>JAJJMC010030994.1:5441079-5488091 GCA_023531435.1 Papaver californicum
AGGACTAGCAAATAGTAAGTTTGGGGGTATTTGATAGACACATTTTTATGTCTAAATTGTGCTCGATTATCTATTTTGATAGTGTTCGATTTTATACTATTTATGGTTTTTTATGTCTTTGTAGGTATTTTTGATAAATAAACATTTGCGGAAAAATCGGCTCGAAAAATGTTAAAGGCACCCGGAAAAAGTGTTAAAGGTACCCAACTCTTGGACTGGGGGCACCCCCTTTTGTATTTCAAACGCCCGAGAATGGCGGGAATGGTTCTTCACGTAAAAATATTCCTGGATTGGTTGGAAACCGAGATTTAGGGGATTAAAACGTGTTCATGGTATCTAAAAATGATTAAACACTCGAAAGATACCCTAACACGTCAATGATGCCGCAAAAAAAATGGTTGACAGTCAAGTTTTTCACCAGTGAATCCCTTTTCTCCCTGGATTCGGTAAAAGAAGATTTGGAGTTCGAGTTGGAGTTATTTTTGAATCCTTATTGGTTCACAAGGGTTTCTAGGGTTTACTAATAATATATATAGCAAAGAGAAGCAAAGAAAAATAAAGTTGGAGCGACCGGAAAAAATCAGGAGAAAAAAAACTTACGTTGTTGGGAAGAAGAAGAAGAGTAACAGACTACACCTCTGAACCGTCATTTTCTTTGTCGCTGTTTCATTCGTATCGTTAGCTGCCAAGGCAGTCTTATTTCTACTACGGTATCGGTCCGTTCTTCTTTCCTGTTTCCTTTTATTTCTTCTGTAACACTGAGATCACTTCACTGTAACGTTTATATATGTCTCAAAACTTCTGTGTTACTCCTTTTTCACCATTGTAAGCACCTTTTGAGCAATGAAAGTCTATTTTGAGTGTGTTTCCATTACAATGAGCTAATCACCATAGCTGGGGCGACGGAGGAAGCCGTTCATCCAATAATTGTGGTAACTTCTATTTTAATTATATTTATTCTACAGTTCTTTTATTTAATTGCTTGAATTAAAATTGAAAAAGTGGTTTTTCTCAAATAATTGTGTTTTCTTCTGATGAGTCATACTTGGTTTTTAAACTCTTGATGTCTCATGCTCTTGATTAACAATTATTCTTTCAAAAACCTATCTTTGGCATATTTAGATTAAATTGAATATAAGAATTGTTAGATGTTATCATTGAAGTATTGGTTAATGGTGGAATCTTAAGCCCTAGTTTTTCTTTATCCATTTTAAAATCAAATTGTTCTAATTCTCTTTATTTTTTGTTATTAAAATTTAGGTCTAGAAATTAAATCTTCACAAGTCCGAGAATCGAACCTATTTTACCACTATTCTAAAATCCCATCACTCATCACGCTCAAAACACCCTCAAAAGATTGGTACATGGCTCAAAAAGTTTTTGAAAAATAAAAAGAAAAGAAAATAATAAAAACAGTGAATCTGCAACGGTGTATTGGCGTTACAGACTCGTTGTTACAAAGTAAGTGTTACAAACTGAAGATAAATGTTACAAAGATTAAAAGCTTTAGCAACAAAATCTTCAACCGCCACAGAAAACAGCTATAGCCTTGTTTTCTTCATCTTCTTCATCACGAAGAGATTTTTCTAATTTTTTTTTATTTCTTCTTCTCTGGACTCTCCAGCCCCCCTCATATTGATATTGAATCCTCTTTATATTACAAGCTCAACAGCTCATCAAATTTCCCATAGTCTTCGAAATCAATATGATTTATCTCGGAGAATATTTCCTTTCTTTCTCGTCCATATCTTTTTAATCTCGATCCTGATTTACTTCTCATTTTGGTTCTTCTTCTCGTTGTTGGTTCTAACAAGATATTTGATTAGTTATGGAAACAACTTGAGTAAATAGATAAGTCAATTCTTTTTTTCTTTTTTTTCTCGGAATTATAGAGAATAAATAATCACTGAGATTTAATTATGATTCTGTTGCATGTTTTTAAGTTTTTAAACTTATATAAACTCATCATAATCATGTAAGAGGATAACGCGTCTTAACTCCTTAATAATCTCCAAAAATATTTGATCCCAGTTCACGTAGATACGGAATTTGAAGTTAAAAAAAATCCCGCCACTTTTTCAATTCAAAATAAGTGAATGGGTGCCCTCATCCAAGGCATGGGTGCCTTTAGTAATTTATTTGGGTGCCTTTAACACTTTTTGAACTGATTTTTCCACATTTATTAATTCTCCAAAAATACCTACAAACACATAAAATAACATTATCAATACAAAATCGAGCACTATCAATATAAAGAATTTAGACAAATCAGATACAAAAATGTGTCTATCTACGTTCCAAACTCATTTTTCTGAATGGACAGGATGAGCTAAAGTTATGTTGAATAATCTCAAGTGAAGCTCGTTCTAGAAAATGTTAAGATACTTCATGATGTGCGAGTGTCAGAAACTTTGAAAATTAATAAGGACACAAAGGGTCTGCTTGCATTCGCTTCTCGTTGGTGCCGCCCAGCTCATTCAGCAAAATGGGCTTGGGGTGAGTTAACGATCACCTTGGAGGATGTGGCAGTCTTGCTGCAACTGCCCGTTGTTGGTAGCATTCCACTTAAATGGTCTGAGGAGGAGAAAAAAACATGACGATATATTTGTTCAGAAATCGAAGATTTACAAAAATCTGACTATCGCAATAACAAGAATTATTTGGCTTGGGCTGGCTACTGGTGGAACGGAAGTACGAGCGTTGACGGACTTGTTGTTGACAATCCTTTATGCATTGATGCATTCCTTATACTTTGGCTTTCCAGAGACGTGTTCAAATATTCTCCTGGAGGTCAACTGAAGCCTTCTTGTTTCACTTGTTGTTGTGCTTGCCGATGGAAAGACTCTTCCTCTTGGTAATTTGTTTCTAGGCTCTTTATACTCTCATTTGGATATTTTCATTCGTGGCATGAGGATTTCCAACGGCAATGCCAAGGTGGAGTCTTTTATCCATGTTATGTTTATGCAAGCTTGGCTCTGGGAACATTTTCCTTAATATGCGCCGAAGGCCAAACCCTTTTTTCCAAAATACAGAAATAGACTATGCTAGAATACTCCATTGGAGTAAGAAGAAACCTTCTTCTGTTAGTCTTATTAGCTTAATGGCCAATGAGAAAAAGGTTAATTTCAGACCTTGGGGTTTGAGTCTTCCATACGTGGTTCCACCAGAGTCTTTTGTTGAGAGCTCTGACATTGTCCTAGACTCTGACCCAAGTAATGAGGGTACCATTGCTACAGTTGGTGAGGCTACTTTCATGAACAGTTGCACTCCAGGATATGTTTTTGATATCCGTTCCGATAAGTATCTCATGCAGAGTTATAACATTGATAGGGCGGCTCGGAAAATGGGCTTTGATCAGTCTATTCCTCGCTACCGTACCGAGATGCCTCATATAGATGAGCTTCAGCGATCTAAGGGTGCTCATACCATTCATTGTCAAATCATTTCTTTCTCCAGGCCGGAAGACAAGGATGTGTCATTAGCGAATACGCCAGTTTCTGGAATGCACATATTACCCTTCTTAAGAATTTATGACTAGTGATCCTTTTGGTGTATGCTGTGAGCCTTCTGAGAAGGAGTTAGCAGCTCGGACGAACTTGAAAATTACTTGTGGAACGAGACGTGATTCGATCATCATCCTGACATAGGTATTTGAAATCATTCTCTGTTTAATCATCATCATATACTCATCAATTAAATGTTTGATTTGTTTCTTGCAGTCGTGGCTCCCAAAGCACTTAGCATCTGATATTGTGGCTAGCGTCACTCCTCAGTCTGGGAATAAAATACCATGGGTAGTAATGCCTGCAAGTGGAGACCGTCCTTAGAAAAAGGTAAGCGTCTTGTGTTTCCTCTTACGTTTCCTTTCTGTATGAAATAAATTTGTATCTTCTTCTAACAAGTATCTTTGCATAGTCTAGGGGTGTAACTCACCAAGGTGACTTGAATATTCAACCTTTCGAATTTGGTGTCCCACCTGTCCTTGCATTTCGGTTCCTTATGTTGTAAGTAAACTTTCTTTTGAATATCACCAAATCACATAATCTTTTGAAAGTACTGAGGAAGAAGTCCGAGATGGTAATGGACCTGAAAATTCGTTCGAGACTGAAGAAATTGAAGAATCCGGAGCTGAGAACGAAGAACTTTATAGCGAGTCGCATTATGAAATGCCTTCTGCTTCTGATAGCTTGTCACATCTCCAAGTAAGTTTACTCCACTGTATTAGAATCATAATGACATGATTATAAATTTTAAACCACCCAATGTGTAGAATTATACATGATTTCATGAAAGACTTTAGCATTTTTCGTTGTCAGAAAAATTCAGATTCAGGTCTTCTTACTGTAACGGCCGTAGAGTCTTCGTCCGAAGTCGGAATGATGTGGTTGACCTTTCATTATTTACTAACATAAAGAGATAACTTTTTTTAAAGGGATTTCTTGATTTGGAGTCCATTTACTAGGAGAAAAGGACCTGACACTGAGAGTTCGGAACTTTCCATGCATAATTCTGTAGATTTTCAGCTGTCGTATAGTTGAGCATTTTGGCTGCCCTTATTAGCTCGTTTATTTTATTGGTGTGCCCTTTTAGCATGTTGTAGTAGATATCCATACAAATCATTCGGTATATAGATCACACACAAATTCCTTACTAATTAGCGCCAGTTTTAGTTCTTCTGGTGGGCAGTGCAAAAACGTTTCTGACGGGATTTTTGCAAAACGACCCATAACCTTTCTAAACCATATTCCATGACCCAGAACACTTTGTAATGAATGTTTAGGTTAGTAATGAACATATTTTATGAATTTCATAACTTGTGATTGAATTTCCTTGTGCTTGAGATATTATAACTCATTATTTCTATAATGTTTCTATTTTTAGGGGGGAACGAACTGAAATAGAGAGACGAACTTGTAGATGAAGGATTGGAGATTACCATGAACCATGATGATGGTGATGTTTATTTTCTAACTCAGAGTCATGAGCAAGACCCTCCTTACATGACTGTTGAAGAAAGAACTCCAAGTGGTGCCATTATACAAAATATTGATGTGATGGAGATTGTTCCAGTTGAGTATCTGAACGCTGGAGTTAACTTCGACTTCAAGATTGATAGGATCCTACACAAAAACATGTGCATTGGGGGATTTACTGTTCCTCCGACCATGCTGAGCTGATACTAAGATATGGAAGAAGTTTGCCATTTTTTCGTTGGTAATCCTGAAAACTATCGTACTCTGGAGAGGAATATGTATGTGTTGTTGCTAACTGTGAACGAGATGATTGTTCTTCCCCGTAGATAAATATTTGAGATAGTTTTTCAAGACTGGAAGGATGCCTTATAGGAGGATGAAAGAGCTAAGCTTAATGTTGCCTGGCTTCGTCGTTATTTAGAAGCTATTGAAAAGTATTTGCAGGAGAAAGGCGTATCTTATAGCTTGGAGACGGTTTCCAAGGCTAAATATGAAGTTGATAGGATTTCTCAGGAGCTGAAACTTGCGACTGAGGCGCTTGAGAAAATGGAGTAGGAATATGTTGAAGGTGTTGAGCCAGTTTTCAAGTAATTTTTCTAGGTTTTCCTAAATTTTCATAGGTTTTGAGACATATGGCTTTTTGTGGTTTTATTTTGGGATTTTAGAGTAGGTAGAGATTTTTGAATAATTTGCAAGGATATATTTTTTTTTAAAAGAAACAATACTTTGCTTGATTTAATGGATTGAATTCCAAAGTATGAAAGCAAGATATTGCAAACATTTTGGAGGAATTACAAAAATTGCATAAAACAGGGAAATAAAGCGAGATAGTGGTAGAATGCTTTAAGTGTTGTGAGTTATCAGCCGCTTTCCATGTATGACCAACCCTATGGCTTTTCAGTATTGACAAGCTTGTAGTAACCACCGATTAAGGTTTCAGTGATGAGATCCGGTTTTTCTTCAGGAGAGGCTATTATCTTCTTCAACATGTTTCCGACATGGAAGGCATTGGGTTCAGGCCCCTTAACTTAATGATATGTCTTCTGAATAACCGGTTTACTAATTTTCTTATCTCCAATAGAGACAATCCATACCCATTTGATAAAATTTTGAAAAGGATCAGTTTTCTATTCATATCGCCGAGTCAGAGTATGGTTGATATCCGGGTCAAGTCCCCAAGCTTTGATGGGACATGGGATTGTTGGTTACAAAGGAGTTGGTTGGATGTGACTTAAATGTGTGTGAAACCTTTGAACATATGACGTCGTGTCCTCTTCTGGCAACTGCTTCACATCCAGATTCATTATGCGGCGAAACTCATCTGATAGGGAATCTTCGGGATTTGCCGGCTTGTTTGAGAGTCTTGGAGGTGTTGGCGCCGGTAAAGGAGATACACTCGCTTCCATCTTGTTGCTATGGACCCATGGGCATCCCAGAATCTTGTCATACCTTGGATCCTCTTTGACAATGTGAAACTTGGTATGTGTTCGGGTGTCACATGTTTTCACCTCAAGAGTGATATAGTCGTAAGCACTCCTGGACTTCCCTTCGGAATTTTTGACGTCAAAAGCGTAGCTTCGTGCCTGGAAATTCCCGAAACTCTCAGAATCTTGATAGTGATAATATTGATGTTGGTGCCTGAATCGATTAATGTTTGCTCGAACTCGGTGTCCTTAAGGAAAGCAGTGGTGAGAAGTCCCTAGCTAGGCTTCTCATTGTGTTGGATGACCACGTATGAAGCGGACTTGGGATACACAGTGTCATTTTTCGGCGAAGAGTAGACAATTACCCGACACAACATGGTTGAGGGTGGTAAAAATATCTTTTCGTTGCGCCTTTGACAAGTAAAGAAGTTCATATATGTGCTTCATCATGGATTGGACAGTTCTGTTGACTGAGTCCCCATAGAGAGTGAAGCTCCTAACTGGGAGGGGATCTTTGTGGATGCCTTTAGTCCCCAGGCATAGATCTTCTGAGTCAATCTTTTTTCTTAAGATACGCCTTAAAATATTGCATTCGCTGGTGGGATGGTTGACAAATCTGTAGAAGTGACAGTATTTTGGATTTGACATGTCTTCTTAGGTGGGTGGATGTCGCACAGGTGGTAAATTGATATCCCCATTTTGTACCCATAATTCCAGTAGTTCGAGGACCTCCTCCAAGGGAAAGGGGAAGTTTGGTATTGTCAGATCCGTCTTGGTTTGTCATGACTGACGTGGGAGCCTTTATCCTTGAGTTGATGCTGGAGTCGATGCGGTGCGCTTAATCTGTGACGTTGATTGAGAAGATTCCTTTCTCTTGCACCCTTCCTCAGTAACAACACCTATGAAGTTTTGGGTAGAATGTTATTTGTTCACCATAAGTCTACTTCCATGGATGTCTCTATGGCTTTCTTCTCTCGAGGGCCTCGTTCTTTCCAACATGGCCGGATCAGTTGTTGCTGATATTTTGGCGGCCTCATATAGCTCAGAGAAGGTTTGAAATCGTAAATTCTCTAATAAGGCACGATAAAAAGGAATCATACAATTAATGCAAATCTCCACCAATTGTTGCTCAGTTACGAACTGTTCATGGCCGTCGAGAGCTTGTGTTCTGAACCTCTTTACGTATTCGTTGGGATGCTCGTTGTTCCTCTAAAACATTCTTCCCAGGTCTGAGAGAGTGATTTCCTTATAGATAAAGAAATACTTTTTGTAAAAAGTAATGACCATCTGAGACCAATTAGAGATGATGTTGGGGGAGAGATTGTTATACCAAGTATAAGTTCTTCACATAAGAGATTTGGAGAATTCCTTTGAGCCGCAACACTTGGTTATATTCATGCATTCCTAACGATTTCAAAAATCGACAGACATGTTCTCGAGTGTTCCCGGTGCCATCGTACAATGAGAATGAATGACATGAATATCCGTTTGGCAGTGGAATCCTCTAGATTTCAGTTGCGTAAGAGGGTTGATGTTGATGGAATGAAGATGAATCTTCTGTTCCATGGTTTCGCATGAGCCTTTCTAGGTCTTCACGAGTGACAAAGTTTTGTTGTTGTTGACTCCTCTCTGGTGCACGGTCGGTGGTGACATGTACTTCATCATCTGTTTAGGCATTAGCTCTTAACGTGTTGGCGTCGCCGGCAGTTGTGTTCTTAGCTTTCTCCATTTAACGATGACGTTGCTCCGGTGATATATGCTCCGTTAAAGCCTTAAGAAAGGTAAGAACTTCTTTCTTGGGTAGTGGCCATGGCTACTTGAGTTTCGTCCAAGGTTTCCTACCGCTTCATCAGATCATCCATGGTTGGTGGTGCCTGCTTTTTATTTTTGGCACTTTCAGTGGTATGGAGAGGAGTGTTTGTATTTTCAGTGATGGTGTTTTGAGTAATGATCTCTGAGTTCCACCACTGGTGTTGCCGGGGTTAGTACTGGGTTTTGAACCTGAATTGGGATTAGTTGCTGAACCTGACCTAAGATCCACCATTTTTGGGTGATTGAAGAATTGATTTCGTGACCGAGAGATTGATCTCCCACTATGGTCGCAAATTGTTAGTACCTAAAAATTGATTCTAGGCAAAAAAAATATATTGTAGAAGTACTTTCTTTAGATTCGGAAATCAAAATCGTACAGGACAAGCCTAAACCACGATAGTAGCCGTTCCGCCCTGCTTCGGTCACAAGGAGAGAAAATAGGTTGATCTTAGGGAGGGAAGCAAAGAAAATTGAAGGAATTTATGTGTTGAATTGTGTTTAGATATGTTGAACTATTGAGAAAATAACAGAGCTTGAGAGAATGATGAGCTTGTTATGTTTCTGAAATGGGCTAAGTAGCCTATTTATAATAGTTGAGAATACAAACGTTTCCTTGTAAAGTAGTGGAGGTAGTGAAGAGATGGAGAAGTGGAAATCGTGGGAATAATGGTATAACCGCCTTGGAATCTTCGGGAAACCATTACTTTATTAACTGCTTCAACCTTACCACTACTTTGTAACTTCCTTATCATGGGGTGTTGCCACGCCGCATGTTGTTGTAACCACTAGACCAAAACCCCATGAATAATCCCCCATGTAATGTAATTTTATTTATCGTAGGAATTAGTGGAGTCATGGACTCAAAGCATGTAAGTAAGATAGTGTTATTAATGATCTTGTGAGGATGATGATAGCACAAGCAACGGTGAAAACATGCACGAAAGTAGGAAGAGGAGAAAGCTAGCGTTAACGCTAGCGCTGTGGCTAGAGGCGCTAGCATTGGCGCGGCTAGGCTAACAACGAAGTTGGCGTTGGTGTTAGCGCTAGCACCGCTAGGGCCTGTTTGGCGCGTGAGTATGTTGGATTTGCTAACTTTTTGGCCTTTGTTGGCTTTTTTTTGCCTTTGGCACAGGTGTAAGCTACTCAATTTGTGTTGAGAATGTGGCTAGGACTTGCTAAGGCTGACACTTTCTAGTACCATGGTTACTGCCTATGCGTCGCTATCTTTGGCATTCATTATGTCGTGACCATAACTATGGCCTGTTTAGGGTTTCTCAGTCTTGTGAGATTTAATTGTTAGCATTTATGCTTAACTTTTATGCATTGCATACAGAAAATTTCTAGAGATTCAGTGTGGAAGTTTGCAACTTGAGATACTTCTTGATGCGTCTCTGCAAATAGATGGTATGCATCTAATTTGCGTTTTCATTCAGATATGGCTTAGCCTCTATTCTGAATGTTCGCGATTTCGTATAATAAGTGTATTCTGGTTAATACAAATGGTATATATGGATGCACATGAAATAACGAGAGTTTAGCTAGGTAAAGCTCCCTGAAATTTTGAAACTGCATGAATATATATAAAGAGCTACAGAGCTATTGCAGCTATGATCTGAATATCCCTTTCTCGATTTTCTAGCAGAATGTAGGATAGCAGTATGTATTCATAATTTTGATACCGAGTCAGGAATTTATGTATATTTATTTCATGCTTTTGCAGCTAGGCGAAAAGCAATTCAATTTTCTCCCTTGTCAAAAATCCATCGTCAACAATTAATATGAGATTTGTTATCAATGAATTTGAGATTTAATCGCATTAACTGAACTTTTAAAATAATTTTTATAAAATTGTTATGAAATGAACGGGTCGGTTAGTCCCAGATGGACGGTGTTGGAAACATCTAGTTTAACGGCCTAGATTACATCGCCTTTCACCTAGTTAACGACACGTGTAGGGTTTAGAATTTTACAACGATACATCCTTTTTCTTTAAAATAGTTAATTTTGGTAAGAAATGAACGGTTAGTTTAGTGCCACGTGTACGCTAATAAGTGCGTCAAATCGGAACGATTGAAATTTCATTATCTTTCATCGATATCTGTACGCATGTACGGTTTGGGACTTAACCACGTTTCAAGATATAATATTTTTTTGATAGGTAATAAACGGCTCGAAATGGAACCACGTGGATGGTGTAGGATGCATTTAGTTTAACGGTAGCTATTCTATCTTCTTAATCCATATCAAAACATGGACACGGTCTAGGATCTAGACATGTTCCATTAATTTTAAAAAATAATAATTTTTTAGAAAGAAATGGACGACTCCTAATAGTACCACGTGGATGGTGAAACTTACATCTAATATGAACGGTGGAAATTTCATCATCTTCACCTAGTCTAGAACGAATGTACGGTAAAAAATTACATCAAATATTACATTGGCATGACTAAACATAACATATAGACACATTAAACTAATAATATGTATTTATAAGATAAAAAATCGACACGTTAAAAACAATGGACGCTTTCTCTTGAACTGCAGGAGGTCATTTTCGAATCAGACTAAAAATGTAGTAGCAGCTATCAATGGGGACTTAACACGCTTGTTTAGGAAGAAGCATAGTATTGTTATGGATATTCATTTTTATTTTAGTAAATTTAGATTATGGATATATAGGTATATCCCAAGAGATTGTAATTCACCTGCAGACTCTTTAGCAAAACATACTAGAAAGCTCAGAGTTTCTAAAATCTGAAATCAATACCCTCCTGCCATTATAATGAAAGGGTAGAGGAGGAAAAATTTTATGTAATTGGACAGTGATTCTTCTAATAAAAATCTCTTTAGTATAAAAAGGAAAAAAATAGTGTAACAAATCTAGGATAAATAATTTAAAAAAATACATATTTTATCATCCCCTAATTCGGGATTCCTGCACCTGCCCTCCCCAACCCACCCCCATTGTCAAAAACCAGAAAAGAAACATCTACTTTCTAAATTTCCATTCACATGCAAGTAGAAAAGAAACCATTGTATTGCATTAAAATTGTATAATGATACATTTAAAAAGCTTTAGATGCAAATATAAAGTAGCCAAAAATTGAAAACCATTGAAAGTGATGATTGTGCACTATAATTTACAACCATCACAACATATTAGTGCAGTTTAGACCATTATTTCGTTACAATAACCTGACTATCAATATCTTAATAAGGAACTAGTCCGTCAGTGAGTATACTTCCTGGACATAACATACAATTATAAGGACGTAAAAGTATACGAGTATAAACTGGGAACAAATCGGGATCAATGCTATACATCAGATGAGAATCGAGTTTTTTGCCAGAAAAATCAACCTGCCTAAGTCACATTGCATGCACTATTTTCATAAACTCAGATCCTCCTTTTCCATAAGTGTTGATAATGTTCTCAATTTTACGAGTGTGAGATCACAATCTACAAAAAAAAATGGGATACAAGCAAAGCACCAAACAAGAATAGTCAATCTCTGGTGGCTATGAGTTATGAATTAACCAGTACAAAGGGTCCTCTAAAATTGAAGGCAAAAATTTCATACCAATCACGTGTGGTGCTTGTAAACAGTAATAATGACCATGCAATTATCCTTGCAGCATCACTCACGGACAACTTCTCCCACAAGACGGAGGCTCACCGCAGTAACAAATAAGCCCTCCTGCAAATTCACAGGTATGCTGGAAGGCTTAGATGTATCAACTTGAATTATACAAGTTAGTGGTTCCTGTAATTCTTGTTGTATCTACCAATATATTTGAAACATGAGCCTCTGATTCACCAGCTCCTAAGCTTGCAATACTAAACATAATAAACCGAAAAACGAAGGGAAAAAAGAAGAAAAAGAATATAAGAATTAAAACATGAAAAATGTCAAGAAGCTAATTAGGACTGTTTTGGTGCAAATTGTTATGCAAATTACAAGTTGAATTTAAGTATATATGTAGAACCTGATTCCATGTCCTGGTCCACATGTTATGTCCGTGGCATGAACATTTTCAGATCCACTTACTATCGATATGCTATCATCACCTTCACCAACAAACAATAAAAAATGGAAGTACCAACAATCATCAGAATCATAAAAAAAATTGCATTAAAGTCGCAGTGTAAAATGTGTCGAAGAAACGATCATTTGTATATAAAGTAGAAGATACTAGAACAGTTGTTTGTGCTCTCCACTAATGTAGAGATCGACATCAGTAGATGGAAATACTTAAACAGAACATATAACATGTAAGTGAAGACTTAATGAATGAGATGATTTATATCAATTTCAACGTCCTAGAACATAATAAAAAAATAGATAAAATGATAAATAGCTTGCTCACACATACACAAAGTCTTGGGGTATCTTTTGCAAGAGCGAGACACTTCTTGCTCTACAACTACACGACATAATTATTTGTTGAAAATGGAACAAGTCTATAAACTGTCTAGTGGTCAATTGCATTACAATTATAATATTTCATTCTTTTTTTCTTCTTTTTTTTTGCATAAAAGGTCTCTGCATTAGGCACAGGTATCATGTTTTCTAATAGATAGGTGGTGACCTCACTCCAATAACACCAGACCAACATTCTAACCGACCTCTACCTCTAGCAAAGACTAAAAAGTCAGATAGCTTCATAGAAACAAAACTTTGTTTGATTTGAGACCTTTAAGGGATAGGGTGGACCTACAGACAAGGGTCCCAAACCTCAGGAAGTTGGTCACATTTGTAGCATCCTGAACATATACTATCAAATCATATGATTCCTTAATGAACTTAACACTCAATATTGTTAATGCAAATATAAATATACAAATATATTAAAACCCAAAGAAGATGGTTTGACCACAATAGTTTCATATATAGTTAATGCAAAAGATTACCCAGATTCTTGTCAATAGGTTGCACACAACTCCTATTGAGTAAAAAAACTGTGAATTTTGTTGAATTGAACCTGCAAATTCAAAAATAAGTATCATAAAAGAAGGAAAAAAAGTACAACCTTGATTCATAAAAATAACCAAATAAATATCCTAATTTTATCTAATGCTTAGCTACTACCACCAAATTAGAAATTCAAACGTAACAAAAACCAAGACTACCGCCACTATAGCAATTTAACAATCATAAATAGCCTCCAAGAGACAACAATGATTTGTTTAATAGGAACCATGTATATCATCAAGAAGAATTCCTACACCAATTTGTAGGTTAGCTTCACAGTACATGAGTACAGGACAGAAACTTGTGGGCAACAAAATACTATTTCCAATGGAGATAAACAACTTTCTAATTGGGAAAAAAATGGGTTCTTTTGTCAACAAAACCTAACCTAATCGGTCAATTTCCATTGATATAAACTTTCTCACACCCATAATTGAGACTTATTTGAAGAGAATCATTTATAATGGAATTCCATAATACCAAATTATCAACAAAAAAAAAAAAACTCAACTTTTGAACACCGTGAATGATCACAACATCAAACAATTCATACATGAATCAGCTAAGAATTAACAGAAGACGAGTAGTACTCACATTTTTTCGCGAAGTTCAGGATATCTTTATGAGTAACCAAGGTCAAGACGGTGAAAGGTAGAACAAATATATTAGTTTGAAAACACATGATGCTACAGGTGTAAGATCTTGTTTTCCATTTGTATATTCACTTCTTCTTGATGCAACTGGCTTCTAGATCTTGAAAGCTGCTTCCATTTTGCCCTAGAATTCTCAAAAGTATCTTTAGTTTTGTACTCCTCCGTTAGTTTTATATTCCCTCTCTCTGTTTCAGGAAAATAATTACTTTCTCTTTAAATTTTTATTCCAATAAAAAAATTATTTTTATTTTTATTAGAAATTCTTTTTAAAACTATCTTTTCTTTTAAGTTTTTTTCATTTTTCATCATCTTCTTCATTTAAGAGTAAATTTCGAAATAAATTAGAAAAACTACTCTCTCTCATCCTTGTCTTAATAATTGTGCAAATAATAAAAGTAACTCTTTTCCTGAAACGGAGGAAGTATTTATTATATGAAACCTTAGAAGCAAAATTCTTCTCTGTCTAGCGGTTTTTAGATTCTCAGAGAAAATGAGGGAGAAAATCCTGTAGTTTTAAGGTTCAATTTCTGGGTAATGGATTCGATTTCTTTTAGAGAGAGAAAAGAAAACTGATAGAGGGGGGGCGGCGAGAGGGTAAAGAAGTTGAGACCTGGTTTTTTTTTTTTTCTTTATATCTTTAATTTTCTCTGTTTTACGGAGAAAAAAAAAAGGGTTAATTAGACTTTGGTACCTGGGTTTTGTCCAGATTTAATGTTCTTACTTACATAGATTTAATGTTCTTACTTACATTTGTCCAACGTTAGACTTTAGTACCTGGAATCACTGTTCACCCTGGATGGCAAAGTTAAGTGTAATTTTAATTAATTTTACTATATAAATATTTATATTTACTATTATACCCTTCTGATCCAACGACTCTGGTGAAACTATCTAGCCAACGGTAAGAGATCGAATATCATTAACATTTAACCCTAATTCTCTATTCTCTTCCCCTACGCCTCCGACCCTAATTTTGTATTCCGGCATAACTTGGCTGTAATTCCGACATTTATCCAGCTCATTCCCTGTAATTTTCTAGCACAAACCCATTCACTACAAGTACAAAAGTCATCTAAACCATTTAAAATGATTCACAACCATCATTTAAACTCCATCTCCGAAGCACAGCAAGACCAACAATTTACTCAATTTCATTCTATCATCTTCTCTGTTCTTTTTATTCTTCTCGTCACTGAAACCTCAGACATTCTTTTTTATCTCTGGCACTCTCGACTGAGACCACCAAGTCAACCAAATCGAGCAAACCCATGCTTCCATCTATTTCACTGTTTCACGACAGCCATAGCTTGCATGTCTCACGTTGCCTTCAATTCTTCTTCCATGTCTTCTATTCTTGCTCAACTTCAATCCTCCTAAATCTTTTATCACCACTAATAACTCCATCTAATTCTTGTTCTTTCTCGGAAGTGACATCACAAGCGACAGACTCAAACCCATCAGCGCTTCACTTTGTTTTTTTCTTCATTCGTACTGAACTTCTTCTTGCTGACAGTAAAGTCTCTTCTAAATTGGACCCAATTCTTCAATCTCGAACCCCACAGCGTCAATATCCTCACTTCTTACTAATTGAAACCCGTTTGTTCTTCGAACTCTCACAGATCAAATCTTCATATTTCAACTAAAACCCATAACAGAGAAAAATGTAAGTAGAAAGAAATCAGAAAGATGTTTGGAAGAATCGATTTCAGAGAAAGATGTAAATAGAGGGAAATCAGAAATTAGGGTTAGGTTTTGTTGTGTTCTTCCCTAAATTCTAAATTGGAGAATAAGGGTTTGATGTAATGATTTTGAAATTGGAATTGGTAAAGAGAAATTGACGATGATGAAAATAGATGGCAGCAGTGATGATGTTGAACACTCAATGATGATTAATGGAAGTGATGATGGATAATGATTGCTGCCATGAATTGAGAATTGATGTGATGGTAATCATGATGTGGTTACTCAGTGATTGATGGCAAGAAGAGATAATGGAAGCTTAGAAAGCTTGGGTCGTGTTTGAAATGAAGCTTAACATCTCAGTGGTGTTGCTACAATGATCAATGGCTGAGGTGAAGTTGAGTCGTTGCTACTGATGGAGGCGGTAAAGGTTGAAGGTAAAGTGGTAGAGAAGAAGACTATGTTTCAATATTAGGGTTGCTACCCAGGCGATCCCACTAGCGCTAGATGAAGTGGGCTGGGCGGTTGCGGGATAAAGGCGCCCAAGGTTAATTGAACCCCACTTCAGGGGTACAATTGGATTTAGATATTATTTATTCTATAAAATTAATTAAAATTACACTTAACTTTGCCATCTAGGGTGAACAGTGATTCCAAGTACTAAAGTCAAACGTTGGACAAATGTAAGTAAGAACACTAAATCTGGACAAAACTCAGGTACCAAAGTCTAATTAACCCAAAAAAATATTCTCTTTAGAAAATATCTGAAAATCGTTGCCACACTAAAAAAATATAACAAAATAAAATAAAAGTAATCTCGAATTAATATAACACTTTTTGGGGTTGTTACACATAATTAGAATTTTACAACGTTATATCTATTCTTTTAAAATAGTTAATTTTGGTAAGAAATAAACGGCTAAGTTAGTGTAACGTGTACGCTAATAAGTGTGTCAACTCGAAACGGTGAAATTTTATCATCTTTCACCGATATTTGTACGCGTGTACGGTTTACGACTTAGCCACGTTTAAAGATATAATATTTTTATGGTAGGTAATAAACGGTTCGGAATGGAACCACGTGGATGGTGTAGGATGCATTTAGTTTAACGGTAGATATTACATCTTCTTAATCCATATTAAAACATGTGCACGGTCTAGGATCTAGACACGTTTCATTAATTATAAAAAATGATTAATTTTTAGAAAAAAATGGACGGCTTCTAATAGTACCACGTGGATGGTGGAACTTGCATCTAATATGAACGGTGGAAATTCCGTCATCTTCACCTAGTCTAGAACGAATATGCGGTAAAAGATTGCATCGAATATTTCATTAGCGTGGCTAAACAGAACATACCGAAACGCTAAACTAATAATGCGTGTTCATAAAAAATCGACACTTTAGAAACAACTTGTGTGTCTATAGGTTAAACAATGGACACTTTAAAAACAATTTGCATGTCTATAGGTTACTCAGTAGACACGTTAACAGACATATATCGTGGCTAAAAGTTAGACAATAGACACTTTAAAAACTAGTTGTATATCTGTAGGTTACACAGTAGACACGTTAAAAGACATATCTTTTGTCAATAGGTTACACAATAGGCACGTTAAAAACTATTTGTGTGTCTATAGAGATCTAATTGTCACACCAAATGGGATAAAAACTTGGGCTTCTTGCCACCATATAGACACGCCTTCGACTTATGGCGTGCCTATTTCGTGCTATTTAGACACACAAATACTGACGTGTCCAAAAATACACAAAAAGACACGAATAGATTTGACACGCCATGAGTGAAAATGAATGGTGTGTCCAATACCATATCGACACGCCAAATTGGCGTGTCAACATACCATTTGTGTACTAGTGTTGCACTATGCATCCATTTTGTTGTTAGCACTGTTATCAACAAAAAAATGACTTCATAATATGTTATACAACTACAAAAATAATTGCATAACATTGCATTATACATCCTTTTTTTATTTTGAAATGTTATTTTCGAGGCTGTATACACCGTTTTAATCAGTGGTTGCATAACCAAATTAGTGGATGCATGAATCAAAATATGGCTACACAATGTGTTATGCATCTTTTGTGGTGGTTACATAATTCGTTATGCATCCTTTTTTTTATTGGAATGATATTTTTAGGCATATACATCGTTTTAGTGGTTGGTTGCATAATGGCTATGTATCCAATTTTCGAAATTGTGCCTAAAATTACAAACACCTCCGATTTTTTCGTAAAAAAACTAAATTTGATATTGTTGTTTGTCCTCATTGTGTAGATCTATTTAAAAGCTTTCCAACGAGATAAAATTTATAAAATTCCAAGGCAAGAATTTTTAGATATGTTATATTAGTTTGGTTACCAATTATACCCCTAAAAAAACAGGATGTATAATGAGTTATTCAGATATTTTTTCATAATTTCAAATAATTATGGATGTCAAAGAAACTGAAAAAATATTTTAGACCTGCCAATAAGAATATTTTTTTGGGGGGTTTAGCCTAAAATTCTCTATGTTATTTCTAAAATTAAACACGTATTAGATATCGTGATCTACGTGCGCTTCCCATGTGTGAGTAACTAACTGTACAAATTTGTTGGACCAAACATGTAGATCTCACATATGTGCAACTAACATTATCCCTGACAGCAACTAACAATTCAAATATCTTGAGCTTGAATTTGTTGACCTAACAGTTGATTGTACCTAAAACCATCGACATATTATGTAAAGAAGTTTCTGGTGGATAATCCCACCTGCTTTGACTATGTCAAAGATATAAGCTAACACGTTTATACTTATCTTACTCATAAAACAAAAGAGTTAGATTAAGGCCCTAAATAGTTCATTATATATTTAACACATATGTCAACAGGTGGCTATTGGTTGTGCTTTTATCTAGGCTATATATAGCCGTGAGATATCTCATGTGGTGTAATTGAAACTAAGTTAATAAGAAATGAAAAGAGAAAGATAACTCCTACTTTCTCCCCTATCTCTTTCATCTTCTTTACCTTATATTTGTATATACTTAAATTAGTAGGATGACGAGAATGATAAGGTGATAATCATATGAAACGTTATCAGCACAATTACTCCGTACCAATTAACAGCTGAATCAACTCCACTTATACGGCAACAAGTGCTTCACTTAATATGTGTAGTCCATGATATGAACAAGATGGAATAAAACCCCTTTTCATTCAAGTCAACTACTTTGCTCCACTTGCATTCATATATATAAATGGCTTTGTTCTCACTTGGTTTATTTTGTTGATCAAGATAACAGCTTATTAAAACAAGTATTTGATGCCAAAAGCTTGATAACGAAGACGACGATGCAGAAATTAGAGTTAAACTTCTCTCTGCATATTATCTAGCTTCTAGTTTATTTACAGAGAGTATTTGTTTCAACATATGATTGGAAGTACTAAAAGTGACTCCTATTAATTGGGGCTTTGGAGTAATACGTGTCATTTAAATTTGATCCACTATCAAGGTACGTATTTAAATAATTTATGTTTGTGATATTTTCTTATTTTTGAATTTAGTCAAACATTTAAGTTTTATAGTGTTTACTATTTTCTTCATTGGTCGAACAACTGAAGGTTTTTCCGTGTCCTTTTTTGGTTGGCGTAGAAAATAAAATTTCCTTCGTTGTTTTCAGCATGTGTGCTATATAGTTTGGCTTTAATTTAGAGAAGATATATGCGCCATATAAAATGCTACGACAAGCAATAAGGAGAGCCGTAAAATCTTTGCGCCCTTATATGCTTCTGCGAGCTTTACGTATGGCATGTATAATATGTGTCTCTTATATGCATCGACGAGCTTTAAAATGCTAGTGCATATTATGCATATTGTATATATTGTGACAACAACAACGCGAGCTGCGTATATTAATTGCACCTCGTAGATATAGAAGATCGATAATGAGTGTTGTATTTCTTTAAATGATATTAAGAGTTAATATATAGTCTTCTCATTGCTTAAGTTATTACCGAAAATCACAAATTTGGTAAATTAAATTTGCATCATTGTCTATGCAAATAAGTCTACTTTTGACAAATTGATAGACACGGCTAATGAGGAAAATGCAAAATATGATAGCTATATTTAAATATGGGAACCACAATGGGTTTTTCAGGTATAGGGACCTGATAAGCACCGTATAACTAGAAGTTGAGAAATACGGAACGTTAGTATAATAATTGGTTGAATAAGCCATATTTGAGCATGGTTGAGCTATGTTATCGTTGTGGCATAAAAGACACGATATGCGCACCTGAAGTGTGGTTCATTACTGTTAATCTCTATTGGTCGTCTTGGAAGGACTGGGCTGATATTGAGATAGTGTCTATGTTCACAAAATTTATTTTACAGTTTACTGTTGATTTTACATGGTATTGTAAATTCTTAAATTCATTCCAGCTGGACAGTAAGCGAGAGAGGAAACCTGATCAGTTATCTCTCTTGGGTCACGTGTTATCATGTCAGTACCCAGGTTCTACCTTAATGGGTAGAGTAATACGGAACTGAAAGTTCTGTTGATGAGATATTCCCGCATGGGGATGGAAGACCGTCGACGATATTGGTTAACTCCAATTGTGTTTCATCTAAATTCTCACGCCAATAAGTGCCTAACGTGTTGGATATTACTTTGTTGTTAGATTAATTTAGCAGGAGTATGCTTGCTTGATTCTATATAAATTAATGTCCTTGCAAGGCATGCCATGGAATCTCACCGATTGTTTCGTCTGGGAACATTCTTACAAGCATAGACGAAAAACCTCTAATATGAGGTATATTCAAGCTAATCAGATAACATCAATATTCTCTTTGAGTGATGAGTTGATATCTCTTGACGAGGAGTAAATCCATAAAAGTTGCGTTGATATCTCATGGAAAAGAATATCCGCATACTAAAATCTGGTACCAATGGATTAAAATATCCTCATACTCTGGAGAACGATGTAAGATTGTTAGAAACTGATTATAACTGGTTGTCGATAATGTTCATAGTAGCTACTGAAATTATTATGGATTGATATCCCCCATTTGCAAAGGAATTATCGACAAAGTTTATACGATTGGCAAATATGGACCTCAGTCCATATTGAGTTATTTTCTCAGTTATATACATTTTTAGGACCTTAGTCCTAGCATCAGTTATAATTTTGATGCTTATCAGAAAGCGTGATGAGAAAATTAAGGTCGCTTGTTATACAGTGCCACCCCTTGACAATGAGTTTCCACAGACACTTAATCAGGTTGATGGAAGTATAGTCTTAAAGTCTTAAATGACTCAGACCGATCACTTGGGTAATAACTGTGTATCTATTCATATAGATTTTGTATGAAACTCTTGTTTGTCAAATATTGATGTTGTATCATTTTGGTAATGCTTTGGGAATTGATGGTAAGTAATTTTATTGTGCATTTACATTAATTGAATGGTTTTAACCATTGTCATATTTCTATTTCGGGGACGTGCTGTATTCCATTGTGATTGCTACTGCAAGAAGATTTACAAATTTGATAAGAAATTCCTCCTACCGTTCAGGGGGAGAAAGGTTACTACCTGAAAAATGGCATGAAGTATCCTGGCTTGCACAAAGATAGACCAGGATGTATCTCATCTTGATGTTTTCAACAATAAAAATCATGCAGAAGATTTGATATCTTCAGAAATTACAAATCAAGTTGCTTCCTTGAGAAGTTGTGAATGTAGTAGCAAGTGTTTCATTTAAAACACACCTTGATCATGGGTAACTAGTTGATTCAAAGTATTCTGCACCTTCTGATAAAAAATAACCAATCACAGTCATTGAAAGATAGAACTCTTTAAGAGACTATCAAAGAAAGATCTGATTTCTCTAAGCATAGTTTTCCTGATAGGAGAACATCTTCGCAAACGTGCAATAGAGAAATTTACGATCGTAATACAATGATTGTTGGTGACATAGTCAAGTATCCGTTGATACTGCCATAGATGACTTTGGTGTTAAACCACTCTCTATATGGGAATGTTATCAAATAATAATTGGTTAAACTGAAAGGAGAGATCCAAGCAGAATGACAAATTCTCACAAAAATGCATACCTTTGGAACTATAAAACAAACACTCAGTAATATGTGCTACTCTTGGCCATGGGTGGATGTTTGCAGTCCCGACATCCAAAATGTAAGTCATATTGGCTACATGCAGGTGTTTGCGCATAGTGAGAAAAATAAGGTTAACTAATGGCACAAAGTCTTCCATAGAAACCTGGGATGGATTACAAAGAAACATATTCCCTATTATGGATGCAATTACCTCTTTGGTATTAGTCTGGAAGTCTTTCAAGGACTCGACGTGCATCTAATGGATATGGTTACTGCTCACTGCATGCAAATTCCTAAAGTTTTTCAACTGTCAGTAGAATTACCATGCCATATGCATTTGCTAAAACTTATTGAGCCTTGTATAGTTTGAAATGATTTGGATGAATGTGGTTAATCGTCTAAGGGAATGCTTATATTATCCAGGGATATGTGAACCATCTTATATACTCATAAACTATGCATTTACTATATTTGATGTATGCAATATCTACTTTATTGGAACTTCCGAAGTCCAAAGCACAAAAATGCTTAAAGAATGAGTTCGAGATAAAAATCTCGGTAAAACAAGATCTCGATCTCTTGGTTGAGCATTGTGATTGGTCGTCCATTAATTTTGTCATAGGTTTAGACATGTTTAATGGACAAACTGGCACAGTCACAATTGTGCGATCTTTTAAGTTTAAGATTGATTGATTTACATCACAACAAAGGAGATGTATCACTTTGTGGTTTGTATTACACAAAAGATGTGTAAATGGTACATTGGCTGAAATATGTTGTAGATACCTGATATTGGGTTTGTAATAAACATGTAAGTCTGGTTCTATCCAGCACCAATATCGAGACATTGGCCCGAAGAAAACTCTTTGATCTTTGTGGTACCACTATGCTTGATTTATACATAAAAGATCGCAGAATGTCTCCCACGGAGAAAGTTAATCAGACTATTTGAGTTTTGATTTTTTCAGCAGGATTATTAAAGCAGCTAAACATTTTCCTAGCTAATGGTCTGGTAATATAGGATACTTTTTTTTTCCTATGATCGATTATGATCGTTCAGATAAAGCTAGTAGAGAATAAAAAGCTGGCATAATCATATGATCATTGAGAAACTATACAGAGGAAAATCAGACCAATTTTCTCGGGTAAAGGAAAATGTTTGAGACACTAGTAAATGGTTCGTGATCTCTATGCATTATTATCATGTATAATGATCAACTAAGAAGATTACTCATCGGGGGAGTAAAGACGTGGAAGAATATGGATATTTGACACTTTGGACTTTTATGTTGTGTTCTTTTTCCTTAGTCATGGTTTTTCCCACTGGGTTTTCCTTGTCAAGGTTTTAATGAGGCATGCGAGTCTAGTGTTATCCACAGTTCTAAATGTTGTACTTTTTTTCTTTCGTCCTGGTTTTTTTCCATTTGGGTTTTTCTGGACAAGGTTTTAACGAGGCAACATCTGCGGGTCTATCCGTTTTTTAAGTACTCATGTTTTCCTACGTTCAGGTTTTGTCTCTCCGGGTTTTCCTGGCGAGGTTTTTAATGAGATAACAACTTCGAAAAATGATCATAATCTAAAAGGATGTATATCCATAAATTTCCTTAAGATGCGGTTATCGGATAACTTCCGGTAATAGTTGGTTCAAGTTTTTGGTACACAGTTTTTTCAGACAAGATTTTTAACAAAGCAAAATGAGCAGCATCGTCAATACCATTATGAGCTTCCAGCGCTCAGGTTTTTGTCCGAAGTGGTTTTCCTGGCGTAGGCGCTCAGGTTTTATCCCAAGTGGTTTTCCTGACGCAGTTTTGACTAAGGAGAAAATTTATGGAGGCGACCAATCTCATTCTGAGCTTCAAGTATTCAATTTTTACTCTAAGTGGTTTTCCTGATGCAGCTTTAAAAGGGGAGAAAATTCGTGATGACTATTATCACTTTATAATAAAATTTTGAGGAATTTTTTTTTTTGAAATGATGGGTTATCCAAGGGGGAGTATTATGTAAAGAAGTTTTTGGTGGATAATCCCACCTACTTTGACTATGTCAAAGATAAACTAACACCTTTGTACTTATCTTACGCATGAGATAAGAGAGTTAGATTAAGGCCCTAAGTAATTCATAATATAGTTAACACGCATGTCAACAAGTGGCTATTGGTTGTGCTTTTGTCTAGTCTATATATAGCCGTGAGATATCTCATGTGGTGTAATTGAAACTAAGTTAATAAGAAATGAAAAGGGAAAGATAACTCCTACTTTCTCCCGTATCTCTTTCATCTTCTTTACCTTATATTTGTATAGACTTAAAATAGCAGGATGATGAGAGTGATGAGGTAATAATCATATGAAACAACATACAAAGTAACGATCTTAACACAAATCTAGCCAAAACTAATGATTTAGAATTATGAATTATTGTACATAAAATTTACTTATTTTACTAACATATGTAGTTGACTATGTAATTTCGAACAACCTAACCGATTATGACTGTTGTTACAAATAATTTATCATAATTACCTAGTTATTCTAAATAAGGTGGCCGATTTTAATTGTTATTCACATCCTAAACTTTTTAAAGCCTCTTACCTCAAAAAATTAATACTAAAATCTAACTCGAAGATTCATCACCAAATTATAATATAGTAGTCCCAAAATTAATAAGGGCAATGTAGATACTATTGAAAACATATAGATAAAAGTATCTTTTATGATTCTATTTTGTCTTATTCGTACCCTAATTAAAGGGAAAAGGGCAGAAAAACCCTTTTTCTTTTGGAAAAGATATGGCCACTTCTATCGACAGGTGATAAAAACGGCCAGAAAATTTTTCCCGGTTTTATCATCAATTTATTTTATTTTTTTTTCCAATTATATCCCTTAACCAAAATTAAATTCTTAATTAAAATTAGGGTTATAAGGTGGGTCGTATTTAAACCCGATTCGCAAATAGGTCGTTTATAATCTGATTTCTTGCGGTAATAAATGAAGACATAGATGAATTTGGTAGAGAAACTTGGAAACCTAATAAATGTAATAAGTTGCAGTTGCCGGCAATAAAAATCAGGCGAAGACCAGGCGAATTTTTTTACCATTATCTGTTTATGAGTAACCACATCAACTTGCATAAAGATTCTTCTCTCGTATTTACATCTTCAGAACCCTTTTCTATGAATCCATTTTGTTCTTCAACGATTCCTGTTTTCAAATCTCATCAGGTGATGTTAAGGTTTAATTTCTTTTGTTGCAAATTTTGTTCCCTGTTTATTTATTTAATTTTTTGATGTTTTTTATTTGTTATTGATGGGTTGTTGATGATTACCACTCAGTGAACGAAGATAATTTCGTAAGATTTACCACTCAGTGAACGAAGATAATTTCGATCCACCTTGAATGAATGATGAGATTATGCTGTATATATAGGTTTATTGAGGGTGGGTGATCTGGATGAATAACATTTTTAGTGGAATGGGTTGTGAATGTAGACTGTCATCAAGTTAGTCATAATGCATGTGGAACCATTCTAGTTATGGAAGTTAGCATCAATATTTTTTAAGTTATTGAAAATGCTAAATCTACCCAATAATCACTACCGTAAGAACAAATATAGCAAGGTGCTACAAATGCTGCAACCTTTTCATGAAATATTCTTATTCATTTGTAAAGATTTAGCTACTAGATTACACAAATACAATTTGTGAACAAGGAACAAGTTCTGATGCCGAATTAAGAACACTTCTTGCTTTAGCACACAATAGGACTTCCAAACATATCAGACAAATTGACTGGCCACAACAATTTGAGACATGAAGTAAATCTGCAGTATTATATAGTGTATTTCCTTTGAGAGAATTTTTAAGATCTAAAATGCTTTTTTTAAAGCTAGTTATTTTGGCTTTTCTCTGCACAGATTTTTTTATTTATCTTATTGCATACTACTGATTAAATTTTAGCAAAATAAACTAAACAATAAAGTTGTAACTATTGTGTCTAAACAATAGTTAGCGATAAGCTTCGTAAAACGAGCTCATCTTTGGAGGATAGACTTTGGTTAGTACTTTGTTTCGTACAATAGAACCATTCAAAGGGAAAATTGTCATAGACGACATTGACATCTCAACGATTGGACTGCATGATTTAAGAATGTGGTTGGGATTATACCTCAAGATCCTACTCTTTTTAAAGGAACTGTGAGATACAATTTGGATCCACTGTCTGAACATAGTAACCATGAGATTTGGGAGGTATGCTATCCACGATCTCTTCGTGATTTTTTAATACTACCTTGAATAATTGCACATTTAATGGATCAGCTACGTCGCTAATCTTCTCATATTTCATAAATGTGTTAAGGTTTTTGAGAAATTTCATCTTCGAGACACTGTGCAAGAGAAAAAAAAAAGGTTTATGTAGTCTAGGTACGCAATTTTCAGTACTATCATCAGCTCTCTCTTTATCTACCCCTTTCTCTTATATGTAAGTTTTAATATATTGCAGTTGAACAAGATGGTGGGAACTGGAGCTTGGGACAACGACAACTATTTTGCTTGGATCGAGCTCTTTTGAGGAGAAGTAAGATATTGGTGCTTGATGAAGCTAATGCTTCAATTGACAATGCAACAGATTTTATACTTCAAAGAACCATACGTACTGAGTTCGAGAGTTACACAGTTATCAACGTAGCTCATAGGATACCAATCGTGATAGATAGTATAATGGTTCTTGCAATGAGTGACGGTGAGTTTTATATACATACTCTTGGCATATACGAAACCAAAACTTTGTAATTGATTACACTTATTGTGTTGTTATATTCACTCTAACAAAAGTGTATTCTTTATATATATATATATATATATATGCAGGAAAGATAGTGGAATACAATGAACCAACAAAATTGATAAACAAAGAGGGATCGTTATTTGGGGAGCTTGTAAAGGAATACTAGCACACATCAACTCTGCAGATCCATAATGAAATCTTAGTTACTAATTATGATTAGTAATAATAACTAGGTACTTATGTATGAAACATCTGTAATGTTGTTTTATACTCTATGCGGTTCTTCGTCACTCTTTTGTATGTGGTGTTGTAGGTAGAAAATTTTAGAAAAATAACCCTATAATTTCTGACCTCGGATGGTATATCAACAAAATTCTTAAAATCTTCTTCCACCATATAAATAACTCACTCAGTGCAGGTGACTTTGTGGTATTGACCATTTGGGAGAACCCTGGATGAGTAAGACCTATTATAGTTTATAGAATAGGTGTGGTGTTAATTTAGTTGGGTATAGGTCCAAGATGTGTTGATAATTTAGTTGGATAAATGTTGGAGGTAAATTGTTAATTTAGTTGGCTAAAAATCATAGATGTATGATTAAGTTAGTTGGGTACGTGTTTGACCTGGAAAAGATAAGAAAATTTGTTAATTTTTTTAGGGTCAGTTTACTAAACTAATGAGACCAATTCACTTCTCCCTTTCAATTTTATTCCTTCAGCACAAATGCTTTTTCGACCACTCATTCTTCTCTTCTCCAGATGTAACATGTATCCAACTAATTTAATCCTATACCATTTAATTTATACTCAACTAATTAACACTACACCTCCGCCTGTTAGCCAATTAAATTAACAGTAAACCTCAGTCTTTTCCCCAACTAAATTAACTTTTCATCTGCGATGCTTTCATCAACAATTTCATTTAGTATTTATTTAGAATGTTGATGTGGTGGGTTTCACATATTTGTAAAGATCGTTACCAGTAGTGTGTTACTAATATCTGGGAAATGTTTCCTTCATTATCAATTCTTTGGCCATAGTGTTTGACATAGTTACAAAGAAGACGATCTAATAGAATCGTAATTCGTCATAATTCCCAAAACAATGTTATAAAATAGTAGTTTCAGGCTCAGCATTTCCGCTTGATCAAACAAGGAAGCAATTGAATTATAAGTATGACAAATGTGTTTCCAAACTAGTCAATTTATTTATACAATCTTACATCCTAATTTTGTGTAACTGTACATTTCTATCTTGTCTCTCATTCCCTATTGAAGCCACAAAATTGGTTCTGAATGTAAAGTTTAATCGTATTATAGTTTCATTCCACTATTTTGCTTACAAATTTCACATATTACAACACATGAGATTTCGTATAGTAAGCCTACTAGAACAAACTTGTCACTGTTGGATTTTTCATAAGAAGTACTTAACATTAACCTCAAGCTTATCAACAATGCTGCATCCCATTAGCTCGAGTCATAAGGCTATGACTTTCCCGATATCCGCGTAACTCCAGCTTTTGTTAGCAAGAAAATGACATAACAAACAACATATCACCCAAGAGTAAAATGAGTATGACATTAAAATTGCTGGGAAATTCCAAGGTTATGTCCCTGTAAAATGTAGCAAGTAAATCAGAAAAATGCCTGACACCGAATTCCAAAACACAAAATTGCTGAAAAATGTACCAAATGACGTCAGAATATAAGAAGTTACAATTTTGACTCACTTTAAATATGGAAGAGTCATATTCTTTATATGGCAATATTTGCAAGAAAAAAAAGTGGGTCTACCGAACGATTACAAATAACCACATGATTTCAGTACATAACAGTTTGTGTACCGACATGTGGGAATCAAAAGAGATCGGTTTAAACATAAAAGAGCTCAATGATTAGAACTCCGACAGAGATGAGAAATCATTGTTTACCATGCAACAACGACATCAAGACTGTAATTCTTGCGAGGAGCAACAATGAGGAAGCTCTGAACCACATCAATCAAATTTGTTTGAGATGCAGGCAATTCAAATTTGAGTTTTCTGTTTGAGATGCACAAATTCCATTGTACTGAAATTTAATACAACAAACATAATAAAAAAAACAATGATTTCATAATATAAATGGAACTTCCTCTGGAATATCTCAGAACCAAGCTAAGTTGCACTTCCTCTATTGATTTCATAATCTAAATGGCATAATCAGGTTGTTTGTGACCTCAAACTAGCATTGTTTGAATATATATATATATATCTTAATAGCTAATCTAATCAAAATCATCTTTGATAACTTAAAAGTATACCCCATTCAAAGTGAGTAACCCATCTCCTAGAGGTGACTGATCCTATAACTGTTTACCGATAACCAGCTTTGCCGGCTTTTTAATGCCTTATATAGCTGTATTATCTCATATCATCTTGGTACCAGCTTAGTGCTAGCTTTGCTGAGAGCACCACCAAATCTATTATGAATCATAACAAAGGCACACACCTCCTAGTTGATCTCATCCATCGAATCAGAATACGTATACAAATTACCCATTTTACAAAAGTACAAAAAGTTAGTGATGAGACGCAAGAATTCATACTGCCAAACGACTAGTCTTGGATTCAAATACAAATGATAAGGAGATATTATCTACAATATCATATAAGTAAGAGAGGCAAATAATGACAAGAACCAGATAGAAATAACAAAGTGACTAAACGAGAAAAGGTTTATCATTGTTGTTTGAAAATAAGGTTATCCTACGATAGACGATAGTACTATCAAATACTGGAAACTCATTGTTGATAGTCGCTTAAGTTGAAGTGTCTTTTTAGAATGTGAAACAGTAAAGAAGGAAGAAAAATAAGTGCCAAAGATACTTGCAAGTTGCAAGACAGTCCATGAAAAACTTTTTAGTTTTTTGATACTATGCATTTATAGAAACAATATATTACAAACGGAATAAACGAATCTAGAATTCTCTTTAGTCCATACATAGAACTGGTAACGTCAGAAACTGAACTAACTGTATGCCTCTCCCGATAACTCTCTCTTTATCCTGGTACATGATAACCGAAAAGGCTAATGTAAAGCACTACACGTTATTAAATGGCATTTTATGTCCTGGGTACAATTGATTTGAACCATCACAAATAATGAGATGATAATTTAAACTCAGATGATAAGCAATAATGTAAATGCATTTTAACCCTGTATCACTGTATGCATCTAGTGTATGGATTGCTACCCCACCAACAATACCAAGTACTGGCAATGATAATTGGTTGTTATACCTAGTATCCCACTAGAAATGCAGCCCAATATAGGTACCATTATCATCACATTATTAATCTTTTGGTGCTCCTTACTATCATCTTTTTATCTTTAGATTTTAAGTCTTGTCAGACGGAGAAAAGAAGGTTAATCATATAAAGGCTAAGTAAAAAACAAACAGAGTGAGAGTGTATGACATTAGATGGATGATTTAACCTGCATACGGCTACATCGTTCCGTCTCCAACTTCTTGTATGACTGGTTCAGGCATCATCAAACTTCTCTTCTCATCTTCTCGTGCACCAATCATATGCAAACATTGGCGACTACCCTTATGCCTTCTAAGCACCTAGTCCAACTCACATAAACCCAGCCAACACACAGAAAGACACATCAAAACCCATGGCAAAGTTGGAGCAGTAGACTAGTCGCAGCACAACTTGAGCTGTGAAGAAGAAGTCGTTCGTTCCTTTTGAAAAACACTTTGTAAACTTAATTTTGACAATGTAGAAACAACACTGCTCTTATTTCCAAGCTTTTCAATATCTCCTTCCCTGCATAGCAATCAAATTTATTACAGACCCATTCATTTTAATTCCATTAACATTCTGAAATAGCTTTCAATCATCCACCATTCAATCAACTGCAGACTTACCCTGTTTTCTGGAAACATTGAATACTGCACAAATATTGTAGTCGTCCAGGATTCGCCGACTAACAACTCAATAGGTGTTCTTTGGTCAGACTGTTGACAATCTTTCCACTGATAACTTGAACTAAAAACTTAAACTCATTCCTTACAATCAACAATCAAATCTCAGGGACATTACAAACAGAATTCATTCAATCAATAATAACCCGAACTAGCCACATATTCATAATTTCAAACAGGATTGATTCATTCACTCAATTTCAGGGTTCATTAATTTAAGGGATCTCTTCATTCAATCATTCTACTGCCTAAAACCCATTAATTATCAAACAAGATTCATTCATTCAATCAATTTCAGGGACATAACCACTAACATACACATTTATCTAATTTCATAGTATTTGGGTTCAATCACAAATTTCTTAAATCGAACCAAAACAAATCCACGACAAAAATTCAACCAACATGAATCAATCATTCAGTATTCCCAAACCAACAATAAACAACAACCACTTATCTAATTTCAAAGTAGTTAGGGTTCAATCACAAATTTCTTCAATTCAATCAACACAAATTCAACCAATAACTAATTATCTTAAACAAAAACAATGTATTCACCTGCGTTACAGTTCTCTTACATTAACTCACAGATTCTCTGGACCTTTTTTAAACTCTGGCAAGAACAAAAATCAAAGTTTGACAGGAATGGGAGAAAGAGATGAGATGGGTTATGTTCTTTCTTCTCTTAGCTTTACCTTCAACAACCAAAACTCACTCATCAGCTCATCTTCTCTATATTTTCCCTCTTTCTCTCTCGTATTCAAAGAACGTGGAAGAAAGTTATGAATTTACACGACTCAGATCTATTAGAAATAGTGGCTGAGTCATTCACTTTACAAGAGAAAGTGGATTTTAATGCCCTTTTCTCCTAATTAAATACCTTTTGCATATTAAGACCTAAATATATAACTAAATTACACAAGATAAATGTAAAACATAAGTTGAGTTAATAAATTTAAAATATAAGAATTTCATTCATCTTACCATAAAGGTCAGGGTCAAATCCACTTGTTCATTATGGGAATATTTTTCTGTGTGCTTATGGGACCTATATCCACTTATCTCATCTGCTAAAACAAATAAACTTTATTGTAATTATAAGTGTGGGCATGCCGAATAGATGGTTGAAAAAAATAAATACAATAAAATTTTGATAAATTAATAACTTTGCTATTGCAAATTCTATCAATTTAGCGAAGTATTTAACGATAAATTAATAAGTTATTAAAATATCAAAACAATATAAATTTAGAAAAATAAAATAAAATAAAAATGTTAAACTTTAAGATTACTAATAATAAGGAATATCTAGAGGTTTTAATTTCAATTCAAATACCTTTCTGATAGTTTTTGGCATAATATAAGATAATATATTGTATATTATATGTAACTTTGGTGTTAATTAAAAAAAGAAAAGAAAAAGTGTAATAATGAATTACTCCTGCTTTTCATCTCAAAGGTGTCAAAAAAAATTCATGATGATAAATAAAATCCGAAAAGCATTGTGTAATACAGAAAACAAAAAGCATTTATCTAATATTGTATAAACTAGGATATCACCCGTACCTGGTCGGCACGGGATATTTCACTGAGTCGTTTGCTAGGTTTTCGAACATTGTGGAAAGTCAGTTTATAATCAGATTCTACCATGGTTATGCTAATAGTATCATATACACTAAATAACATATATTTGAATCCTAAATAAATATTTTTTTAATATTCGGCACAACCACATTGTTAGGTTAATAGGATACCGTGCAGAGATTGGTGAAATACTGTATGGTTATGAGTTCATACCCACTTGTACAAATGCAAATTTTATTGTCCACCAATAATCTTTCATTGTACTTGCATTTTAGCCCCAACTTTCCGCCTAATAAAAACAATTCGATAGTTCTAATTACAAACTTACAATACGTTCTTGTGATTTACCTAGTCATGCTCAGTTCTACTCTTATCTGAATCCGATCAACTGCTTCTGAATTTGAAGCAACTCATAGATTTTTCGAACCATTTTGGACCATATATATTGGTTGAAAAAAAAGGACTCATATGAGAGATATTTCATGAAAAAAAAATAATGAAAAAGAATTCATATAATAGATTGCTAAAAATTTAAAGGCTCAATATGTTTAACATAAACATTCTCACATAGGGAACTAACTTTTAACACATGGATTCAGGGAATTGTAGATTCACACGTTAGATGGGCGTATACCTGTAACCAATAAAAATCACCATCAATCATGTTATCATTATTCACCGTAGAGAAACCATGATATTTTCATCAAATATTAAGAAAAAGAGACCGGTATGGGGCGGAGCTACAACCGGGCTTACCCTGGCTGAAGTCACCCTCAAAGCCCATAAAAATCATTTTTTGACTATCTATATCTACAGGGCTAAAATTTGATGTGTTATATTTAGGCTTAAGCCCGGGGTATAAAATTGGTCAAGTCCAGGGTATCCTCCATTTCTAGTTCCGCCACTGGAGACCGGGAAGGTTCCTGAACTGTTAAGAACATAAAGATAACACCACTTCATAGGTTTCTATATTCATAGCTTCCCACTTCATCTTGCAAAAATTATAACATCATAGCATTGCATCCAAAAGAAATAGAAAATATGATGAAAAATAATATGTTAAAACGATATTATCATAATAATCAGAAGGTCTTATATGAACTCTAAAAATTATTGCAGAAACTGATAGTAGAGCATAACTGTTATCAATGCTGCAAGTAAAGTGTAAACATGGTGCGCAAACAAACTAAACAAAAAAAACAAAATTGTAGTTGCTAGTTTTTAGGAATGTTTTATTCAGAGTATTTTGATGGTGTCGCGATCTCAGTCATGAGCTTCAGTGTCCTCCATTTCAGTAGCTTCGCCAATGTAACACTTCTTTGTGGGAGGAAAATCTGCGGTGTTTGAGTGCCCTTCAACTTTCACAGAGGAAAACTGGGATATTTTAGATTCGGAATTAACAAGCAGACTATGAATGTTAACGCGGGTGACGGTGAAACTTGTAGGGACTTTCTGCTTCATGTTGTATGAATTGAGAGTAATTTGGAAATCAAACAGGTTGATGAAGGATTTGTGAGAGTCCAGACATCAATGCTGCTCTCGCCGTATCCTGATGATGATAATAATTAAAGGAGAGTAAGCTAAGTCCAGTGGATAAATGGGAAACGAAACAGACAAATGTTACATGTAAAATGTTGACTGCCCGGGTAGTTACTTTACCTCTGAAGTCGAAATAAGCGCAGTTGCAATATGACGGACTAATTTCTGGACCTCACTATCCAGAGCTACAAAGACTGTGTTGCCAGTATGGTCATCCACTTGAAAGTGAACCATGAACCTGTAAAGTTTTAAACGTTCTTGGAGGATTTAAAATACGGTTTTGGTGCTTACCTAGCAATGGGCATATCGACTTTGGCTTCACATTTAGTGCACCGAAGTTCACCATCATCACCAAGAACTTTCTTACTACACCTATGGCAGGCCAGGTAGTGCCAACCACTATCAAGCATCACATTGGTGGCGGTGGCCTTGCACATGCTGACAGTAGCAGCCTACATAGATATATTTTAAATATAAGGAAGATTATTAATGGACTGCCGCACGATTGAGAATATGTTAAATAAAAATCTCAGAAGTGATACCTGACTTAAATGCACAGAAAATAAACAACGTGTTCAAAAGTACATATTGTGTTTGTTAAACACCATTTTTGTTTATATGCAAAGGTAACACAAATGGGCACTTAACGTTATTTATATTTATGTTTATTGTTACTAACCTAACGGCTATCAAATGATCAGAGCAGATTAATAGGTTTGTCATTAGATCACATTCTCAATTATCATATAAACAGAGTACCTATCAGATGGGATGCCAAAATTAAATCTAAATGTAGGATGACAAAATTACCTGACATGACGGATCCCATTTGGCATATAGAGAATATGGATTGGTGATTTGCCTTTCTTAACCGGGACCGTAATATATCGCCGTGGTCGAGCATAAGGGAACCTGCATACAATACGCTGATTGGAGAAGGGAAGTCAAAGACCGTTTGGAAGAAACACAAATAGAGACCATGATGTGTATAAAGGTTAGAAATATTTTAAAATGCAATTAATTACCTCTCTCGCATTGCTACGATTTCAGGCATGTCTATATCAGTGTAGACCTTGGTGACATTTGTCGACGATAGGGTGATTTTTCCTGAATCAGCGTGACAAAGGATCATTTGTTTCTCCAGAAAAGATAGCGCATGTGAAAAACCATTGGAAATATGTAATAAGGCAAGATTAATGTCCCCTTGAATACCTTGGTAATTCTTAACAAAAGTTGAACAGAAGGCAACCCAAACGGGGGACGGTATGGAGTCTGGAGTCGCAGTCAATTGGGTCGTTTCCAACTTGATTAGCGGCATAACCCCACAGGGCAATCTTTATTGTTGAGCCCCTGACAAAGGAAATAAGATGTTGATCACGTATTTGAACTAATGGAGTTTAACACTACGAATTAAGCAACGCATATCGTGAAGTGTGGAAACCTGAGATTTTCAATTGTCAACTCCCGCATTCGGCTTGACTGCCCACCTGGTCTTTGAAGAACCTGGATGTTGGTGATTGTTTTTAGGAAACCAACTACATCTGCGTTCAAAAAGTGACTATTAGATGTCGCAAATATTGTTAGAACCTGTATTGCAAAGGTTAAACATGTGTAGGGAACCCAACAGACAGAATCAAAAACATTTTATGAATTAGGTTGAGGGACGCGCTTCTCGTGTACGTGCGCGCACGGCCTTGGGGGAGTCTGGTACATGTGGCTTTTGTGATTGCAAGTTGGTAGGCTGTCACACTCGCTTTGGTTGTCTGGAAGGTAGCTTTGTCTGTGAAGTAATTTATGCTAAAATCATCGGTTATCCAAGTGCATAAACTGTAATTTGAACACATGTATTTTTCTCAAAACAAATTAATTTGATTAACTTACTGAAGTAAGGTTATTTTCCTTTAGGCAGTGCATTGAATCATGTCTTAGGAAAATGGGGTATTATGGACACCCTGGATGGCATATTACGTATCTGACTGGTGGTCAAAATATGTGATTGCGAATCAAGCAGCTACTGATATTGTTCGAACTTCAAAACCTACCAGATTAAATAAGAGCATCAAGAAAGAGTACAAATTAATTATGTTTTATCGGTAAAGGACTGTATAAGTGTAGATGCTGTTGTAATTGAATTAGAACACAATGGAGCATTTATTAGTACGCTTAAAATCGCCAAACAACTATTGGCAAGAAATTAGTGGATCCATGAAATGTTACCAACAGACCCTAGCCCAAATGCAATTACGAAGCAGGAATACGGGGATGTATGGGCTCCTTTGATCTCTATCTTTCAATTAAAATTAAGCAGTCATATAATAGACTTATGTTTTCATCTTACCAGTATGTACAAAGGATAAAAACTGATTCCAGCGGAAGAAGATGTAAGCAGCATATAACTGATTGTGTATCAAGATTTGTTTAAGGGGGCACCTGGGAAGAAACAATAAATAGATGTAGAATGGTGTATTATATCATATTTCGGTTGAGTTAGTAACTGTAATTCATTTGCATACAATAGATTTTTGGTTGAAGTGCGTACCTACATAAGAAAGAAACACACCAAGGCTAAAAGATGAAACAGAAAGTAATAATAACCAATGGAAAAGCTAATTTCTCGAGTTTCATCTGCACCATATTTCATTGAATAAGCTGCTGTGAAACAATCAAAGCAACGCAACCTTGCTCTTTTACAGGTCCACCTGAACAAAGAACCAAAATAATATTAAAATGCTTAAAAAAGAACTAATAATTTCTCTTCTAAACATAATATAACACACCAAGCTAAAAAGAGTTATTTTAACTTTGCTGTGAACCTCTGTTGTACAGTTTTTTGTTAGTGGGCGGCAACAATAATGAAATACCCTGGAAGTCAAACAACATCCACTCTTTTCCAATTTGTCTAAAGCTTCTATTTGCAAAGTTATCAAATCACTGATGGTTGGGACCTTTTCACAAATACATGAGGGGGGATATCACCAAGATAGTGAAACATTCAGGTTGAAATATGTTAAAAGATTCACTATTTCAGTTGGAGCAAAAACATGAAAGTTACATTAATAACCCACAACCACAACACATGAAAGTTACATTAAGAAAAACTAAAGATGTCACCTTCAAGCATATTTGCGTGGTCTATGCGCACCTGTTGTCAGATTAACCTGAGTGTATAAGACAACTAAATAGTTCTTCGTACCTACAACAACAACAAAAAATATCAGTAAAAAATAAGAACAAAAGATATCAGATTAGATAAAAAAGAACAAAAGAAAAATAATTCAGCTATGATACTCACAATCTATCTAAAAAACAATATCAATGAAGAGAATTCAAATAATTGGGTACAAAATGGACCAATTGTGGAGCAATACTACTTCATTATTATTATAATTGTATAGTATCAGGTTCTAGAAATAGATTCATACCCACTTCCTTTTGATCTTCATTAGATGAATCAAGGGTTGTAACCACAACACGATCAGCTCATTAGTTGATGAAGCCTCCTCGGATACTTCTTATACACCAGGGTTTATCATCAAAAACCTCAAACTTTCAATATAATTCAAATAAAAAATCCAAAACCCCAGAACCGAAAAAAAAAACACCCATAATATGGATGTGAATAAGGAAGTACCTTTGGTCGTTTAGGAAGCGATGAAGAAGAAGAAGAAAAACAAAAAAAATGAGGGTTTGCATAGAGGTATGAGTTCATGTGTCTTCTCTTATGTTTCTCTTTGAGTCTCGGTCTATAATTTTTAGTGGTTGTCTATTGATCTGTGGCTCTTAGGTTAATTTCATGTGAAACATTAATTGGAGAAGCGGAAGAGAAGGGATCAAAAAACCCTTCGCTTCATCTTACTCAGAGGGATTCAGATAAATGGGGATTAAGAACGCTGAAAATTGGAAAGTAATAACACAGAGGAAGATGTGAGGAAGAGAAGAATAAATTAGCATTAAAGGCAATAAACACTAAAAAAACGCATAGTTTGTAGTGGGGCCCAAAATGATTAGAGAACCCACCATTGGATCTGTTTGATCCGTCAAACGGGATATCACAGCCGCTAATTATAAAGACTAGGGTGTATCTTAGCGGCTGGGTGAAATAAATAACCATCCTATTTTATAAGCATAGATATGAACAAAAATAAAAATATTTAAATTTTTATATATTAATAAAACACCGTTGTTGTTTGGTAACTATTATTATAATGGATTATGAGTTCATACTAAATTATCCAACCCATAATTTATTATATACGGATAGTTGATAATCATTATTATAATAAATTATGAGCTTATAATCAATCATCCAACCCATAATCAATCATATAGGTGTTTGTTAAAATTTATATAACTGATTATTTTAATCATAAATTGAAAAAACTCATTATTTTCATAAGTAGAAAAAAGTCATTTATAAAAATTATCATAATCAATTTTTATTTTTAACAAAAATGAATTAGATTTTTTTCCTTATTTTCTCTAAACTATCAGAGAGAGATAAAAAAACAATAGTATACTAAAAAAAATTCTTAGATCATTATTTTTTTCTCTCCTCTTCAAGAGCATTTTTTTAAGATAATCAATTATCCCAAGAAGTTGTTTGTTAAAATTTATTATAATAATGATTAATATCATAATCATTTTTTAATTTATGATTATCTATAATCATAAATGATAATGATAATGATAATTTTTACCAAACATCCCACTAGGTGTTTGTTAAAATTTATAATAACTGATTATTTTAATCATAATTGAAAAAACTTATTATTTTTATAAGTACAAATAAGTTGTTTATAAAAATTATCATAATTAATTATTCTTTTAATAAAAATGAATTAGATTTTTTTTTCTTATTTTCTCTAAACTATGAAGACAAGGATAAAAAACATTAGTGGACTAAAAAAAATTTCTTAAATCATCATTCTTTCTTCTCCTATTTGAGAACATTTTTCTAAAATAACCGGTTATTCTAAAAATATGTTTGTTAAAATTTATTGAAAAATGATTAATAGCATTATTATTTTTCAACTTATGATTATTTATAATTATAAATGATAATCATAATTTTTACCAAACAAAATCAATGTGTGTTGTTCTAATAATTATTAATCTATATATTAGTTGGATTCTATTTGAAGTCTAAATTTTTTATTATCTTAATATAAATTTAAGGGACCAGTAATTTAGTATCAAAATTCTACCGTAGATAGCTTAGAGAAACGACGTGTTTGTAAATTAATTAAGGAAACAGATTGAGGTCTCAAAGAATGTGTGATATCCATGCATTAATTATCCATGGGCTTGCAGTTAACGATTGTCCGAGAATCATTAAAATAAAAAGCTAAAGTGAAAATTGACTACCAAAGACATACTACTTTGAATCCCTTTTATTTTCCGTCCATATTTCCTCCCTGGCTTCTATGATCATCAGTAAATAGTTACTACTATTTAATTGGTTTTCATCAGTATATATGTTGTGCTGCTATATGGCTAATACCTCTCTCTCTCTCTCTCAATTACTATGAGCAAGAGTGGTAAAACCACTAGCTAGCAAGATCATTCATCAGAATTATTGATCACAATAAATTTCCCTGGGATTATCGACCCATCATATCTCTAGTACCAAGGAATTAATTTTAGTCGCTTCTTAATTAATTATCAAAATGGCGCCGGTTGGATTGCCACCAGGTTTTCGGTTCCATCCGACAGACGAAGAGCTTGTAAATTACTATCTGAAAAGGAAAATTCATGGGCTCAAGATTGAACTAGATATAATCCCTGAGGTTGATCTCTACAAGTGCGAACCTTGGGAATTAGCAGGTCTCTTCGACACTATTGTTATAATTTCGTCTTAACATTTATGCATGCACTTAAAAACAAAGGATCCCCTCTCGTGATCATTATCAATTGATCTTTCCATTGATTTCCTTCAAAATAATTGCACTTATTTTTTCTTCTTCTCATTTTAGTTCAGCAAGTGATATGCTTATAACATAATTAGTCTCTCATTGTTAGTATATACTAAAAAATATCATCAGCAGTGACTGATCTCTCATTGGTACAATATTATAAAATGTCCCATACACCATAAATGCACCTTCAATGATCTCGGTTTATCTTTGTTCTTTCAGGAATAGAATGAGGTTTAATTTTGAAGCTGGTAATTTTGTTTGTACACTTTGTTTATTATGTGTCTTGGTTTGTTTAATCATGAATATTGCAGAGAAATCATTCTTACCTAGTAGAGATCCAGAATGGTATTTTTTTGGACCTCGAGATCGTAAATATCCTAATGGGTTCAGGACAAACAGGGCAACTCGTGCGGGATACTGGAAATCAACAGGGAAAGATAGAAGGGTTAGTAGTCAAAACCGAGCCATTGGAATGAAGAAGACATTGGTGTACTACAGAGGAAGAGCTCCTCAAGGTATCAGGACAGACTGGGTAATGCACGAATATCGCCTTGACGATAAGGATTGCGAAGATACTCTAGGGATTCAGGTTCCTTCATTTCCATCTAATTATATCTCTAGTAAATATATCTAATCAAAGCCATTCAATCCTAACTCTTATACCTAAAACTTATCAGTGTATAATAATTGTTCTAAGGTAATCAAAATCTTCACGTATAAAAACCAATTCAAAGATTGAATGGCATAAGCTTCTAGTATGATTTGTTCAATCAGTAGCATTTGATTCAACATTCTTGATATTTGATGAATTAAATTTATGTTAGTTTGATCACTTCTTCTTTTCTTTTTTTTTCTTTTCTTTTTCTATATAAAAAAGAGTTTTGAAATTTCCCCTAGAAAGAACTTTGGGAGGTAAATTTAAGGGGTGTGTAGTATACACAACGTGTAATATGGAAAGACCCCTTTAACGACATAAATAGTAAATCATGAATTTAAGAGCAAGAAGAAGAATTAACGTGCATGGAAAGTTAGGGCTCTAGTAGTTAATAATTAGTTATATTCTTTGCTTGGACTGGATTAGATCTCTACGTGAACCCTACTTTGTCTTTTCTATTCCTATTATATTACTTTCTATTCCTATTATATTATTTTTTGTTTCTGAAAAAAAATTACTATCATCTTTCCAATTTAACCTATTTTTAAGTTAAAATAAAAAAATAATAATAGTATTCTTTTAAAAAAAAATAGTATTATTCATTTTATATGAGACAAAAATATAACTCTCAATCTCTAGATCTCTTTCTCTATTAGTCTGTTGTTCAATAACATGCAGTACTGTTATTGACTGATTTGTGACCAACAGATAATTGTATGTTATTCATCAAACCATTACCTTTTACATGGTTTAAGAGATGGTGTCGGTTTAATCTGCTTTTCACTTTATTCCTCCCATAACCCTCCAAGTCACATTATATTTTATGTCCATATGCACTTTATTCCCCAAAATTTCATCTACACATCAAAACCCACTTTTAACGCTTTAGTTTACTACCAAGTTTGGCTCATGAAAATAATTCAGCATTTCCCTGTTTAGCTATATTATTTTGGAATTTGGGGATAACTTAGTAGAGAAATATATAAATGAGTCTATTTTTCTTAATACACTATTAAAACGGGGGAAGCAACTCTTAACTCTTTTCCTGGTGGCGAAGGAGTTCTTTTTTATTGTATATTTTTTGATGTGATGTAGAAGGTTATTTATTATGCATTACAATTTATCCGAGATTGGAATGGATGACATTAAATTTTTAACATTATATATTGTTACTAGTTGACTTCAAGAGACCTCTCATATTACTAATCCTGCTTCCTTGATTTGTAGGATTCTTACGCGTTATGTCGTGTGTTTAAGAAGAACGGTGGGTGCACTGAAGTAGCACTAGATCAAGGTGGCCAGTGTAGTATACCATTTGTCGAAAGTTCTCAGGGGCTAAGTAGCAATGACTATGAAACTATGTCACCAGACGTACCAAATGGATCATCACCATGCATGGACGAAGTCGAAAATGATAAAGATGAGTCATGGATGCAATTCATAACAGAGGATGCGTGGGGTGTCTCATCTAATCCTACTTTCGGTGGAGAAGATGCAACATCGTGTATCGGATTCAAAAACTAAATATATATATATACAGTTCATCTATCCATTGGCTAATTGATTGCGGCACGTGGTTCAGTGGCATTTCTAACGATAAGAGATATTGGTATTCTCGGGTGTTTATAACAAGATTTTATATTATTCTCTCAAAAAAAAAATTATGTGTATCAAATTATATGTTACTCCTACAGACAGCGGATTATGATATTATCTCTGCTTGTTGGGAGGTCGTTTTGTCAGGAGCAGGAGTTTGGGGTCTCTGCAATGTGAGAGATCTTATATTAATTAATTATGGGTGTAATTTGTGGAATAAGTACAAAGACAAGAACTTTTTACTGCTGCTGCATTATATGACCCAGTATTGTGTAATTTCATATCTATTGCACGGTTCAACACGGGGATTTTTTTCTTCTATGATATATCTCATTATAGATTGTTGATTAAAAATCTCTCTTATTAATAGAATAAATAAATAAAGAGTTATTTAGATTTTAGTATCTTTGACCGTCTTGATTGTTACCAAATTGATTTTAATTTTAATTAATTATTTTTAGCCTGCCGGCATCGGCTACCGTCAGTACGTGACTCGCACGTGCAAAGAAAAATCTATCTAAAATACATTTAACGTGTGAGAACTGAGAATTGATGGAATCGAGCGTCTCTTAGGCATTTCTACAAATGACTAGAGTTCGATCTTCATAACCACAACAACTAATGCAAATTGATATAGCAGCAACAGAGCAAATGGATGCCGATCTACACTATTACTCCCCACAAAACTATATATAAATTCTGGAAAACCCTAATGATAATCAACATTTTTTCCTGATATTTGCTTGTTTTTTGATTCATACTAGTTCAGGTTTCTTATGTTTGTTGTACCCAGTTGCCAAATCTACCAAACAGGCTTCTTGGATTCATTTCAAACCGCATCACTATTAAGATTTAATGGCTATTCACTGCAATTCACAAGGTATGATGTATCAATTTCTTCGGAAAAAAAAAACTTGAATGTAACCCATAATTCGATTAGCTCAAATTCAGTCCCTGAAAGAAACTCACCCATGAATGATTCTCATAACACTGCCTCTACTGTTGGGTTGTCCGAATATGGTTGGATTGAAAAATGGAACGAAACCCATCATTCAAATATTATAGGAAGGCCACAGGGTATAAAATTAGTGGTGGATTTTCAAGTGAAGATGATGAGAGTAATACTAGTACAAGTACTGCTAGTAGTAGTACAATGAAAAAATTGTAGAGAAACTGAAGAAATTTGAATATTTAGCTTCGCTTAATTTATCTCTCATGATCCATAAAAATCTTGATAAATTTTTTGTCATTGCATTATCATCTTCTAAATCACTCAATTAATCATCGGCAGCAGCAATAGCCTGAGCATGAATAGACGTGCTGGTGATGGAGAATGAGGAACTAGGCTTTAATGATTGAGTAGTTAAAATAAAGAATTAAGAGCAAGTCGTGAATACTGATATGTAATTCTTAAAAAAAGAAATTGTTTTTGTGTGTTCATATTAGTATGTTCTCTGTTTATCTTCACCGCCGGAGGCGGAAGAGCTGGTGTAAAAAGGTAACGATGGAGTGTGGAACTTAACGGCAACTAACAGCATTAACTAAATAAAATTTTATTTAAAAAAAAAAAATCGGTAACAGTAAAGATGGTCAACTATAGTCCTGGATACCAAACTCTAATATTCAACTTTTTCGGATCCAAACACAACTTTGATCGTAAAGTTGGATACTAAAGTCTAAATAATCCATAAATAAATTGGAATTCCTATGATGGATTTTTGTTCAATTTCAAAAAGTAGGTTAACTGATGTTATCTGAATGCTTGCACGTAATTAAGGAGTAACTGAAAAAGACCAAAAAGACCCTTAAATTTAATTTTTAAACTCAAAAATTGCGCACTCACATTAAAAATGTTTTACTGGGTCTTATAACATTCAGTGTGGGACCCATCATTTTTCAAAAGAGTTCATCATATATAGTTTTTGGAAAATTTTCTCCAGGATATGTCTAGCATTATCCTTTCATACCAAGTGAAAAAAAACCAAAGTGACCATACTTATTAGATAAAAACTCCAACCATAAGGTGAGATCTACGAAAACTCCATACTTTTTAAAAGTGATACAAAAACCCCAAATATTTTAAAATATACAAGTTACATCCATTTTATTTTTTAAGATTACCAGTTACCCTTTTATTCTCATTTCTTCTACGTATGAGCACCAAATACTTACTCTCTCTCTCTCGCACCACCAACACCAGAAGCACCTCCTTCTTCTCGCGCACCACCACCATCAAAACTAAAACCACGACCATTTCCCGATCCTCCACCAATACCATCTCCTTCTTTTCTTCCCCCCACCCCCCACCCACCCCACCCCCCACCCACAACAGAAGCACCTCCTTCTTCTTCTCTTCATTTTAGTTGTTGTGTGGAACCTAGGGTTTCAAATCGGTTCAAATAGAAGAAGAAAAAAAGGATTTTTTTTCGATTCTGCTGCTTTAGATATCAATTTTGAGATCGAGACATTTCAAATCGATAAACCTCGTTCTCTCTTCCTCAATGTTCTTTTTCATGATCGTATTGATGATGATGTTATTCCAAATAGATATTTTCTGTATAGTAATAGTAACTTAAATTCATACTTGGACGGAGAAGACCAAAGAAATCTCAATATCTTAATCGATTTCAAAAGGTAATAATAAGAATAATAAGCTCTCTAGTTTCACTGTTTAGTTGATTATTTATGTTTTCAAATTCGGAATTAGCTGCTAGGTATAAGATTAGATATGGACACACTTTCGATCCTAAGAAACAACTAAAGTAGTTATAGTATAACGTTTTCAGATTAGGTATTATTTTTTAGTTCTTACAGACCTTTTTATTTGAATGTACATTTCTGATTTCTAGGTCGTTATAAGTACTTTACTATCTTCACACTTGCACATGGAGATAAGAATTTATCGAGTTGTTGTTGGTTGGTTTCATGAACGGGGTAAGGGAAATTTTCTTTGTTGTTCATCAATTTGGAAGTTGTTTGAGGAAAATCATTTCTCAACTGAACAAGTGGTTCTTATAAATCAATGGGTATGTGTTATCACAATCATGCATATTTGATTATGTTTCTTATTCTCTTTTAGTGATGTATGTGAAATAAGGTAAGTCTTCATTTGGGTATGGATGTGCCGTAACATGAATGATGAGTCTTGCAGATGTAGTACTTTGATTTGGTTTTGAAGATTAAAGTATTTGTAAGTGTGCAAATGTCAATTTACAAATTGGAAATGTAAATAATGTCGTTTTCCATTATGAACTGATCTTATTATGAACTTATGTCATTGTACTAAATAGTTAATACTTTCATATGATGTGTTGTTGGGTGAGTTTATATGTGCTAGCAGTGCCTTATTCCTTTGGAATATAGTTGAAAATAATTGGCATAGATGTATCTTGTAGTGGTTAGTTAGCATAATTGAATCAAATAATGGACTAGGAGGAATCAAATTAAGTTGTGTACTGGTGTCGCCAAAACCAAGTGATTGTGTAATGCATGTTCTTTGAATTTCTGTGGACTAAGGTTTTAATATTATATATTCTGTTTTTGATTTTGATTTCTCCGTAATTTGATGTTCATAGGGTTATGTACAGGGTTGTAGTATACATCAACAAGATGCATGGCCGTGAATACAGTATCACCAAGTCGTCGCAATATGTATGAAGTTCATTCGACATTAACACAAACGGTCGATTTGAAAAGAAGAACATGTTCTTGCTACCGCTAGCGCATCAATGGTTTTCCTTGTGCCCATGTTATCCGATGTATCATGCTGAATGAAAAAGATCCGTATAAATATGTCGAATTTACTTTAAAGTAAAGTTCTACCGGGAATCATATGCAAGAGCAATTAATCTCTTGTCCCCACAGTTGAAAAGCCTGCGATTGTGTCTCCAAAATATGTTGTTCTTGGTCCTGATGCTCTACCATAATCAGGTCGTCCAAGTAAGAAGAAGAGAACTCCTAATACAAGTTCAGTTCCCAATAAGAAGATGAGAATTGTGGTGGCTTCCATGTTTTGACTGGCATGCCTGCGCGTCAGATTTGAAGTCATTTTGACTACAATTCATCGACTTTCAGTTTCAGTTTTCGTTTAGACTACTATATATTCCAATCTATATTTTATGATCTATTTTTTTTTCTACATTTTTTACAGTTAAAAATGTTAATTTGCTGCAGGTGTTTCATATTTGTTTAATTTTAGATTAAGTTTGTCAGAGTTGCAGGCTTTTATAATTTGTTGGAACCGAAATAGGTTTCATAGTTTGCAAATGCTTCAGTATTTTTTTCATCTTTCATATGATGGAACTTCTTTTGGTTCCATCATTTTTTTTCATCTGGAATAAGATGGAACCATAAAAATAATGGAATTTTTTTTGGTTCCATCAGTTTTTTTCATCTGGAATAAGATGGAACCAGAAAAATGATGGGATTTTTTTTGGTTCCATCATTTTTTCATCTGGAATAAGATGGAACCAAAAAAATGATGGAACTTTTTTTGGTCTCATTATTTTTGTTTACGTCTGTGATATGTTTGTCCAATGCCTAAGGTTTAAACTTAAGTGTTTAGGCCTAAAGGTTTTATCTTTTCTGCATTATGTTGAAACCCTTTTTGGTTTCAACTTTTTTATTCCATCAACTGAGATCTTTATAAATATACAAACTGAGATATTTTTATAAAAGTTCCAAGTATTATAAACCAAATATGTCTAACAATTCCAACTGAACTGAAACCATTACACAAGCACTTTAAACTAAATTTAAAACTACAATTTTTGTAATTACAAACTAAAACTGTCAACTTTAAATTGTAACTTTGTCCTCATAGTTTGCACCTTTGCCAAGGAGGATCTTGCAGGCCAGCTTTGGCCTCATATTCTGCACCTTTTGTTTTATATGCGCTTTAGAAGAAAAATTTCCTTTCAAGAGGCTATTCATGTAATAACAAACATGAAGGCCGCAATCATTTTTGAAATTAACAAAACAAGATCTTTAAATTGAACAAAACAAAAAATGAGTGAAATGAAGAGAATTGAGAGAAGATCTCTAAAAACAAGTTCTTTTAAAGCACTTACACATCTTACTGATGATAGACGCATTTATGTGTCTAATTTGTTCCCAATTTGTATATTGTTAAAGCTCGATTGTGTACTAATTGTGTCATTTTATGTGCTTTTAGGGTTTTTGGAAGAATAAACTCTTGTGGAGAAAATTGGCTTAAAAAGTGTTAAAAACACCGCCAACAAAAGTGTTAAAGGCACCCGTAAAATTGATAAAGGCACCCCCAAGTTTTGATAAAGACACCCAATCTTTTGAATTTATATGAAA
>JAJJMC010030994.1:5488101-5525911 GCA_023531435.1 Papaver californicum
AAAAAAATGAAGAAAATATTTTCCCGTGAGAAGAGAGATTTGTGTGAATTAAATAGAGAATTTGAGGGAGTTATTGAAGATATATGGTGTTGTAGTATATAAAGGGGTCGAACACAGAGATCGAGGGGGGGTCTGGAGAGTCCAGAATCGCAAGATCAAGAAGTCCAGAAAATTCTGCTCGTGATCATGATGAAGAAGATGAAGATTTCGTTGCCATAGGGTTGAAGATTCCATGGCTAAAAGTTTTAAGATCCCATTGCTAAAGCTTTTTACTTTGCAACCGATATCTTTATTTGCAACGTTTAGCTTCAGGAAACATTATACCTCTGTAACAGTGAGTCTGTAACGTTTATAAAACGTTGCAAGCTCACTGTTTCCATTATTTTCACTCTTTTTCATTATTTTCAAACACTTTGAGCTATGTACTAAACTTTTGAGGGTGTTTTGAGCAAGATGAGTTAAACCCCATATGCTGAGGTGACAGAGGAAGTCATTGTTTCAATAAAAGTGATATATTTCTAATTTAATTAATTTTTGCAATTTCTTTTATGATTTTTTTTCCTTGATTAATAATTGATTTAATGATTTTTGTTAAGCAATTGTGATTTCGTTAGATGGTACATGCTTTACCCTAGGTTTTAGATGTTCCATGCTTTCTTATACAATTGTTATTTTGAAAATCTACTTATTGCAATATCTTAGAATCAATTTAAATGTAAGAATTTCATGAATATTAATTAGTTTGAATCACTTTAATTGGTTAATGGTGAAATCCATAACCTCAGTATTTTTTAATATTATTTTAATATTTTGTATATATTTTTAGTTTAAATTAATTTATTAAATCTAAATTCAATCTTCACAAGTTCGAGCGAACGATACTTTTCTTACCACTATTACAGAACCATCAGTTGACAACACAAAGGGGTGTTCAAAACGAATTCTTTTGATTGACTTGCCGACTCTAGTAAGTTCTTTGCAACATGTTGTTTGAATGCTGACATAATGGACAAGCAACAAGGACCTTCATGTTTTGTTCCTTTTTTTGTATCAAAGCTTTTATGCAGGTACCCCCACACACAAATGATGCAACGAGCACCTATACGGTTATTTAACTATTTTTCCCTGTTGTTAAACCAGAAGTAAACCATAAGCACCAACAGAGTTGGTTTCAATCATACAACGAAAATGATGAAACCAATTTCGGTTCCATCAAAATAGTCATTAAGTAAAATAACACCAACATAGTTGGTTTCAACCATACAGCGAAAATGATGAAACTAATTTCGGTTCCATCAAAATAGCCATTAATTAAAATAACACCAACATAGTTGGTTTCAGCCATACAGTGAAAATGATGAAACCAATTTTGGTTCCATCAAAATAACCATTAAGTAAAATAACACCAACGGAGTTGGTTTCAACCATACAGTGACAATGACGAAGCCAAAACTAAACATAATTGAAGCGTGAATAAATAAGGTGAAAACAAATGTAATTGAAACATAATTATGATACTAGTGATATCAAAACAGATGAAACCTAAACCTAATTTATGATACAAACAGATGATAAGAGATAAAACCTAATTATGCAAATTCATTGATAAAAGCAAAATTGTGAAACCAAAAATCATTGATGCATGTTGATTTTCAACCATAAATAATCACTGAAGAACAATGGAACTTCGATTTACCTTTTGGAGAATCTTCGATAGTATTCTTAAGCTTTTTGTTGATCTTTTCATCTTTCCTTTTCTCTTGTTTCTTCACCATTTTTGATTTGTTTCGATTTTAGGTTAGGTTGAAATTGTTACAAAAAATGAAATCAGTTGTAAATTGGTTTCATATCTGAGATTTATGAAGTAAGAAGAATAGAGAATTGAAATTGAAATTGGTTTCAAATATGAGATTTAGATTTTTAAGTGAAGAGAAGAGAAGGTTGAAGGGGGGAAAAATGTCATTACCAAGTGACAGTCCGTGGGGAAAAAATGTCATTACCAAAACAACAGGTCCGTGGGGAAAAAATGGTAATGAATGAAAAAAGATAAATGAGAGCGGTTATTTTCTCTCTCTAAAATTATGGAAAAGTAATTTAGACAGTTAATTTCAGATGAGATTTTTATGAACATTTTGTTTTGAGTTTTTTATTATTGGATAGTGACGCCTTTAAAATTATAAACCACGACTGTTATCCTTTTCACTTGATCATGGTATAAAAATCAAGAGTGCTTTCTCAAGGCCTACTCAAATGGTTTAAAACTAATGAGAAGCTAAAAAAACACTCTGAATACACATTTAGTGAAGGAACTTTGGAAGAACATATTTACGGATTTACCTAAGATCGTCTAATTGACCTAAACATTCTGGCTATTAACCATGAATTCAACTGTTGAGGTTATACTATAAAATCAGTACCATTGAAAATGTAACCAAAACCATTGCATGTACTATCTTGGTTACGTTGGGTCAATTACGTCTCTGTTAATATATATAGATCAATTAAGCATTACAGTTGAGGTTATACATTAAGCTTGAGATGGATGGATACTAAGTGCCTTTCCTATATATATGTATGTGTATTATACAGTTGTATATGTAACAAAGATATGATGAAATCCCTAATTAGTAGTACTAATATACTGTCAGGGGAAATATGTTATATGATGAAACCCCAATGCAAAGATAGCTAAAGAAGTTGCATAGAAGGACCATTTCTTGTTAAAAAATACTCTTGAAATGTATCCTTCCCCAATGTTAGTATCGCAAACACCACTCTTCTGATCATCAGTAGTGTTACATGAGTTATAATGACTTCCAACTGTTATTGTCATAACCTTGTTTCTCTGTCGAAGAATACTGCAGTATTCTTGATCATCTCTATTTTGGATCACAACTTTGCAACTGGCTGCAAACTCATCTCCCATTGTTGCATTATTATCGTGATGTTCTTCATACATACAGGTTGTCAATAGAAGTGCAACTATATGAATGACGACTTTCATTGTTATGGATAATAAGTCAGAGCACAACCATGTCGATTTAGCTGATGACTCTTTGGTTAAACCCATGACCTTATTAGACTTCCCAAAATTAGATGATTGTTATAACGAGAGATCAAACGAGAACGATAAACAGATAAAGAACACAGGGATTTAACGTGGTTCACTAACTGTTACGTTAGCTACCTCCACGGCAGAGAAACCAGAGTTTTATTGCTGAGTAGAATACCAAAGATACTTACTCTAGGTACAACGTATGCATATATATATAGGGCAAAGAAATAAACCCTAATTCGACTAGAAAGCGGAAAACAATCCCAGTCATAATACATTACGTATACCGTTTAGGGAAATTATGAACTTCGATTTTTAACTCTTGTCGAGATGTTTGCTTTTGGTTTCATAATCGGGAAATTATGCGATGTTACCTGATTAAGATGAACTGTAACAGTCTTGGAGGGCTCCATCTGATGATAGAATGTATCAGCTACCTGATGACTTGAAACAAACATTCCATGCTTAAATTCAATTTTCTCGTAAACTTCAAAAGTTGGCGTACTCAAAAATTCATCGGTAGCCTCCCCTTCGGAAGTGATTCCATTATTTTCAGGATCATCATTAACGAATCCATTTGAGTTCTCTTCGTTAAATTGCGCGAAGTTATTATTTTGGTTATTTGTATCTCAAGAATGAAGTTAAGTATAAAAAACCTTTTGTTCAATAAAGTATAAACACAAATAAAAACTAAGAACAAATAAGAGAGGTATAGTCATGAAAACTAACCTCTCACGTCTTCTCCTCTTTTCTTTGGAAACCGGAGACATTTTCAATGGGAACCATCTTGTGTTCTTCCAGCATTGACTGATCGATCATAAACATCTAAATATGAGTAATTACACTTACAAATTTGTCTAAGAACCCACCAAAATATGAATATCTGATGAAATTCTTTACGAAAGACATGATCACGTGCGTCCAAATCGAAAAGGAGCTAATTTAATTTGCTTATTTATTTTCAAAGATTACATACAAACAAAGGATAATTTTTAAGAGTTTTCAAGGCTTTAGTTAACCATACCTTCTCGAGATCTTTGGATGACATTCCAACCCCTCTCAGATTTTCTACCATCCTACTGTCAGTCTTGAATTCTTCCTCTAAATCATTGATATCAATAAACCTTGCATGTTCTGCTCCCCAAGGCTTATTTATCGCTATGGAGGAACTAATATCACCGACTAAGCAATGATCTTGATCTGTTTGTCCTATTTCGCGTAAACCCATAACAAACTCATCCAAGTAACTAAAAAAATTGCCCGCCCATGTTTCCAGATAATTACTAGGTCCATTTATCAATTCTTGAGATGCACTAGCAACTGAAAGTATCTCTTGCAAAATATCTGGTCCATTGGTGTTTTCCTTATATGGTGCCATGGGTTGTTGTTGGTGGTGGTGTTGTTGCATTTCTGAGTCTGTGAAGTTGAATTCAGGGAAATCATCGACTTCCAATGGAGGCAATGATAGTCTATGCTGTAACCTTGCGCACTCTAATGCTCTACCAACCTGCAAAGCCCAATTCAATATGCTATGGTTCAAATCTTTTGTACTTTTAAAAAAAAAATTGATGAATAAATCTTCTTTGCCGATCAAAAAAAATAAATTCATGTATGCCGCTAACCAACAACTATCAAGCTGATGTGTTATTATGCATATATAAAGTTAAAATGGAATACAATAATTGATTCTTGTATGGACCTTATACCTTTGATGGAAGATAGAGCATTTGTCCATGGCTAGGAAATGCTGGGGTTGTGGCTCTAAATCCCTCATCTGCCAAATACTGCATCCATTTCCCATCTCTAGAGGAGCCATTAAAATCGAACGAGGATGATGTTGACGTTCCTCGAACAACATTTTGTGCGCATGTTTTTGATGGAAATGGATAACCAGAGCTCTCGAAATCTGTAGCTCTTCCCTCTGAGGACAGTTCAATGCTAGATGAATGAGCATGCTGATGATGATTGTTAGATGTCCATTGTTGGTAATTAGGGTTGACACTTCGAGAAGTAGTGTATTGCTCCCCTGTTTTAGGTCCTACTGCACCCTTCTTAAATATACGACACAAAGCGTAGGCATCCTGATATTCACAGTGAAATATTAGTGTTATCAGTGATAGTAGTTGCTATTGAGAGAGAGAACCTGTGACCCCGAGGCAGTTTCACATTCCCTCTCATCGAGTCGATATTCATGCATAACCCAATCAGTCCTGGTACCATGAGGTGCCCGTCCTCTATAGTAGACTAAGGTTTTCTTCATCCCCACCGCACGCGTTTGTGAATTGACGGGTGGCTTTCCAATAACCAGCTTGAGTTGCTCTGTTAGTTCGAGACCCATTAGGGTACTTCCGATCTCGAGGGCTAAAAAAGTACCACTCAAGATCTTTGCTTGGCAAGAATGACTTCTCTGTAACAGCATTACATAATCATCAAGACTTTTAAGTAATAATGGCGAACAGCTGAAGAAATAGAATGCGGTTGAGGATAATGAACAAGTATTCTTTACTAACAACGTTTAAGTTGAGTAAATCAAGTCATTAGTGGAGTCTAAATTAATCAGATTACTTTTGATGCAATTTAGTCAATTAATAACACTATAATGTGGGTTTTGTTTCCTAGCTAGGAAATTTATTATTACTGTTTTATTCAAATGAATCAATGTGCATATAGTGTACTGCGGGCAAAATCTTGTAACTCTAGAAAAAAGCTGAAAAGCTAGTTAGTAAACACATACAACACATATTATGTAGTGTAGAACAAATCTCTGGAACACAATGCAATTGCAACCTCCATCTTTTGTTGCTTTTTTGACTTCTTTATACATATATATCCCCCATCTCCCCTATCCCTCTAGAATCTCTGTCTTTAATTTATCTTTAAGCCTACAAATTTTGACACACTTTTACGTAAGCTAACAAATTTTGAGTTGAGGGCCCATGTCAATGATCATATATCAATCCCTTAGTGATTGTGCTTTCTATATTAGCCGTTAGAAACTTTATAAGATTCTAACTAGTAATTTAGAATTTAGATCATCGACTGCGTGAATCTTAAAGTTGATGAAATCCGCGTGTTGATGACATAAGATCTAACTCAAAATAATAAAATGCTAGCTAATCAAAGCAGAATAACTAAAAGGAAAAATAAAGAGCTCTTTTTGAAGTTCTCACATTATGAACAACTTTTAAATTAAGAACTAAAACTAACTTTTAAGTCAAATATCAAAATTAATTTGCTTGCACTTAATTGCCTTGAAAGCAAGTGAAAGTACATCCATATAAATTTTATAAATGCTATTATATTGCTTTATCTTTTTTATTTTCTTCATACCAAGCAAACATCTAGACGAAGATACGTCTTCTCATCATCCAATTATGCTTTCAGAGTTAAAAACATAATTAAGTTTTGTATGTTTATCACTTATGTTGCGTCCTTTTTAGTACTCATGCATTACTATTATCAGTTTGTGTAACTTACATATGTATGGAGCTAAAAGAGCGGAGAAAGAAAGATGCATGAAATTAGTAAATTACCTGGTAATTCCCATGGCTCACATTTGTAGAGATCGACTTCGGGGATGATTTCTAATTCAATTTTCCGCCCACTAATCTATCTTTTTAGATAATAAGCAACGAGTTCCTCGTCTGTGGGGTGAAATCGGAAACCAGGAGGCAATGATACAGATGCCATTTAACTATTTGCGCGTGTCTCTTGAATTTAGACCGTCTTCTGTATGTATATGTATGACCTCGCTCTATATGTATACTAAGAGAATGCTATACTTGGAAACACGTCCGAGGCTGATTATCAAAAGATTCAACACCTTATCAATTAAGGATCGCCAAAATATCGTACAGCACCCAACAGGTAATTAATGTACAAACACATGCGCAGTTAACAATTAACCCACGTACCAAGAATTAGTTCTGCAATAATCCAACTATATAAGTAAGAAAGTGCTTCGTATACATAACTAGAGATAGAGAGGATTAATGAGAGAAAGCTCTACCTTTGGTGGGAGAAGAAGGTCCAAAACTGAGAGACGGAATGATCTGGAGAGAGAGAGGGATTGGATCAGAGTGATAACACTTGAAGATCTACATTGTGAATGATTTATGTTGAATCAATTGAATTGAATGAATCCCTTTGTTTACAGGACAGACCAAGAGTATATATACTCCTACACTTCTCACACAAGCTTACACAGCACACCTTTCACACACTCATAATTTATAATGCACACACTCTATTTTATTACCCTCCCTCAATCTCAAGTGGGCTGAAAAAGACAACTTGAGATTGCACGTCACAGTTCAGCACATATAGAATCAGGTTGGTGGAGAATATGCGATAGTAGGAGCAGGCAAATGGAATAGTACTGACAGGTGAGAAATAGTTACAGGAGATGTAGTTGCAAATGTTGTATAACTTTGCAATATATGTATCAAAATGAAGAAACTGATGCATAAGAAATAAAGTACGAGAAAACCTGTCTGTAAAAACCGATAGAGCAGCAGTAAGAAAATGTTGGTGTAGCAGCATTGTTCTGTCAACTGGTTAAAAATCTGGGCTTGATAGAACCACACAAATAAAATTGGACATGTAGTAAGTCCAACCAGCATCTTTTGTAGAACTGCAGGCATAAGTACAACTTCAAGTCTGAAGCCAATAACTTGTAAAGAAGCACACAAGCACCACATGATCAGACCATACATGTGCTCAGAACAAACATTCATATGTACTTAGGAGCACTCTGATTTTCTTGTAATTCAGTCTTGCACACACACTCACATGCTGAGAGAGTGGAGTAATCCAAATTAAGAACATGATAAGATGCTATAAAAGATACAACACTCGCATCAAGTAGCAAAAGCATGCTGTATGAACATGGATGAGGAGATGGTAATCCAAATTAGCCAGGAGAAGAAGATAGAGCATAAATTTATTATAGCAAGCAATTCATGGCGACTCACAAGCACCAATGAGTAGAAACAAGTGCCCAATCTGCCTTGTGTTTATTTATATACACAACAAACCATTCAGCCTTCACTTGCAGAGTTTGACGAGATAAGAAATCACTCACTGCAATGAGGCATAATACCAGTGAACAACAACCAAAACTAAAGAAGATCTCCAAAAAAAATATTGCGACTAATCGCTGTAGCAGCAGCCATAGCATTGTACGCTACACTGCGAGTAACCTGAAGTATCAGCCAATACCAGATACACTAATAGTGCAGATGAGATGATCAAACAAAAGTAAAAACATGCAACAACAAAAAAAAAAAAACTAGATTGTGTTCTTTGTGCAATATTATTTATATACACAGAACTCCATCTTGCAAATCCATATAGTTGTACCAAGAAACTTAGTCGAAGAAGAAACCAAACTGCAATAAGTTTGAGCCAAAACCAGTTGGAGAAGAAAACCAGTTCCAACTTATCATGCCAAAGAGAACAGGACACAGAGTTTTATAAGTGAAGAATAAACTCACTAAATGCATCCAGTATAACCTCCTCAATGCGCATCACCAATCACACAAGAACTCCAAGAAACAAAAAAAAAAAAAAAGCTAGAACAACTGCATCTTATAATCCGTGTATCATGAGAGAAACAATACAGTCACCAACACTATCAAGGTAACCATGAGAAGGCGAAATTGAGAAAAAAATCATGAAATCTGAATCGAAATTGAAATAAGCAAGCCAAAGCTCCAGCAGAACACAGTTTGACCAAAATAGAGATTGAACCAAAGTAAAGATTGAACACAGTGTGACCAAAGTAGAACTAGTGCATACAACACATAGTAGTGCACCATAAGAATCCTTGCAGAGTATAACAAGAGGATATCCCACTTACTGCAATTAGCAACTAAAGAAACAACACCAACTAATGAGTGAAACTTTCACAGCACCACAACAGTTTAGGGAAAGTACAACAAAGAACCAATGAAGCAGCAATATATAGCAGGGAACCAAAACAAGAAGTAGGAATTGAAAGTGAAAAATGAACTCAAGAAACACATGAATTAACCAAAATCAGTTCATATTGGAGAACCTATTGCAGAGTTCGATGAGTAAGTAAATCACTCACTTGAAATGAACACACTCAACGCCTCATTCTTGACAGCAAGATGTTGTGTCAAAAACATGAAGTAGGAATGGAATTGGTTGGAGAGAATGAATTGATTGAAAGAGAGAAGAAAATTGATAAGAAAATGAAGAGAATGCGTTGTACGCAGAGAATCATGAAATTAAAACTAAAATTTGAAAGCGAACTTGAACTCACATGATTGAAAAGAAAATTGAACAATGCTGAGTCTTACATGAATTAGATGAACAATGATGGTGATATTTGCACCAGTCTTACATGTATAAGACAAATCAATGCTGAGGTTACTCAGTTTACATGATATGGATCTAAAGATCTGAAGAAAATGAGATTGAATGTCAAATATAAACTGAAAGAAATTGAAAACATAAAATCAGTAAGAACGATACCAGAAATCGTTGTTGAATGAGCATCAAGAATAATTTGTTGTTGATTTAGATCAGGAAGAAATATTCATGAAAATGAAATTGAAGTAAAATAAAAGTGAATCTTAGCAGTGTCAGAAGAAACTTAAATTAGCAGAAGCAAGTTTACCCTAGGATCTGAGAACACTAATTGTTGTTGTTGTAGATCTGAATCCATGAAAGAGATGATGACCAAAGCAGCAACAGAAGAAATTGGAACCCTAGTTTAACTTGAGTGATCGAAAATTCTTGAATCATATAAAAGAGAAAAATGGATCTAATTAGCAAGATTGAAAAGGAAGAAGCAGCGGAAAAGGAAAATTTAGAGGTTTAGGATCTTCCGCTCTGATACCATGATAACACTTGAAGATCTACATTGTGAATGATTTATGTTGAATCAATTAAATTGAATGAATCCATTTGTTTACAGGACATATCAAGAGTATATGTACTCCTACACTTCTCACACAAGCTTATACAACACACCTTTCATACACTCACATGCTTACACAACACACCTTTCATACACTCACAATTTACAATGCACACACTCTATTCTATTACAGAGATGATAATTGGAAGAAGATAGTATATAAGAAGATACAAAAAGAGAAGAAAGGAAAGTAAACGAGGGTGGCAGCCTACCCATATCCATCCTCTCTATATCTTTTCTCATAATCTTCTATTTTCCTCCTGCCTGAGATTCTCACAATCTTCACCTTCAAATATCTCTCTCTAGGCTGCTACTGCTCTTCTTTTTGCGTGTTAGATGAAAGATCCCATACTTAATTATCGTCCTTTCATGAACAAAACTAAACATCTGGCAACAAATGATTAGTTATAATTTCCGTTTGTTTTCATGAATTGTAGTTATAAGACTGGTATAAACCGTTAAAAGGATAGGAATTCCTCTTTGGTCTTAACAGAATTTCGGCGCCTTTTCTTTCCTTACTTATGCCGATTATCCGCGTTTCAATTGTCGATTAGTTTAATTTGGTTCTCCTTTTTGGCGGCATGAGCCGGATCCCCAAAATACCGTCGTAGGTACTCAAAAATGAAGATTTACCCCGAAGGCCCCGAAATATTGTCTTACTTTGTTATTTTGCTTTCCTCTTCCATTTTTTATGCCTTGTATATCAGTAACTAATATTATTTATTTTAATTTGCCTTCACTAAGAGCAAGGACTAGGGGTTGAGATTCTCTTTTAAAATGAAAAACTTGATCAAATTTGATCGAATTTGGTCTTACTATGGATAGAAGCAAACTTCCTTTCAGCCTAAACTCAATCAGAGTCTTGTTCAGGTGATAGAGTGAGTGAAGGTCTTCACTACACGACATATTGTTAGTCGTTTGAAATAAACAAAAGAAAAACGGCAAACAGTTTGCCGTATGAAAGTAGAATAAAAAAATGGTAAACATTTTCCTTATGAAACTAAAACAAAGAAAAACGGTAAACAGTTTGTCGTATGAAATTAAAATGAAGAAAAATGGTAAACAGTTTGTCGTATGAAACTAAAATGAAAAAAAAAACGGCAAATTGTTTGTCGTATAAAATTAAAATGAAAAAAAAAACAAACAAATGCCGTATGAAACTAAAAAAAAAAACAGTTTGTCCTATAGTCTATTATCCTTCTCCCATGGTGGATTTTGCACTCCTTCAGTTAGACTCTCTTTCATTTTTGAAAGGGATAGACTCTAAAACAGTCTATCCCATAGTCCTTTCTCTAAATGTGCGATGATCTGTATCGATAGCCAGGACCGACTTTGAAATTCCGTTGTAGCGAAGCCAACTCTTAAATTATATCTCCAATTGTCAATTAGTATGAACCAGTGAGAAATTATATTTCCTCCATCCGTCCAAGGTATATAGGCGGAAAATCTAAATATCTTATATTAAAGAAAACTCTAGATTTTATAAAAGTTCATCTCATTTCTTGTTTTAACTTTTGTTATATTCCCAATACGAAAACCGTCAAATTAATTGTTGCATCATAGATACGGGTATATATATACATATGTATATAATATTTAAAAATTATTTTCTTTAGAAAATATAAAATAAGTGTGTCGGCACAGCACAACACATACATCATGGTTATTTTCCTGACACAACCCGTCGTCTAACACATCACAACACATGACGCATAAATCTTTGCACAACATAGCACAACACCCAACAAGCTAAGTACGTGACTTCGTGGCATGTGTTGTGTTGGGATGACACGTTTTACACCTCTAAAATAGAGTAGTTGTTGGTGTAGCTGACGCAAATATAGAGTAGGGAAAGTGGACAATGACTGTCTTTGGTGTTGGCTAGGTGTAGTGGACGTTGGTTAAGTCTAGAGAGAATGTGGGACAAGACCGAAAAAAAATTAAGAGTAGAAAATGGGAGACAAGGTACTGACTGAATTGAGTGGAGGAGATAGAGTTAAGGTGGTGACGTGGACGGCCAAGATGGACGCATCAGACGAGAAAGGGATGGAGTTCTCTTTTCAGTTTTTTGGGGAAGAAAAAAAATAATAATAAAGGAATAGAAACAGAGAGGGGAGGAAAGGCTGGCGGCTGATTTGATTGGGAGAGTGGGAAGGAGTAGAAGTTGGACGTGTCAGGTATTGTTTGAGTTGAAAGAAGAGAAGGAAAAATTAGTATGGGGTCGACTGTTGGTCGTAGAGGGAGAAAGTTAATCAGGTGATGAGAGACGTGGTCTAGGCTATTTCGATGGCAGAACAATAGTGATTGCTAGAAGGTGGGGCTTATGTTGAGTCTGGTGGGCGTGTGAGAAGAGAGAAAAGTAAGGATAAAAGGCGAACGTGGCATGAAAGGTGGAGTTGACCTGAGAGTATAAAATAAGAAAGAGGGGATCGAATTGGGGGATTTTCTCTTTAGGGGTTTCGGTGGAGACGGACAGTGGAGAGAGGAAAAGTAGGTGGTCTACTCTACTGTTTTATAGAGAAACGAGACGAGGATGTTATGGGGATCGAGATTGTAGAGTGGTGGAGAGAAGGCTGGTTGGTGGCTATTGATTTGAGGTATAAAAGACAGTAGAGAGAGGAGGGAAGGGTTTCTGACGGCTGTTGAAAAATTAGAGAAAAGGCTCAGACGGAGAGTTCTTTATTTCTCTATTGAGGTGTATTCGACTACGGTTAGTTTTTCTTCCTCTCTTTATTCTTTTTATGGGTTTTAAGAAATCCATCTCCATGGTTTTTTAAATTGCTTGTTAGGGTTTAGATAGAAGACAATTTAATTTTATAGACTCTACAATGATATTTATAATGATGATTTGATTGACTAGTAATTTCACTTTATATAGCTTGGTATTTAATCGTTCATGTGATTTTCTTGATTATTTATGTTTTTCAATTGATATTGTGTGCTTTGGTTAAGTTCTTTGACGTGATATGCTTTAGGATTGATAAGTAATGCTTTAGAATCACTACATATGCAACGAAGGAAATCACAGCGGAGAAACAATATTTAAGAATTTAACATACCATCTCTCGAGACATGAGATTAATTTCGACATTTGTCTCATGTAATACTAGGAATATATTTTAGAGATTAGTAGAGTTTATATGATTGAATTGATGGAAATCGAAAACCCTAGTAACCCACTCCCCACTTTGTTTATTATTAGGATTATTTATTATTTTATTTTGTTCTGAATTTCTTAAAAATCCAAAAGATATTATTTCTGGTTAGTTTATGAATATTGATTGCAGTATTATTCCCGTTCCTCGTGGGTTCGACCTGTACTTGCCGTTGTCTGCATTGTAGACACCGTGCGATTGCGGTATTTATAAATAGGGTATTCTAAAATCCTATCATCATTGGGTGATGATACCAGTGATATGAGTTTGAAACTCGTCAACACTATATTCTTTACCTATAAAAAAAAATCGAAAAATTATTACCCAACGTTGATTTTTCTTGATGTAAACGATATAAAAAATTTTATTTAACCTTTTTCTTCCAGAAAAAAATAAATCTATCGGCTTTTTTTTTTCCTTTTTTTGAAGCATATGTCGGCTCCCTTGTACAATAAATGTAACCGGCCTAATAGCATCGATTTTTCGTTCACAAGGTGCGAACAAAGTAGTTATTTCAACCATACGATTAAATGTGACTTTCTTAGCTTTTCCTTTATTTTTTATTTTTTATTAATTTAACCAGTGTGGTTACGATGTAGTTGAGTCACCATCCTTATATGCTGACACGTCTTATAAAGTAGATTTTTTTTTCAAAACAGTTTTATTACCTGATTGTTTATCTTTATTTATTTATTTATTTATTTTTGATTAACTTCTTACTTTTTCTCAAATAGTAAAAAATACAATACTTAACAAGATTTGAAGGGGATAAGTTTTTAAGTTAAATACATGTTAAAAAAATAAAGATGGCCCGACCATATCTCAAACGTAGGGTAATTTAAGAACTAATTTAACTAATCATCGTGAAATTGATAAGCGGTCCTAAAATTTTAAATGACGGACCATCTTTTAACACGTGATATAAAAAATTGCCATGTGGAGATAGGATCACTTGTATCGGTCTCTCATACTTTTTGGCTTGTTCAGATGGTGATATTATTGTTCTTCTCTTTTTCTTTTCATCAATATATTTAGGTGTTTTTTCTACTTTTACGGTGTGTTTGGATGACGGAAAAGGAATCCTATTCCCTGATAAGGGGGAATCCTAAACCCGCCACCCATACAGGTTTTAAATTCCTTTATTTTTTTGGTAATCATATTCCTAATACCAAACATGAGATTAGAATAGTATTTCTAGGAAACTGATTCCATTCCCTCCAACCAAACACGTTGTTATAGTTTATGCCTTCTCCCACTTCTCTCTTGTGCTACAAAAATTAGTTTCTATTATGCAACATTACATAAAACAACAAAAACAAATTAGAGGTTGTTTTATTCATCCATTTATTTATTTTTTGTTTGATGGGATTTTTTTGTGTTTATGTATTAAAAATAGCGTAAATATTAGATTGACCGAGATAAAATCATGTGGTTAATTTTACCTAGCTAAATTGGAGCCTAAGGAAATTATTTGTCCCTACTAAATTTTGCTCTCAATTAAAGTGTGGATAAGGGGTGTCTATTTAGCTATTATAAAAATTACTAAACTACCTTCTACTTATTAATTACTCCTAACACTTAAATCAAAATATAAATACAAAAAAATTTCCTAATCCAAATCAAACAAAATCTAAATCAAAAACAAAACAAAAAAACTTTCCATTTCCACTCACTCCAAAAGCTAAAAACCCTAACCCTAACTTTTCCAAAAACAAAATCCGATCATCCGGAGTTAACTACAAGGTAAATCTCTATAAACTCATTCTTATAATAGCATTTGTGATAGATTCATATATAGAAATATTTATTTTCATGATTCAAATTCCTGATTTTCTCAAGAATCGTTTGATATAGATCCATCGTATCCAACAATTCTGGTTGTGTTTCGTTAGGTGATTCACGTGTGTTGGCCAGATTAGTTGTAGACACAGGGGCACTGAGGAAACTGGGTAACTAGAGGTAGTTTATTCGATATCAATTATACGAAGTTGTGGTAGTCATTTGTATATATGCTTAATTATGAGTGTATTCAAACTGGACTAGGTCCCAGGGTTTTTATGCCAAACAGGTTTCCTTGTTAACAAAATCTTGTGTGTTTGTGTTTTTACTTATTATGTATTATATTATCTTTATTATAATTAAGTAAATATACTTGTATGTTAACAAAGATCTTGGATCGATCCCATAATATGTACCTTGAGTGGGTTGTATATTATATCCAAGATAGTATTGTCAAGTTAATCTTTTGTATTTACAAGATTCAAAAAGATTATACAAGGCTTGTCTGATATTGGTTACTGCAATAGAATTTGTGGTGTACTACTCGGTACCCTCGTCTTTTGAAATTCTCCTTCGTTGCAGTTAACTGAGCCTGGTTGATCCTACTAAGAATCTCTCTAACATTATTCATATAAGAGTCAACTGATCATGAGCATCGTAGAGAGGTAGAGTCAATCAATCATGGAAAACCTTTTTTTTTAATCTTTTTGGCAACTCTTTAGATATGTACTTTCTCTGATTGGTCAAGAGTGATCCTCCACTTCTAGCAACTTCAATCCTATCACATTTTTGACTTCCCTTGAATGATATAACCTAATGAAAAATACAAAATAGAAAACAAAAATACTAATACATAATTCATATGAAAACTAATAAATAAGTGTATGAATTTGATAATAAAATGAGGTAAATATGCACTTAACATAGTATTCAAAAGAAAGAATGAACATAAAACACGAATAAAACCTTCGGGAACAAAATGTATTTATACGAGACGAAACCAGGTAAGTATTCTCTAAGAAAATAGTATTCCATTGTAGGTATTTTTAATGTACTCATAATAATAACAATGATCGATCCTTATATGCTTATATTATTTTATGGAACAAGATGGATTAGTTGAATGGTAAATGGAAAGAAGTATCTTTAATTTCTTGATATTTTCTTGAGAATATCATAGAAATGTCAAGTTATACGTTCTCAAGTGTGACTTATGGAAAGACTATAAGTCAATCTGTAAGCAAGAGATTGCTCACACCAACACTTTGTAATAAAGTACTCCCTCCGTCTTAGTTTAGTTGCTATATTATGGTTTTTTTGTCCAAGTTTAGTTACGATATTTCATATTTTTTCATTTTCTTTCCTAATATATCCCTAACTTGGAATCAATACCTAATTACATAAATGTTTATGTCCAACTTTCTATACAACTCTCTTAAATACTCCTCTCTAACTAGGAACATCAATACTAGTCTAGGGTATTTGAGGAAAAAAATATTTCTCTAACTATTTTCTTAATATTTGTGTTATACCCTAATATAGCAACTAAGCTAGGACGGAGTGAGTATTATATATGTACACCCCATCTTGTGTTTTCCCCAAATATTTATGGTGTGGGGAGAATGTAAATGATTAAATACAATATTTGATCCTCCTAGATAGTTATTTTAATATTTTGAAAAACTGGTATAATCTGCAATTGAGTTATTCATGTTGTTTGCTTAACCCAAATATTTGCATTCAAATTTGGTAGTTGATTAAGGATATAATATGATCATTAAGTTTAATATTTATTTATTCATTGTCCTTAGTCTATTCTAACCAAATCACATTTTTTTTAGTTTTGCGTTTTATTTGTTGTGCTAAGTGACTTGGTGTGACCTGTGTAAATATATATGGGGATTAAAATGAATTTATTCAAAGTAGATAGGCAGAGTGGCATTAGATTTTCTAAGGGAAGTTCTGGCATATGTCGTGTATAAAAGGAAATAAAACAATCAGGGGAATATTATTTAAATCAAGAATATAAAGCATAACGTAGTTATAAGTCGTGGCCTGAATTTTATCTTGGGAAGTTAAGGGGAGACAAAGAGTGGGCTGGATTTCATCTCGGGAAATTAAGGTGGGACATAGAGTGGTCAGGATTATAGGATCTAATTTTTAATAAAACAAAATTGGTTTACAAGAGGTGATTGGGATTTCATCTTAGGTGAGATATATGCATCTCATTGATGATTTAGTTCTAAGGTTGGGATCCTCTGATAAATTAGGGATAGATAAAGAGCGGTCTGGATTAAAGAGTGGTCAGTCACCGGTCGAGTCACCTACATAGCCTGCTTCACTCTCGCGCCCTAATTTATTACGTTTAATGTTAATGTTGTTCATTATTCCTTCAGATGGGAAAAAGACGCACAAAGGATCCCAACCATTTCATATTCTAGAAAGGGGATATATAAATGCTTCGTCCTCATCTCTTAGGCAGAGAAAGAATTGGGCGCGAAATAATTAGGTCATGGAGACAGGTGGTGGAGTTCAATGATGAAATGCACGGCCATAGAGATTCAATCTCTTCAAGTTGTTGTTAAAGATCATGATGGTGATAATAGTCATCAAGGTCATAGAGGATGGATGGTACTCACTACAACTATATGTTTCTAACTTCGTTTTATGTTTTCTTACTTATGATATCCATTTGTTAGTATCCCAAAACCCTAAATTTATTTTCGTATTTTTTCCAGGTATCATTAATCGTCGTCATCCATAGTGAAATTTGGTAAACGGGCTGACACAGATGATTATCGATTGTTGAACGAGTATGAACTTGACTTCAAAATTAAAAAATTGAAATAGTTCAAAATTGAGTCTTTTGTGTTTCTTCTGCAAAACCTAGATGGAGCTATGATCAAATCAACTCTTCTTCTAATACTTCAAAATAAAATCAACCCTTTTTTATTCCACTCCAGAGCGATTTCGTCAGAGTAAGGATTTAACACGGATATCTTCAATAAGTACAGGTATTGGTCATGGTGGATTAGTCTCAAACTATTCAACAAACAATTTTTTGGAACCCTAATTATTTTTTTTTCCTCTCTTAGATCTTATGTTGCGCCTCTTTTGACTTTAGTTTTTTTGTTAGTTTGATCTTTAATGATGGAGTCGATACCTGATGGAGAAAGGAAAAAGCCGCCTGAAGGGAGTAATGGTGGTGGAGGAGAATCCAAGTTTAAAAGGAAGATGAAAACTCCTATGTTGTTAGAACTTTTGGAAAAAACATATGCTAAACAAACCATTTTTTTTATTCTATTTCGTTAGGTTTGATTTTGTTTAGTTTCTAATGGTGATTTTGTTTGTTTTAGTTTCTAATGGTGTTTTTGTTTGAAACTGTGTAAACAGTGGAGGCATATCCATCATAAGCAATAAGACAATAGTTATCCGTGAAGTTAGACCTAATCGTATCGGCAATACAGATGTGGTTCTATCACATAAGGTTAAAATATAGGAAAGTAGCACCAGACAAGAAGACTATGAAGGATAATATGTCTTATTTTGTACACGGCTTACTTTTCACATCTGTTGCGCGTTTACTGAAATGAATTCAGAAGCACTTATATGGAGTATCTGCGACTGTATCATGTCTTTTCTACCTCCATCTTGGTTGTTGCAGGCCAAAATATACTGGTGAGGGATCATACACATAATTTGGTAGACAAAGCTGGCCAAATCGGTGGTGTACCTTTTTCTTTTATTTTATCAAACTGCAAACAGTACTGTCATAGGGTAACTTGGTTTACACTAGCTTTATTTCCATTTCAGAACTTGATTTTTGGCTTGCACGGCGGTACACCGATAAATGGGAGTAATGCATTTCGCATTTCTAACCGGACAACTGCTCAAGGTATATCCTTTAGTGTGCGTCTTCTATTGTTGTTTACTTCGCTGCCTTACAGACGAAGATGTGCATTTCATCCTACATTACATTCCTTTAATTAACTGAGACTGTATGCAAATGATGAAATACAATTTAAAAGAGCGGCTGAGATGTGTCTTGAGGGTGGATAAATTGTGAGTGTGTGCATGTGATAAATTCTTCAGTTCATAAACCAAATTCAATTCCTTCTTAATGTTAGAGGCGAGTTAAGTTCAAAGGTGTTTCAATTTTCCTTTCATTAACGAACCAACGCATAAAGCCAAGGATGAGGAAAAGGTTACTCATCGAACAATTTCAAGAGATTAAGCTGGGTGATTATGGATTTCATTATCTTAGGTATTTTTTCCCTCTTACTTTGGTTGATTCGGATCAGAGTTTTTCTTTCATATACTCATTTTTCTGAATTTTTTTGTGATTTTGTTTGTTTCTCTTTGATGTTTTCCCCCCAATTTTTTTATTTGATTTTTGTTTTTTTAATCATATTATTTATCAGTTTTGGAGGTCGAAAGTGCATAAAGTTTGGGTTTGTTACTAATTACCAATTCTTTTTGATGTTATTTTATTCCATATACATCCGTTTTTGCTTGAATGAGCGTTCTGAAAAAACTTAAGTTAAGTTTTATAAAACGAGGATTCCTTAGTCATGTTTCTTCCCCCATGCTAACAAAACATTAATTCTTCGTAGTTCATTTTAAAATACTTCAATTGGTACGTGCAAGAAATAGGCCAATTCCGCCGTTTTTTGTTCAGTTTCTCGTGGAGTCAGGTTCTCATCAATAAGAGTCAAGGGAATGGCTCCCTGACCTCTGATTTCCATATAAAGGACACGACGAGGAAACGACCCTCTTTAATTTTGATTCTAATCGACTGGACATCTCAGGAATCGAAGGAAGATACGACGATTTATTCCAGGAAATCCCCAACGAAAAATACACACTATTCTTTCTTTTCGATCGAATCCGTCATGATTTTTGTTTCAATTTAAAATAATCTAGGTTTTTTTGTGTGAAATTACTGACTGTTTTAAGTTTGTGTAGGTCACAAGAGTTTGATTGAAAGTTTGGGTTCTCCCACAACAGGTACATACAACTCTTTTAGTACATCATTTCGAGTAACTTTATCTATTTGTTACCTTCAGTTTATCATTTCGAATAAGTTTTGAACAAATAGGTTTGGCAGGGAGATGATAGCATATCTTGCTTATTTTGTAACTTATACGGTCTCCTAAATAGTTATTAGATGTAATGATGATTTTTGGGGAACTTTGAAGTTACAAATCACCATTTTTTTTGTTAATTCAGTCTCACATTAACCTGCACTATCCTCTTCCTGATATAAACTGCAGTGTCATGAATTTTCAACTCCCCAAAGTGAATAGTGCGGTAAATTGTGTGCAAGAACCTAGTTTATGCAGTTGAATATCATCTACATCTGGAATTTATGTTGCCTGAAATTCTTTCAGCATACAAACTTAACTGGTGTGATCAATATGAATTTATTTGATTGGACGGAGAATTGTCTTTCTCAACATCTCTGATTTGCAGGAACCAACGTGAAGCTCGCAACAATTCCTTCCAGTGTATTGGTTTTAAAAGGAGAAAACTTCAATGAGATTGTCTTGGATGAAACCAAAGACGTTTTGGTTGAGTTATATGCACCTTGGTGATTATGCGTTCTTCAAAACTGATTGTCTTTAAATTACGATGACAATAAAAGTGTTACTTTGCTGCTTCCCTCTCATTGAGAAATAACCTGCTGTCGGATTATTCAATGTGACCTTATACATGTTTCTTTTACTTTGCAGGTGTGGTCACTACAAAAGCCTTGCTCCCGTAAGTACAAATATAGACGGCATTTCATTGACCCATTATCGCATCTTCTAACTGAAAAATATTGATCCCATAGAAGGTGGGTGCATTCTCAAACAAATTGTATCCCAATACTCACTCCAACTTTGGTTTTGATTTTTTTTTGCAATTTTTATATATATTTACCTATTGATATTGGCAAGTAGAATAGGGTATTTGGTTTTTGGAGAGTGCTGAATAAACGATTGTGTTGAGGTTTTGTTCAATGTTCATTTTGCAATGGTATAAATGTTTAAAATATATGTTGGATTACCTTTTGATATTGGCAAGTAGAATAGCATATATGGTTTTTCGTTTCATTTTTTTTTTTTTTTTGTAATCCAATTTATAGGTTATGATATGACCCATAAGGTGCAACAAAAGATTTTGGAAAAGCCACATTCAAAACTTATATGGTTTATCTAATTTTGGACAAAAATTGACTCTTTCAGTATTAGGTTATTGTTCTAATTTGATCTAATTTGCCGAAAGGCGTGGTCAGGTTCACTTTCTCCCAATTAACCCGACCGACAAGCGAACATCACTGACTTAAATTGACAATGAAGGTATAATGTTTCGGGTCGGAAAAGGTGCACCAGAGCAGGTAATACTCTTTGAATTTTTTATGCTTTGGTTGTTTGCACAATCTTAATTGGCTTCTTATTGTTATTCTGCCAATGTTTTTGATGATCAGGTTTTGAATCTTGCATATAATAAATTGGGCATAGAGCGTAGGTCCATGCAGTGATTGATAAATTTGTAGAACGAAACTTAAGTTCACTCTGATTAGCATACCAGGTAACATAAACTACAAATCTACTCCTTGATTTTGGTTAAAATTTTTGAACTATGATCCAAAACTATTGATATTTTCTTTTGTTTTTCAAGTAACCCTTATATACACGACCTCCTTCACCCAAAATTGACTCATCCTTAAAGTTGTCTGTGGTGGCAGTAAGCTCACTAAATGTGAAAGCCTGAGGTTATTTTTTGGTACATGGACCAACTTCAATTTGTTGGACAAGAAATGGAATTGGTTTATAGGTTTTTAAAGTTAATGGCTAATGGCTTTCACATTACAGAAATCCAAATGTTCTTTCTTAGCTTGACGGAGCATACCGTGTGTTACCTCTCCATCCCCTTAGGCTTCAGCTTCCTTAATCTATACAGGGAGAGCTTGAAAAACTATTTGTGGATAAGGTAAAAGTAACCGTGTTTCCGTTGTTCGTGCTTGACTTTATTGAGCTATTTGTACCGAGTCATTATATTTTCCATCGAAGCTTATCACACATTTGGGTTTATGCATATTTGTATATGACATTAAATCCATTATTAACAACGACTTTATATTTGCAGGAGATGGTGCTTCGAGCTATACGGTATTTTAATGTTATTCTTTTTGTTAATTTGGTTATGCATAAGGTTTTGTAATCATAGATTACATGGTTGGTTTGCTATACTATAAAAGGATATGCTAAATAATTCAATGTCATATATATTCATGATAATGATACACATAGGGCTGTACATGGTAACGGGTTCCGCAGAAACGAACCGAACCGTTTAGGGCGAAACCGAACTGAATCGTTTGTTAATGGTACGGTTTTGGAAAAAAACCTTAGGAACCGATAGTCACGGTTTCGGTTTTGATTTGACCAAAAACTGAACCGTTATGCCATGGAAAACCGAGTAATATAGACCGTTGATATAAATCTTGATAGATTAAATCTACACCTTTCATTAACCTTCATATATAAGGCGTCTTTTACCCTAATTCTCATTTCCCATCTTCTCTCCCAAATTTCTTTTGCAGCGGCCGTCTGAGTACTCTTACCCTAATTCAATAATTCTCATTTCCCATCTTCTCTTCCTAATTTTGCAGCAGCAGTCTCATCTTCTCTTCCAAAAAATCCCATCTTCTCTTCCAAATAACATAAAATTCCTCCATAATAACTGTACATCTTCACACATCTCTTTCCATATCTAATGACCAAACTCACCAGTAGTCACCACAAGAGCATACCCCATCTCTGAAATGGTGAAATCTGTTCACTTCTCTAACAAGAATCTCTCTATTCGCAAACTTGGAAATAAATTTCGTAACAGAATGACAACATCCAACACTAGACACACTTTTTCCTGAGACTAAAAGTAGATTAAAGCTTTATCAGTCTAGAGGAGGTAGGGGTTTTTATTAGAATACGATGTCAAGTAAATTTATTCTGTATTTTGTTTATTGTTCCATTGAGTGTATATATATTTCTGCCATTGTTGTTTGTTTTAAAGGGAAACGTAAGAAATCCATGAACAATCATATTTTGTTCTCTTTCAATTGATTTGCCATGGGTCTCCCTTTAGATCTGCATAAGCAACTCAACTTGTGATTGTGTTTTTACAATTTCAATCACTCTATCTCGACTTAAGCTATAGAATCTGGACTAGCTTGTATTTTTTTTACGGACGAAAGTTGCAGAATCTGGTAGAGAATGCAAGTTCCAGACAGAAGTAGAAATAGTGAAATCTAGCATTATGTTTTTTTAGTTTTTTTTTGGATTTTGTACTGTCAGTTTCATGAAACTGACACAACCAGTCGGTTAACCGAAACCGGCTGGAAAAAACCGAAACCGAATGGAACCGAATAAGAACCGAACCGATGGTTAATGGAACGGTTTTGAAAAGATTTTTGGAAAACCGATTATACCGGTTTCGGTTTTGGTTTGGCCAGAAACCGAACCGAAACCGGCCATGAACAGCCCTAGATACACATACACAATTAAAAAATGAAATGCGGGAGATGAAACGGCATGTCATGTATTCTAGAAGATGTGGCACAATGAAATTCTAGAAAGCATTTAGATTACTACAAGTGGAAGTTTTATACAAACTCGAAGGAGTCTGCCTAAAGTGCCCAGAAACTTCATTCCCCGAATGCGATAAATTTTGTAGAGCACCATGACATAGATCCCTGGTTATAGACGACATTCTCCACCATTCTGGATGCTTACTCCATTTACATTCCTCCCTGGAAAGTCTCTTTCACTGACTTTGAGGACTAAGGCAAAACTTGATAAAATTTATGAAGAATTATCAAGCTAGCCCTCTCTAAAATTATTATGAATAACTTCTTAAGATTGATTGCAGGTTAATTCACCGTCTCCTTCATGAATGTCACCCGAGTGTACACCACCATCGACATACCTGTAATCATCAAAATTCGAGAAAGGTTAGTATATATCCGGTTAGTATATATCCTCTTTATCTCATGCAATTGACCGAGGTGTCGAACTCGTTAGAAAATATATTCCTTACTTTCTTACACTAATAAATAGAATAATGATAAGCAGGTTCGTTCCTGAGGGAGAGTTGAGTTAAAGTTGTCAATTCAATTTTCTGGAAATAAACTAATGCAAAGATACGAAAACAAGTAAAAGAATGCAAATACGAGGATGAGAATTAAGGAGTCTGTCTCCACTAGTGAACATGAATACAAGTTAAATATTCTTCAAAATATATTTACTAAAAACCCTAGACAAGTTCTGAGTTCAACAAGTCCATTAGACTCCAAGGTCACTTCGTAGAATAAGTTCTCTACTTGTTTCTAGCCAATCAAGCCACTTTGAATAAGCTCTCTAGTATGACTTTATCGACCGATATTCTCTATGAGTTGGGTTGATCCTAACTACATGTTCGTAAGTTCGACATGTTAATTTAGGGTTATCTTTCGCACATCAAAATCCACAACATCTCATTGCAACGTTGATGTTTCGCTAGTTTTGATTAAATCACCATAACAATTATGGATTACGGTTCAATTATCTAGCATTAGAATTGAAAACAAGATAGTCAATTGGCCGTTTGAACACTCACAAACAATTCATGGTCATAGACTTCGTAAAAGACAAACAATAACACAATATTAATGGAGATGTAAGTATGCAGGTGAGGTTGGAGACTCCTCTCTGTTGGGGGAAAAACAGTCGCGTAAGAATGAGGAATTCCTCTGCCAACAAGTCCTAAAAAAGGAAGAATCGCAAAGAACAAGAAGAAAAGAAGAGGTGAGATTTGCCCATGATTTATGGGAATGAGAAGGTCAAGTGGTTTTTCTTCAAGACGAGAGTCCATCAATTAATTCAGGAATATTCTCAGCGTATGCAGGGATTTATGCACAACACTTGTGCAGATCTTGTTATTCTGGATTTTTGTATTAGGTAGTTGGTCGAGTAAAGGCTGACCAAGCCGATGATGCTTAGCTGGTCTTTTCGGATGATCAGCCCGGACTTATGAGTATTCGGACTATAACAGTTCGGATGAGCAGTCACTCACTTTTGACAGCTATATGATTCCAGAAGATGATTCAGAATTGGGTCAATCACGTTTATTAGAAGTGGACAATAGAGTGGTAGTGCCAGCCATCTCTTTCCTTCTCCTCCTTTTATAGCTCTAAATCCCCTGTAATTTTGAATCAGGTTACAACCCACTTTTCTAGTTTAATACAAACTCTACTTTGCATATCTCAGCTGTTAACCACCAAAACTTGGACCTGAATTCTCGGCATCAAACACAACCCACTTCTCTATTTTCTCTCCCTCAAATTCTACAACAATACATTCCCTGAACTTCTAAACTTGGTAGTGAATCAGGTCTTCTTTTAGCTAACCACTGGCAGAATTCCTAGTCCTTCAAAACATCCACCATAATCACCAATTCGAAACCCACTCTTTCCTAAATTCTTAGTACCTAAAGAAACTCCAAATCTGCCGAGAACATCTAAAGAACTCTTCGCTAACACAGCTCCTTCTCGTTCTCATCTTCAAAGAATAAACAAGACCCATGATAGCAACACACCTTGATTCTCTAAACTCTTGGCTTGTAATTCAGCCAGAACTTGAACATACCACCCCGACTCTTGTTCAGGCAATCTGTCTCTGCAACCTTTCTGTATTTCAAACTATGGCAGCAGCAAAACTTGAGAAGAATAATGGAGAATTGTCATCCAGACAATTTCACGAACACCTGCTGTGTGTAATTCTAGTAATGGGGAGATAGCTTCTCTCTTGATTTCCTTGCTATTCCATCTCTTTCCCTGCATATAATTTCAATTCATTCAACACAATTAACTCGTAAAACCCTTGGCAACAAGTTCTTGTTTGTTTCACTCTCGACTGAACCATCTTTCTCCATTCAAAATCTTATGGCAGAAAACCATTCTCCTCATTCTGTTGTGTATGTGATTCTCTGTCCAAATCCAATTTCAAAGCAAACCCATCCTTTAATCCTTCATAAACCCTCAAATTCTTCAATCTCGAACCCAACAGCTTCTTCTTCTTCCATTTCTCTCTTGCTGCTTCTCTGCCTTGGACACAACAGACCCAGACCACCACGAACTCGAGCCAAACCAAATCTGCTCCTTCTCATCTTCGAATACCTGTCTTGTAGTCAATCCCCTTCTATACCCTGAATCTTCGCTGCCAACCATGGAGGTTTCTTCCGGCGTGAGCAAATTGGCGTAGCATCAGCGTTGCAGTCCAACCGAAAAGAAAAATGGAGCTATTGTTGTTTCGACCTAGTTTTTAGGCTTAGAAGAATAGTGGGGTGGCTCTTATCCAGTGTATTGGCCCTTATCAATGGGATAGCAGGTGGCTGCCCTGAGTAAATGGAGTTTTCCCTTAGTAATTTTCTGTTTTCTACACAATTAAGACTTGTGTGCTTCTATTTTTTGATTCTGCCAACATCCAATGACTCCAGACAATGCCTTGAGCTCCTATTTTATCTTGTTTTACTTCTCATGACTCGAAATCACCTAAAAACTCAAAAACAAACGTAAAATACGAAGTTTACAAGAAAAATAGCAAAGAAAGCATAATCAATTGATAATAATTAAGGTGTTTTAAACACATGTCAACAATCTACTATATACCATATAACTTTGCATTTTTCCTTCAATTGCATGGTCTTTCTTTTTTTAATACTCATCTTGAAAACGTTTTTTTTTCCTATCTAATATGCCATACATATGATAGAAAAATATATGCAATAAACCGTGTCTTATTAGCTCTATGAGTACCTTTCTATAATGCAGAATTGGTCGAACAGCACCTTCAAAAAATCTAAAAATATTTTGATCTGAGTATCACCTCTCATATGGTTCAATGAGTGCCTTTCTATAATGAAAAATTGGCCGAAGGACACCTTCCAAAAATTGAATTATGTATGAGTGGGTGAACAAGTATGAACTTGATGACTTCGCTGATCATTTATTTGGAAGCTCTAGATTGCATTTTGTAACTATTTGTACTTCTCTAGATTGCGTTATGTAAGTTTATGAGTTTAATGATACGTGTTGCGACTGTATATTTTGATAATATTAGTTTGCTTCTCTGAATCCAATGTAGATTGCATTTTGTATAGTTATTAACTTGATACTAACGTTCAACATTACATGTTATAGCCAGATAATTTTTTTGGAGATGTTGTTCCTGGATGCCTTCTATATAGGATTTACAAGTTTATAGCTTTGATTTCATTGATAATGTTAGACGAAGTAGTATATTAAGTAGATGCGTCAGGATAAGTTCTGTTGATGTTGGGTTTTCGCACAACTGATCATCGGTTCTTACTTCTATTAAATTAAGTTTAAACATGTACGTGTTCTGTTGTTATGTAACATCAGGAGTGGTTTGAAAAGCAATTTGGATATGATCGCGCAAAATACAAAAGGCCCACTAAAGCTATGAAAGGGGGCAGAGATCGTCACAAAAAACTAGAAGAAGAGGTAATCCTTTTTAATCTTACACTTAAAGCTAAATCATCCATTTCGGTGAGGAAATTTATGACAGATATGTAGTGCTTACCCAGTTTTATCTGCATCTGCATGTTATTAAAAAAGTCATGGTTCTTAAATTATAAGTTGAGGATGATTGGGCTAGCATCAGAGAGAAGTTTTCATAGAAGATCTAAATGTTAGTGGGAAATCGTACATCCTTCAAACGAATGTGTTTACAGATGTGTTCGATGACAGGGAAGAGACAATATATTTGTGGTTCGCCCCAACAAAAGACTTCCATACATACTCAATCTAATGGAACCTTCACCAAATTGTGTAAGTTAATAATGTCTAATACCACATCATAGAGTTGTGGCATATACAAGCAGCAATGAATTATACTTAATGGTACTAACTCCTACCAAATTCTCTCATATATCTTTGTAGGTTTCTGGTGGACAGACCTTTCCTTTTTGAAACTGGTCAAGATTCTCCGGTGATTATATTCTCATACACATGGCTTTATATAGTGATACGGTGATTGGAGGAACTTTGATTGAAAATGGTGTCTTACATGTTCAGGCAACTCGGGTTCGATCTGAAAGCTCTTTATCTCATATTGTTAGACTTGAGTAATTGGCGCAAATGAACAAAGCACCTGTGAAGAAATTTGTTGACTGTATCTCGAAGTATTTTGTCCCATTGGTAAGTACAAATGCAATTCTTCGTTCTGTTTAAAATTTTAATTTATCTCTACTACTAATGAGCTACTCCAAATAGGTTTGCATTTGATATTCAATCCTATGCACTTATCTAATAGAACAACATTATCAAGATTGGTCATTTGGATCTCAGATTCAGGACTGGGGAACATTTCATTATCAAAAACAGATTCAGTGATTAGTAGCAACAACAGATAGTAATGCCTGGATATAGACCTGACAACGAGCCGGGTTAGGTCCAACTTGTGGCAGGCTAGGCGGGTTGCAAGTTATATGTGGTCAACCCTAACCCGCCCCGCTCTCTTCTACGGGTTCATTTTCCGAACCTAATCCTGGGCGGGTTGACGGGTTAACCCGTGAATTTAACATAAGGTTGAAACAACTAAAGTTAAACAATTTTAAATCATAAAATAAAAGTGTAATTAGTGGGGTTGAGACCCACCACATCTTACTTAATTAAAGTACACGGAACCACTGCACCAAGTTGTAAATCTTGCACAACATTACCTAGTTTATTTGCTTAACCAAACATACGTGCAGATACGTGCTTTACCTAGGTCTCAGAAACAAACGGTATATCATCTTCTATTCTTTTTCTTTCACGGACCACAGCCGCCATCTCCCTTAACATATTTCCATCTCCCAGTAAAGCAAGCTCGTTCTCTTTCAGTATTTTTTATAAATAGATCTCAAATCTTAATGCATCTTTTCTCTGAAGTCTCAATATGTTGTTAATACTGCAATTATATGTATATTATTGATGATAGTGAATTACTTGATCAATACTTAGGATTTAATCTTTTGATTATTTTCCGATGTAGGTATATCATGTGTGAATAAATAATCAATGTAAAAAATTAAGGAGTTGATTATTGATTTTTTTTGTTTGAAAATTTAGTGAAGTTATTGTAGATACGTTTTTCTTTGTTTAGATTTGATCATTTGAAATAATTTTTAAGGATTTGAGTAGTTTGAAGACGAAATTGTAAGTTGTTACTGGGTATTATTGAATTTGAAATCAGGTGAAATGTTGATAATTTTTGTGATACATGGGAAATCAATCCTAAATTGACGATGGAGCTATAAAATTCACAAAGTCGAGAAGGTTAGACGGGTTAGCCTGCGGGTTAGACACCGTTTAACCCACGGTTCCCTAAAAGCTCAATCCTAATCCGTCCCTATTAACCATCAAGCTGGGTTATGTACGGGTTTAGGCGGGCGGGGTTAGGGTTGACCAGTGGGTTGACCCTAATTGCCAAGTCTACCTGGTACCAAATGTTCTTCGACTTATCTAAGACCAAAGAAGTTTGGATTGTAAATTTGTGCAATTAAGTTAATGATTTATGGCCAACGGTTATAGATTCCATCGGTTTCAGTATCTATGAATGTGTTTCTGTACGACAAACTAATATAGTGATATGTTGTATTTTTGTCGAAACAGAAGAACAAAAATACTAAATTGTTTGTTACACAAGGACTTGATATATCTTATTTTTGTGACTAAAAATACATGGTTAAATTCTTTTAAATAATTAATGATATATGAGGGTTGGCATTTACATTTCTGACAAATATCCATATCCATACCGTTACAGCACGGGTTAAGGTCTAATACCCTTTAAAATATACTCATGTCCAACTTAAAAAATACCCTCAACGTCTAAAAACCTTATCATTTAGAAATGAGATTACTGAATACCCTCCTTATATAGTCATTTTCTATTCTACCACATATAATATTTATCTTCAAAGCAAAAATTTATCTCTTTATTCCCTTACCACCATTACCAATCTTCCCGCCACCACCAAAAATGGATGTATCACTCCACCACCACCATTACTACCACAACAAATTTATCCCCGTCGCCATTAACATTATAGATTTAACACTCCACCCCTTTCGTCGCCACAACATCCAGTTCTGTAACTCCACCAGCATCACTACTTCCGCCACCACCACTACAAAGCAGATCTACCATTCCACCACCTCTGCCACCAACACCAAAACCTACCACTCCATTACCACCGCCACCACCTCTACAAACAGATCCATCACTCCACCATGCACCACCACCATCAACAGGTGGAGGCAACTTATTGAAGTTACCTCCAAACCAGAAGTGGGGCCAAATTGATGATGTTGCTTCTAGACCAGAAGTGGAGCCAACTTGAGCAACTTAAAAGTTGGTTCCATAGGTGAAAGCAACTTGTTGAAGTTGCGTCTAGACCAGAAGTGGAGCCAATTAAACTTGATGAAGTTGATTCTACATTTGGAGTCAACTAACATAAGTTGTCTTCATAAATGGAGTTGGTTCCACGACTAGAGTCAACCGGAAACAAGTTGGCTCCATAGGTGGAGATAACTTTCTTAATTTGGCTCCGCCTCTGGAGCCAACTCGGTGAAGTTGCATTCAGACCAGAAGTTGAGACAACTATAAAATAAATTTCCTCCATATATTATTGTTTTTCTCCATCGCCTCATCATCACAACACCAAAAGAAACTGAAACCTACAGGTCGAAATAACTAGCAGAAAAACCTCATCAATCCTTCTTTACTGCGACTCAATCCTTCTCAATAAAAAACGAAGGTACTCATCATCACCATCTTCACCGACGAATTTTACATTAGATCTATGAATCATACAATTATGATTCGACAATAAAATCTATTTATCAATAAAAACATAATGCAAAACATGAAAGTTAATTAAAGATTATGAAAATTATGTTTTTATTGAGGTTATTTTTTATTTTTCGGAAATATTTGTGCAAGGTCAATCAAAACGGACGATATTTACGACATTCCTACAAAAATAAAAGCATACATTCTATTTTTTTTCTTTCTTAACGAGACAAACTTGATTATTTCTTCTTAATTTCTCTCCACTTTAATACAAGACCTTAAAGAGGATCCAATAAAAGGAGGCAGACGCAGAAAGAAAACCAAGACCCACCACCCGCTTATTAATTGGAAAAGAAAACAAGTCCTGATAAAAGCAATTATTCAAGACCATGCATCTTCCTCATCATGTCAGGAAGAGATTTAGCAACAGTTTCTCTCTCCATGCATTTCTTCATCCAAGCTGAAAATTTAGGGCATTCATCCTCCACTTTGAAATTACCAAACACTTCATATGCATGAAACCAAGAAGTAAGAGGAATTGCTATGATATCAACAAATCCAAAAGTATCACCACCAAAGTAATCTTTCTTTCCCAAAGCTTCCTCTAACACCTTCAAAATCTCTATGTATTCTTTCTTTGCCAATTCTAATTCTTCTCATTTTCCCCTCCATATATTGCTTCCAGCATCAAATACCTGCCTCCATTAAATTTACGTCAAATGTAGCACTATAAATCAAGATATAGTTTCATGATGAAATGCATAACAATAGACGTTTTGGAAATCCAAAATCAGGATGACATATACTCAGTAGGTAGTGGTCAAAATATATCTAAGCCTTGAAGATGTTAGATTTTAAGAACACACAAGACAAAAAGAAAAAGCAATAGCCAATAATTGGTGATCACCTTCTTGTCAATGAAGTCGGCCCAAAATCTTGCTACTGATTTTTCGTAAGGGCAGGCAGGGAGGAGTGAGGGGGTTGGCCAAGCATCATCAATGTTTTCAACTATTATGCTAGACTCGGGAACAGGTTTGCCATTGTGTATCAGTACAGGAACTTTCTTGTATACTGGATTGGATGCAAGCAATAATTCACTTTTGCCACCAAACAGATCCTCTTCTCTAGCTTCAAATTTAACACCTCTCTGCCAATGCAATCTTTGCTCTCATGGCAAATGGACTAACCCAAAAATCAAATAGAACAACTTCAACTTTGGACATGATTAAATTGTTTATTAGTTTTCTCAACTTCTTTTGAAAATTGATTGATGCTTAAAGAGACTCTACCGTTGCACAATTTATAGTAAACTTGGGTATGCTCAGTTTTCTACGAAATGAACTCGACAACTTTTGAGGTAAGAGTTACAATGCTTTCGTTTTCCAGACGGCTCTCTAGGGTTATTTAGTAGGTCTTTGATTGACATCTGCTGTGACAAAAGCAAGGCATGTAATTTGAATTTATCTGCGTAAATTGGTTGTTTCAACTTGTATTCTTACAAGAAGATTTTTTGTTCTGTTCTCCACGCATCACCAGGGATTGGGTTGTCCCACTACGAACTGAAATTGCTAAAAGGACACGACCCGCAACTGCATGACGGATTGTAGAATGGCAACATCCTGTTACTGGATACCCAAACTACTCAAAAATAATACGGTTAAGAGATTTCTTTGTCTGAAAGTCTCTAAATTGTTGTTGGGGTTGTTATTCTGACATCAGAGGATACAATTACTACAGGTTTAATAATCAAGTCGATCTGTCTGTCTTTCAATGGTTATCGTCTCTAATACCATGTAAGCACATGTTTGAAATAGTCTTGCACAAAACTAATAACACTTTCCTATCAATGTGACATTTACCATGCCCAACATAGACAAAACACAGATGACTGAAACAACAATATGAAGCACGGAAAAGTAGGTTTGGTGACTGATCGTATGCATCATCCAAACCTCATATCCGCCTAGTTCAACCATTGATTTATACAGAGTCCAGATTTACATTAGTAGCATAGGTGCAAGATACCCCACAATCGATTGATAGGAATCAAGGATCAATAGGGATGGCAGGGGTGGACAAAGTTAACCTATGCCATCACCTGGATTAGTTTAGAGGAGCAAATCCATAATATATACCACATGGGGAATGGGTATTCAACGGTTTAAAAAAGTAAGATAACAAATATGTCCAAACTTGAAATCTGAAGAACTCAGCAAGACCAACTGTCGAGTGTATGCTTCTGAATTAATGGCAGTAAGTAGAGCATAAAAGAGATGAATCTTTGGAAGTATGTACATGCATATATCGTTTATGTACATTTCTATACAGACAGAAATGTGAGCAGACTTTTAAAACAGAATGAAGGTACTAGATACTTACATGGGCGAATTCTAACTGAAGAGTGGTATGCTCAACTTATGTTTACAGCTAACTTGTCTTTGAAGGATCTTGTGAAACTCCAACACAAACACACATATGAAGAAAATGTTCAGGATTTATCAAGTTTGTGACGACCCAAGAGAAGGGGATGTCCAATTTGGGTTCAATCCCTTGGATGCGTACAAGCTTGATCTCAGACTTACCAGTAGGGTGAGAAAGATGTAATTGTGTTTCATTCTTTACTGTCACCAACTCTGTTTTCCTCACAGTGTTCGTATCTGGATCCGTATTAGACAAATTACTCCCACCAATTCCTGGTTCGTCCTCAAGTTCCAATTTAGATAACTCTTCATCAATTGAGGGTTCGTCTGGAAAGAACTCCGGGAGTAACGTTTTGATTGCATCATATAGGTTGAAGATTTTACCTGCAGCTCAGTATAGTAGTATTACATTAGCAATCAGACAAACCCCCTTAGACTTCAGTCAGATCGACAGAAGAAGAAAAATGCAAAAGGATTATGGGACACCAGGTTTTTATCTCATCAACCAGTTCCAATTCAACAATGGCTTCAAATTGCTGATTACTGATATCTATTAGTTGTACATGCACTTCCTACACAAACTGCTATATGGACGACCCCATTAAATACCACAAGCGAAATCACAAAGTGACAAGGGATGAAAACAGGTGTGTATGCAGGCAGTGGGCTCACACTCCAAAGTTAGGACGGCTGCAGTTTGGTCTGCGGTGGTAGTAGGATTCCTAAAACCGTTTAGAATGATCACATCCGATGATGAAAAGGTTTTGCCAACACCTGAGATTCCATGATCCTGACACTCCTAAAGTCTACGTTTTAGAGCTTATTTTCAACTTGTAAGGTACCCAAACTTGCTGTTGTGATACATTTCCATTGCTAATGGGAGTACAGTAGTTTGATCATTTTGTTTGTGTACACTTAGACCAGGTCATACAAGTAACATGCTGTCAGCTGTCCCAAACTAATTATAAAAATTGAGGATGTATTTGCATTTTAAAATATTTTAACCAGTCATAAAATGAAAAGGTCGGTACATGTGTAAGTCACATTTTGCTTATATAATCAAAAATATCCTCAGGACAACCACATTTCCCATACATTTGTGACCGGAGAAGCATCAATCTGATCTTGCCATTATACTTTAATATTAACTACTTCTGCATTCAATTAAGAAATTGTGACCACACACTTCTTACTGCCATGGTAAGAACAGATTCTAAGTGACTGCAACACCCAACACCTTTTATTGACCTAAATGATGTAGGAGCATAAATAGCTAGCATTTCATTATTTATATAAGTTATTACATCGTTAATATGTGACTTGCTTATAGAGTAAGGCCTACGATTCAAAGTATCTTTATTAGGACTCTTAGCTAGGTAACCGTAGTATAAATAAGTTTATGAAATCCTTTTGCAGGCAGTATATACTATTGAATTCTGTTTGAGTTGAGTTTCTGCTAAGAACACTTCTTTATTCTACGTTATGTGTGAATAGAAAACTAGTATTCTTCTTTTACTATTGCTGTGTCATAACTTAAGAACCCATAAACTTGCACTGACTCATCAATTCTCAAGGAACAGGCATTGATAATCCACAAGCAACCAAACTTCCTTACGACGACTCTCCGTTTGTTTCCTATTGTGTTATTTCTAGGACCCTCCAGTGAGCTAAAGCATATTGAGTTAATAATTTCCTAGCATCAGAATCATTTAGATAAATTTAGATGGCTCAATTTAAGAGGGCTCAAGCATACCTTCTTCCCGCTGAATCTCAACAGGCTTATTTATGTAGGAAATTCTGTCCCAGCTATCAACCGGAGGTACATCTTCTAAATCGTCAAGATACTCGCCAACATTCCGGACGTACAAACGAACTGGAATTCTGCCTGACCAAGGTCCCAAATACCAAGTGAATAACACATTCACATCAACAAACATTATCTAGAAAAAACGCTTGTTAAATGATCAAGTAGCTTGAGGAGGAGAACCCATTTTCAAAGTCAGAATTATAAAAGAAACAGACACAGTAACAGGCTTACAGCTAAAGAGAACCTGTATGTTACAGTAGCCGAAGTACATGCACATATTACCAATTGTAAGGATATTGAACCCAAAAATTGTTTGAGTCACAACACATGTAAAGGTTCTTCAACTACCAAACACATTGGTGGACTAAAGACCATGTCACTAGCGAAACAAATGTCTATATGATTAGCCAAAGTTGAACAGATTGCAAGTAATTTAACTTTTTCTATATTTCCCCGCATCAAAAAGCGAAAAAAAAAAAGAAAGAATAAAAAACATACTTTGTACCCTATGCTGAACTTTCGCGGAAAAGTTAGTCGACTCAGAAAGGTAGGCGAAAGTAATAGCTGTAATAGTCTAGCCGATAACTAAGCAAACGAGGTCATCCTCTAAGACAAGGAACCAACATTTTTCAGAATTTTATTCCGAAAAAATTCATGGTATAGTCCCTTACCAGATTTTGATTGTTAATATTTTGATTAGGCTTGGTAGAGACTAGATTAATCATAGAAAATGGTTGACTTAATCCATGGAAAACTAAATGGTGTATTCATCCTACAAACTAACATTAACATTGCATGAAGGCCCAACAGATTCTACAATCGCATAAATTTAAATATACATCTAAGTTTATGCATTTAAGATTGTACTTCACATCCTTTCAGTTCAGACACTCAGGTTTAATAACTAACATCTTTTCAGGACTTACTTTGGAATGTTTTAGCTAGGTTTCTCAGGTATTCCTAGTTATGTAAACCACTGAAGAATCGATCTCATGACTCAACTAGCATTTAAGCACTTACTAAATGTGACGTCATCTAGCAAATTCCTCAAGCATGTAATATTTTTATATTATTGCCAAGATCTTGGGTTATTTCAGATTGGTAATTAGGTTTCACAGGGTAGATAATTGGATTGTTCCACAGATGATCTATCAATCTGAACTAACTTAGGAAGTCCATGGGCATCTAAACATCACAAATTTTATTTATTGAAAAGAGTTAGATGAGAACCTGCTCTGCAAGGTCCAACAGTATCTGCTTCGTTATTGCTTTGTCGTGGTGACATCACTATCTTCGTGTAATCTTCTCCGACTATTCCAAGCTTCAACTTGGATGATATCTGAAGATATACTTCCATCTCACCTGAAGCAAATTGAAACATATGTATGCCAATTAAGTTAATAAAAAATGAAAAATTGCAAACACTCTAAGATACTAAACAAACTAGTACTGCGGCGTGCCAGAAACTACGTACAACAAGATTCCAGACACCAAGATAATATAGTTGTTCACCTGTCTAGTTTAATTGGTACTTTATATATCGTAGCTGATAACATCTCTAGAAAGCAAAAAGCCCCCCATTCAGGGTCTCAAAATCCTTTACACAATTGATCACAACATTTCTTTTAGTCCGATAGGAATCTATGTGTCAGAATCCATCTTTTAGGTTTAGAAGTAATGATAAACAACACAAATAAGCAATAAAAATAACATACACTTCAACTATCTTGGTGTTAATTATGAAGACATACGATTTAATACAGATCGCCAGAGTTCAAATTGATCAATTTGGGACATATTCATGACATTCTTGCTGTTCCCGTTAATTATATATGCTGCCTGCAAACAGAATTAAGTACCATGAGAACAAAAACAAAACAAAACAAAAAAGACCAGGTAGTATGCACTATTTAGTAAAGCAATGCGATTACAAAAGATCTTGAGATTTTATTTACTACAGCAAAAGACAAACTGTTGGTAACATGTATCAAAGAAGTTACGAATCGAGAACGACAAAGTGTACGAAACAGATAAAAGATATTCTGAAAATGCAATAACCACGAAAACTCAAACAAAATAAACCGCACAAAACCCTGACCTCTTTCAATGAATTAATGAAACTCCATTTGACACTATCTTCACCTTCACAGGGGCTTAAAAGATCTCCTGGGTATCCTCTAAAATGAACCTGTTAAAACCCCAATTGGTCAGCTTGCTTTTGCAAAAAAAGAAATTTTAAGATACAAAATCCAAATAAGTAAATAGAATGTCCGACCGTCAAATTCCAAGGCCTTTCTGGCTCTAGACAGAGAAGATCAAAAAGAACTCCGGTGGGTATGTACCTGAAAGCAAGTCACAATAATATAATCAAATTCCACATTTATCTCAACAAAATGGGTTATATAGTTTTTCATGCGGTGGAAATTCATAAAGATTCTGCAAGTTCTCAAGTATTACTTGAACCTTCAATTCTTACAACTCAATTTTAACGATGTCGGTATCCAATGTGGCGAAATGAAATGCAAGCAATAGGGAGTACTTATCAATTTTCGATATGGTAATCTGAAATTGTTACGGAAATTAATGAGACTTTTATTTTGAGGAGAAAAATATTTCCAATACACAAAAACAATTCACAATATCTTTTGACTAAAAAATTGAATCTAGACCGTATCAAACCAGGCCATAATAAGCTGAGTTGAAGTTTAAATCTAGCATGATAAGTTCAGAATTCAGATGACACAGAAGACAAATGAGAGGC
>JAJJMC010030994.1:5539156-5564860 GCA_023531435.1 Papaver californicum
AAAGTATTCGATTGGGTTACACCTTGAGTGCGCTACTACTTGGTGGCTCAGTTTGATAGAATTTGGTGTTCGAGCTCTTCGGCATTCAGTGATACAAGGAGTTTTGGGGATAACATTGCGCTAGCTGCTATTCTACGGTTGGTGATGAATGTTTCTGACGAAGATGGATAAGTATACTACTCGAGTTAATGTTTGGTAACAGCTAATGATTCCCTAATCATTCTTTCTTATTATCTTCTTATTATTCTTTTTAATTATTTTAAACAACAAATCCCCCATTATATTTATTTTTATTCTAGTTTTGCAATCTAAATAACCTATCAATTACACAGCTCTCTGTGGGAACGATCCTTACTACTGTTATATTACTAGTTAATTAGTATGAAATATTTTGAGTAATTTGTTGCACTTACGACACGCATCATATGGACATGGTCATGGTAAAATGGTTATCGTGCAAAGAAGCAGAAACGCGGAGGCAAAAGATATAACAATGCTAGAAACCATCCGTATAATAAAATAAGGAAGCGAAGCGAGAAAAAGAGAGTCGTCTTCTAATCCTCGTAAGAAGACTGGAAACCCCCCCAAGAAAAATGACGAGGGTTGTTATCGATGTGGTAGTACAGACCACTGGTATAAAGCCTTTGGTGCTCCTCCACATCTCTGTGAGAAAGTTCAGAAAGGAAAATAAGCAGACATTGAGATGAATTTGGCAGAATGCCATATTCCACAGACTCTCCAAAATTAGAGGTTTCTAATTACTTACTTGATTTTGAGGACACTGCATACCAGACCGAGTTTGATCAATTTGTTGATAGTTTTTTTAATGTAAATTAAAGTTGTGATATTCTACTTTATATACGTGTATTAGTATCTTGTACTTACCCTCTTTTGGTGTTTTTTTTCTTGTACTTATATTTTTTTGGTTTGCATATGTATAATATGTAAGGATATGTGTAATGTATATGTTTTGCCAAATTTACTTTGTGCAACCATCTTATACCTTCTTTATGTATATGGAAGGATATGGACTCTGAAAGCAATCCTGATGGTGAATTTTGTCTTGTTGATAGTGGAACGACAAATTCAATATTTTGAAGTACTAAGTACTTTGTCACCTTGAAAAGGTTCAAGGCCAATATTACTACCATCAGTTGTTCAGCTAACCTTATAGAAGGTGCTGGTAAAGCTTGTGTCTCATTACCAGGTGGTACCATATTCACTATCAATGATGCGTTATATTCCTCTAGATCCCACAGGAATCTGTTGAGCTTCAAAGATATAAGTCGTAATGGATACCATATTAAAACGGTTGATGAGGATAATAATAAGTACATGTACATTACATCGCCTAAAAAAGGCATGTTGCTGAGAAGATTGAAGCTCTCGCTTCCGGTTTGTACCATACAAATATTCGAAAAGTTGAATCTTATCCGGTCATAGTTCGAAAGTTCTATGACCCGAATACGTTTGTTTGTGGCACAATCGACTTGTACACCCAGGTTCTACTATGATGAGTTGATTGTTCAGAACTGTCAGGGATATCCTTTGCAAAAACTTTTGCTTAACAAAGACCTTGGTTGTACTGTTTTTTCTTTGTAGAAATTGATTACCAAACCGTCCTTGACTAAAGTAGTTCTGGAATCACCTGCTTTCTTACAAAGAATACAAGGTGATATATGTGGTCCTATACACCCCTATAGTGGACCCTTCCAGTACTTTATGGTTCTAATCGATGTTTCTGCTAGATGGTCGCATGTTTTTTTACTTTCAACACGTAATTTAGCATTTGCTCGGCTTCTTGCCAAAATTATTAGATTACGTGTTCATTTTCCTGATTCTTCCATCAAGACTATTCGGTTTGATGGTGCAGCGGAGTTTTCTTCAAAGGAATTTGATGCATATTGTATGTTGTTATGCATTGATGTTGAGCATCCTGTTTCTCATGTGCATACACAAAATGGTTTAGCAGAATCATTCGTTAAACACCTGTAGCTCATTGCCTGACCTATGCTTATGAAAACTCATCTCCCTGTAACCGCTTGGGGACATTCTATTTTGCACGTTGATGCACTGGTACGTTACTGACCTTGTAGCAATAATTAGTATTCACCTTTACAACATGTGTTAGGTCATCCACCAGGCATATCTCATTTACGTGTTTTTGGTTGTGTTGTTTATGTTCCTATTACACCACCACAACGCACCAAGTTCGGCCCACAACGTCGACTTAGGATATATTTTGGTTTTGACTCTCCATCTATAATTTGATATCTTGAACCATTAACAAGGTATGTTTTTACGGCAAGATTTGCAGATTGCCATTTAGATGAGACAATTTTCCTACTGTTAGGGGGAGAAAAGTCACCGCATGAACAATGGTGTGAGTTATCCTGGTATACACCAGAGTTATCTCATCTTGATGCATGCACTAGTCTGTGTGAAACTGAAGTGCAGAATATTTTACATCTTCAAAGTATTGCAAATCAAATGTCAGATGCATTTACAGATACAACAAAAATAATGAAAATAGATGTGCCAGCTAAAAATGCTCCATCACGTATTGATGTTCCTATGGAATAAAACGTGGATATAGTAGCAAATGAGTCATCTAAGGCACAATGTAAGCGTGGACTACCAGTCGGTTGAAAGGATTATGTTCCTCAAAAGAGGAAAAACCAAACTAAATCATTGTCTAATGGTGCTCTTGGGGAGACCATTAAAGAAGAATCCAAATTCTCGGAAAATAGATCTCCTGACGAGGAGAATGTCTTGACAGAGACAATGGAGCCTCAAAATGAGGAAGCCTCTATTAATTATGCACGAAATAAAGAAGTTTGGGACCGAAACACAATGATTGTTGACGATATATTTTCATTTACAGTAGCTACTAATGTTTCCTTGGATAATGATCGTGTTGAAACACACTCTATAGAGGAACATCGTCAAAAGGATAATTGGTCGGAATAGAAAAGGGAAATCCAATCAGAATTATGTTCTCTCGATAAGCGTAATGTTTTTGGTATTGCAGTCCGAACACTAAATAATGTGAGCCCGGTTGGTTGTAAATGGGTGTTTGTGTGCAAGCGAAATAAGAAAAAAGAAATCATTTGCTATAAAGCGATATTAGTGGCACAAGGTTTCTCGCAGAAACCGGGGATTGATTACGAGAAAACATATTCTCCTGTAATGGATGCAATTACCTTTAGGTATTTAGTTAGTCTCGTAGTCCATGAGTGAATCGGCATGCATCTAATGGATGTGGTTACTGCGTATCTGTATGGAAAAATGGACACAAATATCTATACGAAAATCCCTGATGGTTTTTAGTTATCAGCAGATAAACCATGTCATATGTATTCACTAAAACTAAATTGAGTCTTGTATGGTTTGAAACAATTTGGACGAATGTGGTACAATCGTCAAAGTGAATACTTGTTAAGTCAAGGGTATATGAACAATCCTATATGCACATGTATTTTCATTAAAAAGGCAAACATTGGGTTTGCTGTAATTGTTGTATATGTAGATGACATCAATATTATTGGAACTCCTCAAGAGCTCTGCAAAGCACAAAAATGCTTAAAAAAGGAGTTCGAGATAAAAGATCTCGGTAAAACAAAGTTTTGTCTTGGTCTATAACTTGAACATTATGAGGGCGGAATTCTTGTCCATCAGTCGGCGTATATTGAGAAACTTCTCAAACGCTTTAATATGGACAAATCGTATCCGCTTAGCACCCCGATGGTTGTAAGGTCTCTTGATCTTAAAAGAGATCCATTTCGCAATAAAGAGAAAAACGAAGCACTCCTTGGTCAAGAAGTGCCATATTTGAGTGTCATTGGCGAGTTATTCTATTTGGCTCAATATACTAGACCTGACATTTCTTTTGCAATAAATTTGTTAGTCAGGTACAGTTCTGCGCCAAAAAAGAGACATTGGGTTGGAGTAAAGCACATTTTCTGTTATCTGTGTGGAACTACAAACGTTGGACTGTTCTACTCAAAAGACTGTTCGAAGATTAAAGGTTACACGGATCCTGGCTATCTTTCAGATCCACATAAAGCAATTTCCCAGACAGGATATGTCTTCACTAGCTGTGGCATTGCATTTTCATGGCGATCTTGTAAGCAGAGCATGCCAGCTACCTCCTCAAATCACTCTGAAATAATAGTTCTACATGAAGCAAGTAGAGAGTGTGTAAGGATGAGATCTTTAATCGAGCATATCAGAAGTTCTTGTGGTCTACCATCCATTACCGGCACGCAAAAATAATTTTTAAAGACAACTCAGCTTGCATAGCGCAAATTAAAGGTGATAAAATAAAGCATATTTCTCTGAAATTATTTTGTTCTCACCACCTCCAGAAAAACAACGAGAGTGATATCCAGAAGATGCAATTGTGCGAGAACTATGTTGATTTGTTCACCAAGTCGATACCGACAAAGCTTTTCCGGAAGCTGGTATATGGAATCGGGATACGCCACATATATAAACAGACAAATTGACAGAGATTTTGTTCAGGGTGAGGTTTGGACTATAACGCTTTGTACTCTTTTTCCTTCGTCAAGGTTCTGCCCCACTGGGTTTTCCTTGTCAAAGTTTTAACGAGGCAGTATATGCGTGTCCAACATTGTTCCAAGATGACTTTGTTGTACTCTTTTTCCTTCATCCAAATTTTTTCCCAATGGGTTTTACTGGCAAGGTTTTAACGAGGCAACGAACTTAAAACATTGATCATCCAAGGGAGAGTGTTACATGACATGTCATTTGTGAGTATGGATGACTCACCTTTAGATAAATGTACTGGCAACAAATGCCTTGTATGTGCCATATTTTCTAGTGTAGCTAACATGCAAAGTGGTATATATATACCCCTGCTAGTACGTGTAAAAATCAAGTCTTGAAAAAGTTAATAATATCTCCCATCACTCAATTACCTCTCTTCTTACTATTGCCTTAACGTCTCCATATGTACTACAACATATACCTCCACTATTAATAGTTATATATAGTACTTTAATATACCACTAGTTTTGATACTTATTGACCCAGTACTAGTTTGGTTCACTAGTTATACAGTACTAGTTTGGTTCATTATATGTTGTACTCTCATAATATAAAAAATTACAAGTTGTTAGTGACTCTACATATGTAATTAGTCTTATAAATAGGTTGTGTGAGCCCCTTTGGTGTTTTTATAAATATCCTGAAAGATATTTACTCTCTTTTAAATCAATTTCAAGATATCACCTTCACCCACTTTTATTGTGAAGGTAATTTTGTTGCTGACATACTGGCTAAGCACACTACAAAATCAGTTGTAAATCAGGAGTGGATCTTTACCCCTCCAACCTTTTTGTGTACTTTTTTGTCTGATGATCTAGTGGGAAGAGCTTTTCCCAGGAATGTAACAACTAGATTTTGTGCTATATATAATTATAAAAAAAAAAATTGGTTTAAAAAGTGATTTTATTAAGATGTAATATCAGGAGGATAGTTATTATAAAATTCAAAACTAGTTTCTTCTCTTCTATCTTTTTTAGCTAACTGGTCTGTCGTGCCATTTTTAAGACGTTTGACAAACTTATATGACCAAAAGGGTTTATCTTACAGAGAAGAATTGATATCTAAAACAAAATCATGGTTTATCCAATGCACACTGGGAAGTGTTTCATTAACTGACTTAATAAGAAGTTCGTTATCAAATTCAAATACTACTTTATTATGCTCCAGAGATATAACCCATGAGATAGCTTGCTTCAAGGCTATGCATTCTAGCTGCTCAGCCTCATGATCTTGCATCAGACCTCCATTAACGTAATATCCCTTGGTTCCATAGCATTCCCCTGCATAATCACGAATAACCAGTCCATTTCCAGCTTTATCATTATCTTTCTTATAACTAGCATCTATATTTATTTTCATGTAGTCAGAAACTGGTGGATCCCGGATTCAAGGCATAGGATTTAAGATACTATTTTGTTGTAAAATAGGTTGAGATAAATTTGTGCAACACTGATCCATACGTAACTTAATTTTGTCAATAGCTCAACTTATAGTAGGATTGGTTCCTTGAAAAATGTCAGCGCATCATCTAAGATGCTATCATAACCAGATAAAGGTTATAAACAGATTAATGGGAAGAACCAGAACTTGTATGAATCCCTGCATTAAACCAACTAATAACCAATTAAGAAAGAGGAATAGTTGATAATAACATTTATCACAACTACTCTTATGCCTAACCAAATTGATCTAACATAAGGGTACCCAATCAACAAATGTTCAATAGTTTCAAGTTCTGTGTTACAAAGAAAAAAAAAAGATCAATGTCAGATTTATATCTTCCTATTTTATGTCTAGTTGGAACAATGTCCATAAGACATTTCCATATGAAAAGCTCAGTTCTATGAGGTAGCTTAGTTTTCCATAGGTATTTCCAAAACACCAGTAGGAACAAAAGAAGCATAGGAATGATTTTGATTATTTCTATTTATCAGAGTTTTGTAAGCACTTTTAACAGAGAAACAACCTTTGTTATCCGGCATCCAAATTAAAGTATCTTCACCTGATTTAAGAATGTGCATGGCTATGATTTTGTTAGCAGTTTCAATGTTGAACAAATTCTAAATTAAACTAACATTCCACTGCCTAATATCATGATGGAAGAGTTCACAAACAAATGTATAAGCAGAAGCAAAAGTAGCACTCATAGCAGGAACAGGTGGGTCTTGAAGCCCTATCACCCATCTATCTAGTACCACATCTAATAGACCAACAAGAATTAGATTTGCTATTTTTAATTCATTTATAGATACCTCTCAAAACCCATGAGCATTTTTATTTGAGTTTATCTTGATGCATAAATTCATTATCCCTAGAATATTTAGCCTTTAAAACATCAACCCATAACTCCACTTTATTGTTGCAAACTTTCAGACTAGTTTGGTTATTAGAGCCTGATTGAAAATTTCAAGGTTTCTAAAAGCAAGACCCTCTAGAGATTTAGAGGAACAAAGGCTCAACTAAGAAACATAACAAATACCTCTATTACCTTTGTGCCCCCACCAAAATTTCCTTTGAAGCGAATGTAGTTTAGAGAAAAAATTCTTAGTATGTTAAAATAACCCATTTGATAAGTTGGCAGAGAGTTAAGAACAGACTTAACCATAGTAGTTCTCCCAGCTTGAGTTAGAGAGGAACTATTCAAGTTATTAATTTTAGCCTTAAAATATTGTACAATACTCCTAAAAGATATTTGTTTATTCTGACCCAAAAGAAGAGTAGCTCCTAAATAGATATCAGAGTCAGAAACTATGGATATATTTAGATCTTTTTCTAAACCATCGCAAGCTCCAGGACTAACATTTTTACTAAAATAGACACGTGATTTTTGAAAATTCAAGAGTTGACCGGAGTATATACCAAAGTTCATGATAATGTCTAGAATTAATACCTTGAATATATTAGTGATGATAAGAATATCACCTGCAAAAAGAAGATGAGATATGGTAGGGGATCTTCTACCAACTTTCACACCGGAGATAATATTATTAGATTCAACAATAAGAAAACTTCTAGAAAGGAAATCCATGGCTAATATAAACAGGTATGGAGTCAAGGGATCTCCCTGTCTTAATAAAGAGAGTATTGTTGACAAGAAGACCCATTTAACAGGATGTTTATACTAGTAGTGGAGATACATTGGAGAATCAAGTTACAGAAGTATAGATGGTGGGTTTTTTTCAGGGTAAAATAGTAAAGTACCACAGTTGTGCTCAGACACCAAATCAAGAATTGTGCTAAACACAAAAACATAGCTTCTATTAGCTAAATTTAGCCTTGGACACATAAATCCTTGCTTAAGAAATCAACCAATGGCATAAAAATCCTTCATATAGCATCCAATGCGCAAGAAAATGGCCCAGAAGCCTAAAAAGGCGTTTTTACACCAAACTCGTCAGGCGCAATTCTGCACTGCTATGTACAAACTCGTGAGTTGGGATCAATTGATAATGAATCAAGGGATAAGTTATATACCAAACTCTTCGTATGGATGTACTCTACGACATACTAAAAAAAATCACATCAATCGGACAAACATTCTAAGATATATGATAAAAACATTCAACTAAGTCCCAGCTGAAAAATTCTTGAATTCTTCCCGACTTTTGTCTGTTTTGTCTTTTTGAGGCCCTTAACGAAATTAAAACTCAAATTCTTTCACTAAGGAGATATATGGTCTTCTAGGCATCAAAAAGTTGGGGTATATCATCGAAAACAGACTCCGTATAAAAATTTACAGCATTTTTAGCGAAAACTCTAAATTTGAAAAAAAATTATGACGAAATTTTATAAGAAATATCTTGTACATCCAAGTCAAAGGGGATGATGCCCCCTTACCTTGTCCATCATAGGTGAAACAAAGCTTGTCCTGCTTAGGATACAAAGCTTGTCCTGCTTAAGCTTCAAAACTGAGACGTTTTACTCTTTTATCTTCAACGTGTGAGGCTTCGTGCAAAGAGTAAAAACGTGGACATCTTGCTTCTTGTCAAATTTGACATTTTAGTCTTTTACCCTCAAAGTGTGAGGATTCTTACAAAGAGTAAAAATATTGATGTCTTGCTTCTTGTCCAATTTGATATTTTAATATTTTACCCTCAACGTGTGAGGCTTCGTACAAAGAGTAAAAAATGGATGTCTTGCTTCTTGTCCAATCTGGCATTTTACTCTTTTACCCTCGATGTGTGAGGCTTCGTACAAAAAGTAAAAACGTGGACGTCTTGCTTCTTGTCAAATTTAGCGTTTTACTCTTTCACCCTCAACATGTGAGGCTTAGTACAAAGAGTAAAAATCGTGGACGTCTTACTTCTTTTCCAATTTGGCTTTTTACTCTTTTACCCTTAATGTGCGGGGCTTAGTACAAAGAGTAAAAACGTGAGCTTCTTGCCTCTTGGCCAAAACTTGGCGTTTTACTTCTTCTTCTTTTTAACGTGAATGTCTTAGTTGCGTTTCGACTATTTTACCCTGAACTTGTGCTTTTTAGCATACAAGCTTTAAAACCCTAATTTGATCATCAAAAGCTATACTAGGCCTCACTCATATATGTGGTCTCTCACACGTATATTTTTATGTGTAGTCTCTCACACATATATTTTCGTATATGGCCTCACACATATTTTCTCATGTTCAGCAGCATACACTTATTTTTATGAAATAAGCATATCGATGCAAAATAGACTAAGTTGGACATATTGCTCATTATACACAAATAAATACATATTTATTTTATTTTAGTCTGCTAGACTCATCAGCCAAGTCAAGCAAGGTAGGTTTTCAGTCAAAAGACTAAGTAAGTCTCATTCGACTTAATAATATTAGTAGTAATAAATACTACAAAATTTACACGAGACATCAAACGCACAAATGTGGGGATATTGGTTAGGGTACTAGTATGGTGGTCTTCGTCATGTGGTGCAGCAGTGCACCCACTAAAGAAAAACTATGGAAAGTTCGATCATCAGTTGAGTAGAAGAGTGGTAAGTTATTAAACAACCGTCCATTCAACCTTAATTGAAGTGGGGAGCAGTTGTCAACACTTTCTCCACCTTCTGTACTTATCCACTTCACCACTACTCAACCATCGATGTTTTCTCAGAGAGGAGGTCAGGTGAACGGTTAGAATAACTATGACTATAAAATAGTTTTCTAAATCTATTGAACAACAAGTCTGACATAAAACAATTCAAGTTGAACAACTCAATCATTCAACCTTCTCACACAAAATTGTTCATAGTTATTCACACCAATTACATCCTACAAAGTATGATACTCTGACTTTAATTATTCTCTCGCTTCCCTCCCTAAGATCAACCCTTATCCTTCTCATTTGTGATTGAATCAAGACTGGAATGGCCATTGCTTGGTTTAGGCCAGGATTGTACAGATTGATCTCTCGAATCTAAATAAAGTACTTCAACAATACAAATGTTTAAGGATTGACGAATTGTCACATGCTCACCCCACTTTTCCAAGTTTACCCTCTTAATTTATTTTCCCCACAAACAAGAAGTTATCACAAAATCCAAAAAAATTAAGCACATTAATAAGAAAGCACCATTCAAGTCTATCAAAAGCCATAGTTCCATAAAAACCATCCTTTTGTTTCATTTAATGTATCATTTCATGGACTACAATAATGTTATCATGGATAGATATACTAGGGACAAAAGCAACTTGGCACGGTGAGATTAATTTTTTAAGTAGTGGCATGATTTTATTATCAAGAATCTTAAATGATTTTGTATGATGTATTACATAAACCAATGGGTCTAAAATCAACAGAAGTTTTTGGGTCTTTACATTTGGGAATGAGGGTCAGATGAATCTTGTTAAGACTTCTAGGCATATGACCAGAGTAAAAAAACCTTTGAACCATTTATAGGACATCCATACCAATATACTTCCACTGAGATTGTTAGAAACCAGCTTGGAACCCACCAGGTGAGGTCCATGCTGACATATTTTTCACTACACATTCAAGTTCTTCCATAGAAGGCACAGTTAACAAATTAGCATTATCCAAATCTGTAATAATTGTAGGTATACAATCAAAAACTGAAAGAAACATCATGGGGTTAGAAGAACAACCAACCAACATACATGGAAATGTATACTTCATTCGTCCCACAAAAAATAAGTCTTCTGGTATTTGTATTAATTTTTTTAGTATTTTTTTTATTCACCTTTATGTGTAAAAACTTTGAATTACCATATCTCACAAACTAAAGGCGGAAGTTTGTAAATATTATATTGTTAGGCATAATATATGCATGGAAGAGAATTGGCTAGTATTCTATGCCAGATACTATGGAAAACTAGCTTCCCACTTTGGGAAAAGGGTGTGGAGACATAGTTTTTGGAGACTATGTCGCATTGGAGACAAACTCTTGGTTCCTTGTGACATAGACTCTATCGCTCAATATAATCTATGTTACCACCGATCAACACTCTTTCGCCTATAAAAAAAACTCATTTCCCTTATCATTTTTCACATTTTTATTCACAATTTTTTTCTAAAAAATTTCTCTAAAATTTTACACAATGAGTGATTTAGGAAAAAAAGAAATAAAAAAGGGCAAGGTGCACGAAGCACCCCGATGCGTCGGATAGACTGGAATCGGAAAAAACCAGTGGAGTTCGAAAATGTTAGACAACAAGTGGGGATTGATGTACTCGTTGAGTATATATTTATCCATTAAAAGAGAAAACAGTTTACCAAACTAAGAGGTGGGTGGACTGAGTTGGGTACGATGTACGAGTGGCTCCATGTTGGTATTTAATAAAGATTCCGAAAATATCCTTGGTGGCAAATCTATTTCTTAAAGAAAAAGAACCCCATGCCTCAAGTTGTTCAAGTAATATTATTAGGTGGTGGAAGAATACAAATACGTTCTACCTCAAAGATTTTGAATATGGTAAGTTTGTTTGTTCTTTAATTCAATTTTTGGATTTTTATTTTTTGTTTTATATGCAAACTTTAGGATTCACATAAATTTAGATTATGCAAAAAACTACATATTATCTGAAAGTGAAATATAAAATGTTGTTTATAGGAGTTACATTGTTAGATATGTACATGTTGACAGGAATACTATGCGAGGGAAATATTCTTCGATTTAACCAAGGGAAGTGGGCAATACCATGGTTTTTAGAATTGTATGAGTCACGAGTCGATTCGTACGATTCGTGTCAACATTTTACAAATCGATTCGACTTGGGAGGAAGAAATTGAATCTGCCTAAAATCATGAAGATTCTTCACAGTATGCGATTATTGACCGACTCTTGACCATTATTTGGCCTTTGACCTGTCAGTTTACCTTTATATAAATTTAAAAGGGAAAAAAACTTGGGGAGATTCAAACTCCTCTCCACCTGCTTAGTAAGTTAAACTTTAAACCACTATGCCACGCCATTAGGTTTGATAATATTGAACGTACGTTAGTATTAATACATACATATCTTATAATATGAGTAACCATCGACATATCACATATCTATATATATACACATTTATATTTTACTTTTTAACATGGTAATATAAAAACGACCGTGAATTTTCTTAGAAAATGAAATAACTTGTGTTGCAATTCACGAGTTCAGAACCTTGGGCAACATAATCGAGATGACAAAAATGCCTCAATTATGCTGTATTGATGAGGAAGGAAAAGATTTGCACAGACGTACGTATGCCAGTGGAATAAGATTATCTGGGTTGAAGAGTTTCTTACATCGCTATGCTCAAAGAGTGGAAGAGAATCCAAGTTATGAGTACCTCAACTACTATGATTAGTTTTAAAGAGTGTTTTTGATATACATATTAGGATAATGTCTTTTTCCAAATGTTAACTCAGTGACAACTCTTGGTTTTCTCGGAGCGTTTGAAGAGTTACAGTTAGATCTAGCATATGAGGTCTGCATTGTTATCGGAGATGTACATAGGCCTCATTGAATACTCATGCTCCAAACCAAGGTTGAATTGTTTTTGAGCAATCTTGGAGGTAAAAAACACAATTCATTTCCACCACTTAATTTATTTATTTTAAGTGTCAATTTACTAAAACGTTTATTGGTAATGTCTTCACATAATTGGTGGTATACTTACTCCCTTGTTGGTGAACCTTCTTTATGCAACATCAACAATGTTTTTCCCAATTATAGATAAGTACCATACATATAACTAGATGCACAATCAAAATTATGACGGTTAACACGTTACCCTGACTCATAGGCTTCAATAAACGTGTATAAAAATCCATAACATTATTTCCAGTAGGCAGTATGAGCAGTTTGTTGAGTTCCAAACCGAATAGGCTCAAAGAATGCTACAGCTGAGCGTACATTGATTGGTGTTTTTCAGTACTTCTTATGGAAATGGTGTTTGGTAGTTCGGCGAAAGGAACCTTCTATAACTACTAGGAAGATCGGGTACATCTTCGTCATCTACACCACCATTTGACTGTGAGATGCAGAGTATTGGTCCACAAGGGAAGGTTATTACAGTTCCAATTATTTCTAAAGCTCTTGATCAGACTTATCCATATTGGGGGAGTACAAGCTACATAGGAGGAGTGGCCGAGTAGGATGGATGATTATCCATGTTGATTATAGGGCATGCAGGTACCAAACACTAACAATTCAGATTTAACCTAGTCAACTACGGTTTACCGTTAGTCCAGGTACCAAACACTAACGTTAGACAAGTGTTATACCAAACACTAAATCGGGTCAAAACCTGAGTACCAAAGTCTAATTATCCCTTTTTTTTTATACAAAAATAAAGAGTTTTATTAAATTAAGGAATAGAAATGTCTGACTAAATGCATTCCTCTAACCATTATGGTACGGAAGTAATCCAGTATGTATTACAAGAATTAACTACTGCATGTTTGGCTATTACATGGGCCGTGGTATTTGCCTCTCTAGGAATAAACGAACATTTCTAAGAGTCGAAATCATTTAAAAAATAAATATTGTATTATATAATGTTATTGTGAATCCACTTCACAACTCCTTTGTTTCCATTCATCGCTAAGACAACGTTTTTGCAGTCTCCCTCCAGATGAATTTAATCCCATTTCTCTTCCGCATCTTGTTGCCTCGAACATTTCCATAGCTTCCGCCTACTCCGGGTCTACTTCCTTCGTAAAGATGCATCAAACTCCATATTAAGTACCTGCAAAATCTCTACATATTAGTCCAATTCCAGATAACCATGTTTCTTTAAAAAAACGTTGCATCAAAATTGACTTTCATATCTTCTCCAAAGGGAAAGACCATTTAGGGAGATTTCTAACATGATTTTGGATAATTAAAGGTTCATTTACAGTATTATTCCATTCGGTATAGAATGCAGTAGTTTTCCTTGTAATCACAGTGATATTAACATGTACATTCTCAAAAATTAGCGAACAACGAGCTTGCCAAATCATCCATAAACCAAATATAATTTTATCTCTAAGTTTAACATTCATCACGGAGGTGGTTTTAGTGCTTAAAAAATTATCCACAATCCAATCAATTAAAGAAACTTCATTCACCACATTAAAAATACCAGTGCTTAATGTTTTCCATATACCTTTTGTGAATGTACAATCACAAAATAAGTGTTGGATGAATTCAACAACACCTAAATACATGGGACAAGTGTTATCTATGTTGGAAACAAACCTGGAGAGCCTATCCTTGGTTGGAGGGCATCTTTGCACACATTTCCAAATAAAGTGAGCAGCTTTCGGTGGAATTTAAGCTTTCCAAAATGATTTCCAGTTTAGATTACAAGTAGTAACATTTCTCGTATGATCTTGCATAGCCTTATAAGCTGATTTGACTGAAAAATTTCCATCTTGAGTGTGTATCCATCTTACTCTATCCTTACTTTGACATAGAATTCTGATTTTCAAAATCTCCTTAACAGTATTCTCATCAAATAAAGTAAAAAAAAGTATCACTATCCCATTGTTTAGTATCATGATCAATGAGTTGACTCACCGTCCTCATGTTAGTTGACATAAAAACATTGCTAACGTAGTCTGATATACCAGGAACCCAAATGTCCCTCCATATGCTTATGTTAGATCCATTTCCAATCTCCCAAGAAATGTTTTTCTTGAGAAATTCCAGGCCCTCTCTAATACCTCTCCAGAACTAAGATCCTAAAGTGGTATTATAATCATGGAGAGGCTTAGAGTTGGTGAAATACTTACTTGTTAACATCTTTACCCAAAGAGCATCAGGAGACGTTACCATTCTCCATGCCAGTTTAGTAAGAAACGTTTTGTTTAGGATGACAGACTGTTTGATCCCCATTCCTCTCACCTGCTTTGATTGAGAAATATTCTTCAATTTTCTCAAATATTGTCCTTTCTTGTCCTGCCTTCTATTCCACTAAAACTGCATCTGAATATCATTAATCGGATCTGTTAATTTAGTGGGGGTGGGAAAAACAACCATATGGTGCGTAGCAAGAGAGCCAAGAATAAATTGGGTTAGAATAGTTCTATCAGCTTGGTTTAACAATTTAGATTTCCAACCTGCTAACTTTCCACTAAAATTATCAATGAGGCCATTGAAAGACTACATTTTATTTATCTGAAGCATAAGGGTAATGATGTGGATTTTAGATGTGGGTAAGAATGGGTTTCAAACTCTCGAACTTGTGAAGATTGATTTTATATTTAATAAACTAATTTTAACCAGAAAATATACACAAAAGATGAAAGTAATATTCACAAATACCGAGGTTATTGATTTCACCATTAACCAATTAAAATGATTCAATCTAATAATTATTCATGCTATTCTTTACGTTTAAAGTGATTCTAATATGTTGCAAAAGTAGATTTTCAAAGTAACAATTGTAAATCGAAAGTATAGAACATCAAAAACCCTAGGATAAGCATGTTTTATTAAAAGAAATCACAACTGCTTAATAAACATCCTTAAATCAATTTTAATCAAAACAAATAATCATAATTTTTTTTGCAAAAATCAAATAAAATAGAAATATACCACTTTTCTTGGAACAATGACTTCCTCCATCGCCTCAGCAAAGGGGTTTAGCTCCTCATATTAATCACTTGCTCAAAATAATGATTCATGGCTCAAAGTGTTTACAGATGATGAAAAAGAGTGAAAATAATGAAAACAACGAGTTTGCAACGTTTATAAGCGTTACAGACTCACTGTTACAGAGGGAAAAGTGTCTCACTGAAGATAAACATTGCAAATTGAAGATAAATGTTGCAAAGTTAAAATCTTTGGAAACAGAATCTTCAAGTTCTTGGCCACGAAAGCTTCAACCTTTTAGCAACGATTTCTTCATCTTCTTCATCACGAGCAAATTTTTATGATTTTTGATTTCTTCCTCTCTGGCCTCTGCCAGCCCCCCTAGAACTCTCTGTTAGATTCCCTATTTATACTAGAATATCCAACCCACTAAAAATCTTCGAATTAACTTCAATAAATCTTCCAAAAAATCTTTTGTTTTAATGAAAAATCTCTCGGCCATGATTGCAGCATGTCTCAGTGATTCTCTTTCCTTCTTTGTTGCTTTGTTTGTGCTCAAGAATGATATTCCTTTACGTTGGTTCCTTCTCAAAACTGATTTGCTCGATATTGTTGCCTATCTTAAGATGATATCAATACCCGAGAATACTCATTCCTATTTAAACGCAAAACTAACTTATCCAAGTTTTGCACATCTCCTACATGTGTGGTAAGAGGATTATCATGTCTTAAAACCCGAAAATATCCCAAAAGAATCTCACCCAATTCGAACAGATACTCATACATTGGTAATAGAATTTTTACCCGCCAAAAACAATTCAAAGAAGTGGTGCCCTTATCCAAGGTGAGGGTGCCTTTAGCAATTTCTCGGGTGCCTTTATAACTTTTCGATCCGATTTTCCAAAAATATTTATTTCCCAAAAATACCTACAAACACATAAAATAACACAATTAGTACACAATCGAGCACTATCAATAAAAAGAATTGAGACAGATCATACACAAAAATGTGTCTATCAGGTAACTCCAAGATATTTATCATTCAACGCTATTCTAGTTATTCAGAGAATATTAGAAATTTCATTTCTAACTGCAGTGGATACTTTTGGGATGAAAACTAATCCGGATTTAGCAAAGTTAACAGACTCACCTGAATAAATACTAAACCTAATCTATGATATAAGCTAGCTTTCTAGCTTCTCTTGGATTAGCTTTAGTAAACACTACGCAATCAGCTGCAAAAAATAAGTGTGAAATGACAAGAGCATTATTGTTAACTTTAAATCCATGGATTTTCTTACCTTGTTCAGCAGCAATGAGTGCACGAGAGAAAGAATCCATACATATAATGAAGAGGTACGGGGATAGAGGATCCCCTTGTCTAAGGCTATGTTGAGGACTATAAATACAACCTGGACTGCCATTTAGCATTATGGAGGTTGTTATTGTCGAAATACACTGATTTATCATTTCACACCATGCTTCACAAAATCCTAGTCTTTTAAGGGTGGCAATGAGAAAACTCCACTCTATGCAATCGAAAGCTTTGGACATATCTAGCTTAATGGCCATCCACCTATTTTCAGACCTACACTTTCTCATGGAATCAATTAACTCATGAGATATGACTATATTATCTGTAATCAACCTACCGGATAAAAAAGTTGTTTGAAAAGGAGCAATGATCCTATCAAGAAGAGTTTTTAGCCTAGTTGATAGTAATTTTGTACGCTACGTTACAAAGACTAATTGGCTGAAACTCTACAGTAGTCTTAGGATTATTGGTCTTGGGGATAAAAACTAATAAAATTATGGTTTAATTGCCTAAGCAAATGTCTACTAGCAAAAAACGATTGCACCATACTCATAGTGTCGTCACCTACTGTTTCCCACATTTCTTGATAAAAACCGGGAGGGAAGCCATCCGGCCTGGTGTTGTCCATGGTTGCATACTGTAGGCTACACTCTTGATTTCCCCATGAGAAGGAGTTCTCATGAGAAAATTATTATCTTCTTCTGTAATACACGGATTGATGTGCTCAAGATAATTTGTAGCATCCGGTGGTCTGGTAGATCTGCTCATTTGAAGAAATTATCTTAAGATTTATGGATATCTTCTCTTTCTCTGTGAGCCAGAGACCCATCTCATTCTGTAAGGTATCTATCTGAGTTCGTCTTCTTTGGAACTTCGTTTTATGGTGGAAATAGGCCGTACTTCTTTCTCCAAATTTGAAAAATTCTTCCTTGCCTCTTTGCCTCCAAAAGTCTTCTTCTATATCATACCATTAGCTTAACCTGTTTTGTAATTCAACAACACTAGAAGAGCTAACAGAATGATTAGTAGCTAACAAGTTCTGATTTTGAGATTTGAGCTTACAAATTTGAGTTGTAGTATTACCAAAATGAGTATTATTCCAATTCCTTAAGTCTTGTTTAGTAAAAAACAATGATTTTGTGTTGCACGGAAACGCCTAGAAAGATGTTGTAACTGTATCGGACACGCAATCGGACACGACACTATCACGATACTTTCCCGACACTCGATGGACACGCCACATCATGTGTCCTGTGAAAATCGACATTGGACACTTTACAAACACTAATTGGACACTTTCGGACACGCCATAAATGATTTTATTTTGGTTTTAAAAATCAAAATAAACTAAATGTGACATTAATTTATTTTCCTTTTAATCAAATCCAAACATTATTCATGAAAAATTTGATCATTATTTTAATATTATTAATTTTATTTAATTAGTAATCAAGTAGTTTAAAAATAAGAATAAATGTTTTGTTGAGTAAATTGATGTAAAATCTCATTTTAATGGTGTGTGTAATACATATAATGTGTCCCCGTAACATGTTTTTTTGAAATTTGACGTGTCCTCGTAACCGTGTCATGTGTCCGTGTCCATGCAACTTAGCTTAAAAGCTGGTGAACCCCTTATATCATTTTTCTAGTTGTTTAGTACTCTTGCAACTAGGGTCTCTAAACCATATTCTGTTAAGACGAAAAGGTTTATGTGTTATCGCCTCATTTCTTGTAGTGGATAGGAGAATAGGGCAGTGATCACTAGCCATAGGAATAACCGCAACATTCGGATAGTTGTCATGCCAATCTAGGCTGGTTACATATCTATCTAATCTTTCTAAGATTAATTCATGGTTGTTTCTGTTATTAGTCCAAGTATATGGATTTCCTATGAATCTCATACTATGTAAACCAAGATTATTCAGAATATTGCTTGCATCATTCAAATCATGTTGACTCACTAAATTACCACCCTCTCTTTTATCATGGCTAAGGATAAAGTTTAGATCTCCTAAAACATCCCAAGAATGTTGTTAACCGCAGAAATATTACCTAGATGCATCCACTAATTTTCTCTAACACTAATATCTAGAGCACCATACACAAAAGAGAATAACGAAAAATTAGATCTGGCATCAATTCTAAGAAGGGAGTTAATGGTATTGAAGTTGATATCAATTATCTGCAAATCAATACCATTCTTCCAAAGTAAACAGAGACCCCCGAACATACCAAGGGGATCGTAGGAAAACAAATTAGGGTAGTTTAGGCCAAAGACATAGTAATTCATCTTGTCATTCTTGTTTTTGGTTTCTGACAAAAACACAACATCAGGATTCTGGGACCTAATCAGTTCTCTAAGATGTACTCTTGTGCGTTTGTTACCAAACCCACAGACATTCCAAGATAAAAATTGTATATTTTTTAAATGATTTAGAAGGAGAATAATCTGCGATTCACCACCAATAAAAGTAATTGACTGAATATAAATATCAGCAGTGAAAAAGCAATACATGCAATATAAATAACACTTTCTAATGCTAACACAACTAAGAAAAAAACCTACCACTGCATATACGACTAAAGCGACAATTGAAATATTTAGAAACAGAACAAGGAAAACATTTAAGGTTAAAATTGCAGGAAACTAGATAATTTAGGCAAATGCAAAAAATGTATACCTGATACCCGCCACCCCCCCACCCCCCGCCCCCACCCCACCACACACACACACACTTTGTCGGCAACTTGCTCCATCTCAGTAAACACTTTCATATTCCCTTGGATGGTCTTAGTCAGTGGTGCGGGAACTTGACAGGTTGGTATTACTTGTTTGGACATTCTAGAGGCAGTTAATTTGGTGTTAATTGTAGTAACAGTTGAGTTCCTATGCCTTTTCCCAAGCCTAACATTCACTTCATTATCAGCAACCATGATTGAATTTTATTATTCTTTCTCTTTAATAACACAACCTTGAATTTTGATCCTATCAGCCGATGGAACAAAGATAGTAGTCTTGACATTTCTTTTAGTAGATTGTTTGACCTTAAGAATTAAATTTCTTGATTTCAAACTATTTTTTTTTTTTTCATAGCCTTGACACTTTCTAGCAACAATGGCTTATTATGAGTATCATTCAACTGGTTTGCTATATTTCAACAAATACTTTTATCATGTTCAATAACATAGAAATCCTTACAAAGCTTATAAGGTTACTTTTCATAATAGTACCTTATCCATCTTGTTGTTCTGGATGCCGTTTCAGAAAGTACACCTCTTTTAAGTGGGGTTGATAGGTTAATACTCATACATACTTTAAAGACTTCACCAGATGGAGGCATGCTTGTAGGAGGTTCAATGGCAATTACCTCCCCCATCACTTGACCTAGCTCATTGACTGTTTGTTGGTTCATATGTTCAGGTAATAAGAATTTTAGCCGTATCCAAAAAGCATGATGCTCCTAGTCTAATTCCTTGTAGATTAATTTTTCTTTTGCTTTCTTTTTTAAAACAAAAAGTCAATTGTTTTCCCTTAATTTTGTAGAAACTAAAACCTAATATATTTTTATTAGGTTTTGTTATTTTTTATTTTTAATCTAAATTTAGATGAATACAAACATTGACATATACTTATATATATTTGTTATTTGTTTGTTCCATGGATCGTATGAGATATTGTTACTTTTGTATGATATACTAAGGTCATCAAGAAAAAAAATCGGATTATATAAAAAAGTTTTTTTTTTTTGCTCAGTAACAATCACAATTATTGAAAAAATATGACTAGAGTTTATTAGTCACGATTTTATATTTTTTTATGGTTTAATTAATACCTTCTAATCTAGTAATATAATGTTATTTTATTTATTCTATTTATACTAGCCTTCAATCTGATTATTTTTTCATTGGTGGATCTTTGTCAGTATAAAAGAGCAAGATATACCAATATTTGCTCGTTACATGAAGATCTAAAGTGCCGCACTAATTCAATTACCAACATCTTTATGTACTGTGATAGTATGTTGCTAACAATTGATGCATTTGTACACGATAATTTCTTCTTATTATTACTTTGTTACGTATATTTATTTATTATATACTTAAAAATATTGGTTTCAATTAATTTATATTGATAGACTAGTTAATATAACTTTGATATATATACGTATCATTATACATCGTTACATACCATGGGTGGTCAATTTTTGTAAAATAAATTAGATTTTCCTTATTCTTTTATTTTTCCATAGAGAAAGAATTTTTTTTTTCGAAAGATGGTTTACAGTTTCTATTCCTTTTAATAAAACTGTAATCACCAAAAATTGGTGTCATTGTGGATTTGATTACCTTTACAGTGATGATTCACATGCATGGTTCGAAAACCTCTGGCCAATTTATATTAGTACCTTTGTCCATTAAACAATAATCATGTGGTTCATATACAGTGTCTGTCGTTGTTGTTTTTTTTTAAAAAAATAACCAGTAAATTACAAAGTGGATTTTCCCTTTGCGTTGACTAAACCGACATTCTTTTTGTCGATACAAAATTGATAAATCGTAGAAACCAAGTGGTGTTGATTTTCTCCATCGTTTCTATGAGATGAGAGAAAATAGATTGACATATTTTCCTAAATTATTGCCAATATGGTGTATTTTTTTCATCAATCCTGAAAAATTTCGATAATTAGTTAAATTAAGCATTTACCATAAAATATGCCTTTTTGCAATAATGAATTATGTGTTTTTATTCCTGAAAAAAATAACATTCATTAACCATATAGTGAATTTTTAAAGCCAACTGGATTAGGTTTTCCCTATTGATCCTAAAGGGATAAAATATCGTTATTATGGTATTCTCAATTGCATTCATCGGTGAAACAAGGAATTGCTGCATTCCTGAGGGATATTGAGCAATTGTTTTTTGCCCCGTCATAATAATCTCCAAAATTTAGAAAGTTCCACTTGTAGTTGGAATCCGCTAGGACACAAAAGATCAAAGGGTGTGCACCCCGCTTGTTAGGCTTTATTATTAGTCCTTGTAGTGACTATATTGATCTTGATATAATATTCTTTTGATAAAGAATGTGTCCATAATTGCATTCTATCATTATCTCGTTGACCATTGAGGTCACAAAATTATTGGAGATTTATTTGTATATTTAATATGCTTTTGGTTGTAACCAATAAGATCCATAAATGATGTTAAATTTGTATGTCAAGTAGACTACAAATTATTTTTTTATGTTAAATGACATAATCTCTATGTTGTTGAAGGCAGTATTTGTCGCCCAACCTGGTGTTATTAAAATACAGAAATTATTATGAGTATATGTCCTCGAATTAATCAGATAATATTTTACGAATTCTTCTTTCTTCGTATAAGAGATGATTATTTCTACCATAATCAGGGGGAGACTACACACTACGAGAAGTTGGTGTTAATTAACTTACAATTTATATTAATTTCTCTCCCACCATGATCAAATCGAAAAAGGTTGTTACTAAATAGGCGTGAAAATACCTCATGTAGCTTTTCTATATGTTTATGTCGTTTGAAAAGGCAAATCCAATCACATCTAGCAATCATGCAGCATTTTAGTACATGCTATCATAATACAATTCACATTCTCAAAATTAATAATTAATATCTCCTCACTCATGAGTACTGATACCAGTAAATTTTAATTTTTTTAAAATATACATACATTTGAGAATTGTGTGGGATTATCGTAAGCTAATATGATTGTCGATTATCTACAGTAATTACTGAAATAGTAAAAGATGGTAGTTGTAACCCCTCTGCAGAGAAATATCAACATATGCGATTGGTTGGTATACAATCCAAATTAGGTTGGATTAATCTCTCGATTGGCGTACTTTTGGATCCACGACTTAACACCTTATAAAATCCAAACCTATTAACTACAGGTTGCTGCGGTCATAATGCATCATATGAGAAAAATATTCGTTTTAAAAGCGATTTGATAGTTTTATTTTAGCTCAGACCCTAGAATTGGTTCAACATTTAATTTGTTCTCCTTATATGATGCATTTGGCGTAGTAGTCATTGAAGGACTTGTATTGCATTCACACAAGAAATATGGTCGGAGAATATATTTAAATTTGTAATCCGTAGAGGATTCAAATTATATTCAGGCAACCACTTGACTCGATTATGTCAGGTTTAGCAATCCTTTATGTATATTCAGAAATTTGGTAAAAAACCAAAAATCCGGATTAATTAGTTGATGATATCCGCTTTATAGGTTTCTTGAGGAGACCTTAAAAACATTATAATCCACTTTTTAGCAGTATAAATCTTATTATTTTTCTTAAATCTGTTGTTTAAACATTATGCTTGCATAAAACTTGTCTATGATATAGACTAGGGTTATGAATTTGGTGCTTGTTTTCTACAATACTCATATAGTTGAGTTATCATCTATATTTACGTCAAAAATTGTACTCTTTTCCCTTCGTCTCAGATTTTTTCCCATGTGGTTTTCTTGACAAGGTTTTAACGAGGCAACATCACGCTGACGTTGAATTTTCATTCAAAATGTTGATATTGTTCTCTTTTTCCTTCGTCCATATTTTGTCCCATCGGGTTTTATTGGCAAGGTTTTAGTGAGGCAATTTAATTCGACATTGTGGTCATCCAGGGGGAGTTGTATAGTTTTATCTATTTAGTGGATGCCCATATTCAATTAGACCAAATCAACATAACCACCTCCTCGGATTTTGGATTCCTTCCGAACCGCATAAGGTTTACTCAAAACTACTGTTTTTGTTTGTTCATGTACGGTAATGTATTCGTATTTTGGCATTTTGATGAAGAAACTACATCAACTACTTCTGAAAATCATCTCTGAAAATCTAACAATCCAAGACACAAGTCCTCAATGTACTTAAAGAAGCATGAAGACTCGAGAACACTACTACTAGAAAACTAACACAAAAGAAAACTTCATCAACTAGAAACTCATTCATTGAAATTGGGAAGTCTCGACTCAAACATTTGCAAACCAAGATTTAAATGAAGTACTTATCAGGGGGATCATCATAGTAAAAGGTATTTCATTGGACAATCACGTTGTACTATTTTTCCTTCGTCAAGGTTTTGTCTCACTGGGTTTCCTTATCAAGGTTTGAACGAGGCATCATATGCGTGTCCAACACTATTCTATATATTTTGTATTCTTTTTCCTTCGCCTAGGTTTTTCCCTTCGGGTTTTCCTGGCAAGGTTTTAATGAGACAATGTTAGTAGTGTGGTGTCATCCAAGGGAGAGTGTTATGAAATACTATTTGGTGGATTTACACCACACTTACACCATCATCTTTTCATCTCCTCTTCACTTCTTCATTTCCCCTACTACTTTGTAACCACCATCACTAGTAGTAATGGGTGTATGCCCCTTAATTCTATGGTAATGCTCATCTTGTTCTCCCTATAAATAGAGAGTATTTCCTTTGTAATGTGATATCCCAACAAGAATGTTCCTTCTTGTTCTTCTTTATTTCTATGTTTTCTTTAGTTTACAACAATTTTAATATAATTTTAGTTAATTTAATCAAATTACTCTACTTTAATGTAACAGAGAACTTATCCGTTTTGAAATTAAATTACATATAATTAAAATTAAACATCACATTAGAAGTGATTAGTGTCAATTTACATATATTCTAAAATAGTCATTGGATTTACAATAATGAAAGGTCATGCTCAAAAATATAAATTGTATAAGGATTGATATGGACTGTCGGACGGTAAAAGGATGAACGAATAAGATATCACCGGCGGTAAAGACTCGGTCGCGCGATATAGTCTCTATTGTTCGATAGAGCCTCTGTCGTATGAGAAAACTGGTAAATACGCCAGTTTTCTCAACTAATTTTCTCATTTGCCATATCCATAGTGGCGCAAAATAGACAATTCTGTTTATTTGGCATGGGTATAAGAACTGGCCTTAAAAAATATTTTTAAAAGACATGCACAATAAATATAAACATAATTATTAAATTTTACGTAGTTTTAGAAAATATTTTGACATCACTAGTTATTAATAAGTATTTGTTTGGAAAAATAACATTAAAATAATAAATATTATTTTTGGAAAAATAGAGTATTTTTTTTATGGGACGAAAAGAGTATTTTTCATGAGTTACGCCGACTGGCTGAGCTGCTTTAGTAAATCGACTGTGTTATATTTTCCCTACTTTTTTCCCCAATAGATTTTATATTTTAGACATTTGATCCCCTCCCTTTGAGGTTAGCAGGGGGGACATTTATATGGCATTAGACCACCACTTTCATGACACCTTAGAGGATAATTTTTAGGGGACATGAGGGGAGGAAAGCTAGCATTATCTTCCCCTTTAAAGGGTTAACTTTCCTGCATCCACGTTGAACGGTGAGAAAACCCACCTCACTATTCAACGGTGAATAATACTCACCCTTAGAATTTCTTAAAACCACAATTGGTGAAAGAAGAGCAACTTAAATCTTTTCTCACAAAATTTATCCTTTTTTTTTCATGGTAGGAAGGGATTTGAAAACCCCTAAAATTTATTTACTAGATTACCTCATTCAAAATTATATAGTGATAAAATAAAAAATTCATAAATTATTAAGTCTAACCATTAATTAGAACGTTTTACAACTTATCTGGTATCTTGGTGACACCATTTGAAACGTCTCGAAAAATGTACGATCTTCAAACGTTTATTTTTATGACATTATTACTTTATCTATATATATTTAACTCCCTTCCAAACAACAAATCCTGACTACATCCCTGATTTGGATAATTATTTAG
>JAJJMC010030994.1:5564870-5580719 GCA_023531435.1 Papaver californicum
CCAAACAACAAATCCTGACTACATCCCTGATTTGGATAATTATTTAGAAAAAACGGTAACCAAACAACAAATCCTGACTACATCCCTGATTTGGATAATTATTTAGAAAAAACGGTAATGCAGAGAAGAGATTAGAAGTTGTTTTCTATTTATAACCCTTACCCTCTTTCAACCTTAGTATTGCTTAATATTGTTCAAACTTGGAACACACAAAAACTAAAAAAAAGAGGGGAAAAACCTAAACTTTATCTCTCCGTAGAATTATCGCATATAGTACTGACCGAAACTGACAGAGAAGGTGGGTTTGAGAAGATGGTGGCTGGGATGTGACAGAGAAAGAAGGTGGATTTGTGAGCAGAGAAGAGAAGTCAGGGTTGGTGCTATTTGGTCGCTGATAGGTAATGATGATGGTTAGTTCTACCATGGATATGGTGTAGAAGGGAGTCTCGCTGTCGAGTAGAAGTAGAGATGAAGAAGAAGTATTGGGTATGTTGAGGACAAGGATGGGTTGCCGTGAAATAGAGAGAAGATGGTGAGATGTGTTCGAAGCAGTTTCAACGGTGAAGAAATGGTGAGCTTTTGTGATTTGTTTTTAGGAATGGTGGTTGCAGTGTGGTTTCGATGTTTGTTGTTGCCACTAGAGGAGATAGGTGATGCCGAGAACAGCCATGGAATTGAAGCTGCTGTTGTTTTGCTAATGGTGATCGTGTTGTGCTTGCTTATTGAATGAATTGAATGATGTGAATGATTAATTTTTACAGGGAAGGAGATAACTTGATAATTGATTCACCAATTGATATACCACCAGGATTGCACATACGTGCTCGGCCAATTGCGTGAAAGAACTGTCGAAAAAAATGGCTAGCATTTGATGTATTTTTTTCGAATTTCCCTCGCAAAGAACTGATTCGTGTATGTTAGCCAGGCAAATATTTTGTTAATCTTAAGTTTGATATCTAATTAATTGCATAAATATAAATTTGGTTGATACTACAATGCGGTCATGTTTCTAGGGAATGGTGGTTGCAGTGTGGTTTCGATGTTTGCTGGTGGAAAAGAAATATCTCATGAGGTGGAAAAGAAATAGCTCATGGTTGAGAATGTTGACATGAGGGCTTCACTACGTTCAATGCAGGTAACTGGGAGCTTTTTGTGTCTAAGATTTATCGTTTAAGCTAGGCTTTACCAATTTGATTTTCTGGTGTTGTTGGACTATAGTACTAAATCTTTCAGTTTAAAATATTAACCTTTTGTTACCTATCTGAATGAAAGTATTTTGGTTTATCTTGATTTAAAAAACTGGGGGATCAGATTTAGAGCAAACGTGTTATTGTTTCAAAACAGTTGGTTGTAGGATGTCATATAAGTATATAAATTATTCTAAATCCATGTTATTAAATTTCTAAATATCCTTTGCAACTTACTACAACATCCTAACAGTCTAGCATCACTTTTGTTCCAATTAACCCTGGGATTTTTTCATTCACTATCCAAAATGATATTTACTTATTACCTGAAAGTGTACATTTACTTCATTGTTCTATTACCTTGTGTATGAGAAGTATTCATACACAGTAGGGATGCAGTAGACTGCTACTAATTTCTTGACGTTTGCTTACAGACGGATATACGAGGATTCTTGAATGGTCCATATGGGTTGTCAAAACAAACTTAGGCTAGGAATGAAAGACTTGATGCCGATCCTAAGCAGTCTCCATCAGGTGGTACAAAGGTATTACTGAAGCCCTTTTGTTTGTAATTTATAATACAAATTAATTGTCCGGTGATTGCTCTTAGTTCTTTCATGTCCTAAGTAATTTACTTAGGTTGACAGTTTAGATGTTTTCTCCATCTTTTCCTCTCCAGCCGTGTTGTAGAGCTGCACAGAAAAGTTTCTTCTTCCGCATCTTCAATTCTTTTTTTGGTTTCCTTTCTCATTTTATACAATTGATAGAACAATAATCATAATAAGAGTAGTAATAAGAGATTTTGCAGATAAAATAGGTTGGAGAATACAAGTATGCTTTCTCTGGTGGAAGAGAAATGACAGGATCATCGGCAAAATTGAGCAAATTTGGAGACAGCTGTACCATTCAAGTATCTACAATCTTTGCTGGATGACGATGCTGAGCTAGAACATATAGGAAAGGAATATGGATCTGGAAAGATGTTGAGCGGTGAGATTAAAGATTGTCTTATTGAAGTTTTGACGCAGCTGGTTGAAAAGCATTGTAAAGCCCGAGCTGCAGTGACTGATGCAATGGTTGATGCATTCATGGCTGTGAGACCCCTTCCAAATATGTTTGACTAAGCCATGATATGATTTACTTGTGCAATACAATTAGCTTTACAAGTTAACTATCAATCAGTCTATAAAATGATCATGTTGACGTGTTTTCTGTTTTTCCATTTGTTAACTCGGTTCTCACATCATGTACATATAATTCTAGGTACATGTTACTGCAATTGGATGGATGATTGCAAGTTTTGCAACTTACTCGCCTAGATGTTGGCAACATAGTCCAGTTTGTTTATATTATTGATTCAGTTTCTCATTTTTGTCTTAACTGCTTTGTTTTTTCTTTTATTATCTTGCTCATACTCCATGGAACCTTCACATTGTAAGTCTTTCATTACAATGAAGGAACCAAATCTGTAGCGTTATAACTTCAGAAAAAATGAGTGGCGAGCAATTTGGTCGCATCAACTGACGAGGCATCTCGATCTAACAGATCTTCTAACATAAGCTTTTCTATCATTAATGAAAAATAAACACCCAACTACTTGAAGTAAATGTGGTCAAGATTACTGATCGATTACAATCTTAATGCATCATAGAATCTGTAATCAAGGTTTAATGTCTTGGGGCGGGGTAAATTAAAAAACTTATCGAATCCAGCGGGGTAAATTAAAAACACATATCGAACCCGTTGCTTATGTGCTAATTTTATTAAAAGAAAAAGAAAATTGATCGGAGGATAACTCTTATGAGAAGTTAAGTAAGCCCAGTATGGGCACAAATCTAGTTGTCCTGGAAATATCTACGATTCCTATTTTTTCAGTTAGGTTCGGAAACTTATTATTGTGCGCAAGGAAGAAGTAGAGAGTGGTTCATCTCAAATGTTATTTATTACTAATAATCTAATTAAGTTAGGGTTTAGAAGATTAACAGGTAATAGTAATAATGCTAGTTGTGGCCTTGTGGGTTTCATCTAATTAGGGTTTTGGAGAATAGAATACGAGACATAAATTTTGATTTTGAATCTGAATTGAAAGGAAAACTAATTCTCACAACTTCAAACAATAAAATCATGGAGGGTTCAATTAAAAAACCAAAACCAGCAGTGGTGTATCACTACCCTTGTCCAGATGGAGTATTTGCTGCTCTTGTTTCTCATCTTTACTTTTCAGCTATTAAACAGGATGTTCTCTACTTCCCTAACACTGTGTATTCCCCTATCATGTAAGTACACTACTTATGTGTCTACATTTATCTACTTACGTTTCTATGTTGATTTTTTTAGTACTCAAAAAAATATTGTATGTTTTTATCAGGGTGGAAGATCTTCCTCTTGATGAAATTAATGAAGTATATTTACTTGATTTTGTTGGGCCTTCTGGTTTTGTTGCTAAATTATCTTCTCATGTTGAAAGGTTTGTATCCTTTTCTAGTTTTCCAATTTTTATATATTTATTTTTTTGGTAAATTTTGAGTCTACATTTTCATTCTTTCAAACTAATTTCATGTGTCTTCACTCTCCAGTGTCATAATTCTAGATCATCACAAAACTGCGGTTGATATGTTTAAAGCTGACACTTCTATTCGTGAGAATGTGGTTAAAGTTATAGATATGGAAAGAAGTGGTGCTACTATTGCTTATGATTATTTCAAGAAGAAACTCTTAGAAGAAGGATTTGGGAAGGAGTTGGTAGCTGAGGATAAGCTTGAAAGGGTTAATCAACTGTTTAAATATATAGAAGATGTAGATTTGTGGAGGTGGGCTATTCCAGATAGCAAAGCTTTCACTAGTGGGATGAAAGATTTAAATATCGAGTACAACGTCAGATTGAATCCTGATTTGTTTGAACAGGTATGTAATTATTTGCCGTACCTCTTTCAATGTTTTAGCTTGCTTTACAGCGGTGAATCCTATTTAACTTTCTCCTATGTGTCATAAATTTTACTGGATGTCACAAGAACATTCATTTCCTTTTGGTTCTTGGGAGCCTTCAGAGAGAGGCAAATTGACTTCAATCGTTCAATGCATTCCCATTCTCTGTCGTAGACGGCAGACCTTAACCAGTGCCACAAATTTTTTACTATAACAAAGTGCGGACAAGCCTTCTAATATTTAATCTCCTAAAAAAGTAAGGGATTTGAATCATTATCTGATTGTTTTGTCCAATTTTATTAATAGTTGTAGAGTTTGCTTGCATCTAGAGTTCTGATAAAAATATCCAGTTTTGCACCAGTTACATGTGCTTTGTAATAAACCTTCGGTTCCTTCTCACTTGAACTTACCAGAAATATCTTAATGGTAGTTCCTGCAAGTTTTTGGGGATCTTAGGACTTGTTATGGTGGATTTGCTCGGGGAAGCAATCCTTAAATGTGAGAGTAATTTAGCTAGGAGGATGTGGAGTGCGGTAACAATTATCAATTTGTTGGGGGGTTCAGTATCTTGAAGTTATCTAGAGTGAAGCTTAGACTCTGGAATCAGATGTCCATTTATCTAAATTCATTTGTTGGGAGGTTTCCTAGGGTGTAGGTTCAAAAGAGGCGAACACTGAACATAACAAGATGAAGGCTGATTCTCTCAGTGTGTATTGTACATCTTATTCTTAAAGAAATGGGTTTACCCAGTTTGAAACTTGAGTCAATGAGATACCGAAGTTGAAAGAAGAGAATTCGAGATTCTTTTTTTCTTCTTCCAGTATGCTTGTGTGAAAGAACATATAAATTATGAATAAGTGAAGGATAAGGTGGCAGTGAACTGTACAAAGCCTAAATCAGTTTTTCGACGCCCTTTTATGTAATGACCACAGTTAAATGAATTATTGCTATTAGTTCTGGTATCACCATTATCCAACTGTTCCCTTTTCTTTTCTTGTAATGAGATTCCTGTATGGACTTTTTAATGGGGGGTCTTAAGCGTTTCGTTAAGGGAATATTGTGTAGGTATCTACAATTCGTCTTCTGCCCTCTGTTCATTTCTTGATAATGAACTCGACTGATATCCATTTTTAGCTTACATTTTCCATGAACTCAAAATAGTAGCTCTACGACATTATATTTCCTTTCTTCTTATATCCCTAATTGAGAAAACAAATAATCTTCTGCATGATATAAGGTAAACTTTCTCATCCGATTATTGCTGACATGAAGTTTATGAAATGAGCAGTTATTGTCGCTGGATCCACGTTTAGTGATCGACCAAGGGATGTCGAGCTTATCACAAAAGCAGAATAGAATTGACGAAATTTTTGACAGCTCATATGAAATTGCACTGGGTGGTGGACTATTTGGGTACTGCCTGGTATAGTGCCCTTCTTCTTGATTTTTTACCCATCATATTTGTTTTCCTTCGTGCTGTATTTATATAATACCCCAGAAGTTGAATAAAACCTGGATTTCGGCTCACACGGGCTTGCAGCTTGCTGGCCTTCTTTTTCTTCTCTCGTGAATTTAAGGTGCATCTTGTTGTATTTTGTTCTCTTTTTCTTTTTCAATTTCCTTGTTATTTGAGAGAGTCTCTTTTACAGTGCTATTTTATAAGAAACTTCCCCAGTAGGCCCACTGCTTGTGGGTCAAAAAGTTCATAGGTCAAACATGAGAATCAACCCAATGGATGAGTTTGCTGAGATATTCTCCTCACCATAAATTAATACCTAACTAAGTTCACACATGAGAATAAACCCAACGGATGAGCTTACTGAGGTTCTCCTCACCATAAATTAATTTCTAACTAAATTCATAGGTCACACATGAGAATCAACCTCATCAACAAGGGTAGATAATAGATATCAAAAGGATGATTTCTTCATCTGAATTTTCCCAGCAGATAAGATGGTAAATCAGCTCTTAGCGCATTTGCTTGTGGCCCACACAGACGATTGGGGAAAGGAGTTGGCCGAAAACAGCCGATCAAATAGGATTTTTATTTATCAATCTCCTACTACCTCAGCCCATCCACCTTTGGCTATTGCATGCATTAAAATATTTGTATTTCATGATGGCAAACTTGAACGTTGTTGGGACCTTTTCTACATGTAGGCTGTCGATGGAGACTCCATTTCAAACTTGAGGAGCGAACTTGGGCACCAGTTAGCTAATAAGGGTCGTGATCTTAATAAGCGGTAGTGTATTTACTTTTGTTATTTTCAAATCTCTTGCTTCATTCCACTGTTATCTAGACGAATAATTGGTTTCCTCTCTTGAATTTTAGGGGAATTGGTGCGGTTGTTTATCGAGTTCCTGAACTTGAGTTGCTTAAAATAAGTATCACGAGTGTGGAAACAGAAGACACCACGCCAATCTCTCAGGTTTGGTGCTCATTCCGTGTTGGGACATATTTGGCTTGTTTACCTTCACCTAGTTGTAAGTCTGTTTCAATTCGTTGCTTACAGAAATTTGGAGGAGGTGGACATCGGAATGCTAGTTCTTTCATGTTAAGTGCCGCTGAGTTCAATCAATGGGAAGTTCCAGTTGCAGCTTCTACATAAGGAAGAAACTCCTTTACAAGAATTGTGCTAGTGTCTTCCTCGCCCAAGACTTTTTACGAAATAGAAGTATGTTTGTGGCGTGTAACAACATGGACAGCAAGAATCTCTCTAGCTTGTTTGGTCTTGTCACAACGAGTAAGATAATTCGGATTAATAACATAACATGGTAGTATCTTTTCGAAAGCAAACGGGATACCAGTATTAATTCGCTGGATTCGAAGATGGGATCAACAGTCCATTTACTTTAGCTCACAAGCCATACCTTCAAACCCCCCTGATATAACTATTGAAAGCCTTTCTACTCTTAAAACTTTTGTTTCATCCTCTTGGTTTTTTACTATATTTAAATGTTGGCACTTGGATTCTTGGAATGGATCTTTATCACTTGGATTCTATGTTAAGGCATATAAAATTCATAATGATAATGCTCAACAATAATTAAGTCACCGACCTTACTTTCTCTGTACGTTTCAAGGTCTTACATGACCAGAGTTTTCCTGAAAGCATTCCTTATTGTTAGTTCTTAGCGACAGATTCAAGGTTACTCCCAGGTTAAATTTGAAAAATTGGTTGGTAAGGAAATGGATTTCGCCTCTATTGGGAAATTATTTTGCTAATCACTGCCTTCTCTTGCTTCTTCAACAGGTATGTCATCAATTACACTAATCAGCCCAAAGTTAACAAAGGTCGGCAACAAGGAAACAAAGATGAACACATTTAAAAAGCCCGAGTGCTTCTCGGCAAAGATTCGAAGGGGAAAGAAAAGTCCATAAGAAATGCTTTCTTGATCACAATTTATAAGATATACGGCCAAGGATTACGGTCGTGTATTCGTTTGGCTTTACCTACATTATAGCTAAGGTTAAGTACTATGGTTAATTTTTTAGCTATAATATAGTGTAAAATTTCTTAGCTATAATATTCCATGGAATGATGGAATAATCTTCCAGTAAAATTTAGGAGTCAAATTGCTTGCCATTAAATGTTTGCGCTAGTTGCCAATCTTTTGGTGCAACATTGTAAGATGTAATTGTAACCCCGTTGCTAGCAGTTACCTCAAATGAGAGAGGTTGGTTCTTCAGGTCAGCATTTATGTGCCAATTTTGGCCCCAGTTCCTTCCCATTGGAAGCCACCCTGTTTTAGAACCCTTGATTTTTACAGCAGTTATATCTCCAACGCCTGCAACGTTGGTGATCAGAACTGAATAAAAGAAGCCAGATCCATTAATTGTATACCGAATTCCTCCCTCCCTTCTACACTTGATCCTGTACAATCGCAAACCAAATCAGCTAAATATCTAAAAACATCATTTGGCAAGGACTGCTTATAATCGGGATACTGCACAATGTAATGGAATGAATAGCGATAAATAACGTTCGGACAAAAAAAGTGCTCTGTCCTTATTATGTTGTTTCCTCTAGATCATATAAAATTAATGCAGAAAACTGCAATCTGTTATAAAAAAATATGATATGACCCACAGTCCACAGATTGTAAACCAGATACAGATATTAGTACTGTATTGTCTATGTAATTAGAAAATACTTACAAAGGAAGACTCAATCTCCAAAATATTCCCTCTTGACACTTGACAGAGACTATGTGGCATTGAAAATACCAAAAAAGCTCATAACCACAAAATCATCTAATACAAACTGCTAGTAATAATAAAATCAAATCTAAAATGAGTATTAATCTAATGTAACAATAGATCTGATGAAGAATACTCTACTGCTCTTCAGTTTCAAAAATAAAAGTTCAATGGTTTAATTCCACTAAAGGGATAAATGAAGGAAAAGCATAGCTACTGGCTGGTTCTGGAATAAACATGGAGGTTATTGGTATAATCATCATAGATATATATGTTACAGGTAGCTATAGCCAGATAGCCTATAGAAGAGAAAACAGAACAAATTGTGTGGATGATAAGCTTGCTTTTATTGGATGGGTCCGTCCCTCTTATACTTGTCTTCTAGATGCACTGATTTCATATTCATATGATCCATTGTGGTAAGTTAATAAGAGAGGCAAACATTACTTTGAAGACATTCAATGTTGCAGAAATGTAATGAATCATAACACACATCAGTCCCAAATTTTAAAATTATACTTGGACTCAAAAGCATGCCTTAGCTTAAGATTTTGGAGCTGCTATACTTTTTTTAGTTTTTTTAGTAAGTTTTCGGAGAAGATCCACAAACTCCAAACCAATGGAATTGGGTTTGAAAGTAAGCTGTCAATTGTGCTAGATGCTTGGCTCACTACATACTCATCTCAAGTTATGTATTATTTCGTATACCCACAACCCTTAAAAGGTTAGTCAGTGGACTACTGAAGTTTTTAACTAGCAGAATTGAACTCAATACCAGGAAGCTTCATCTTTTCAGAAACTCCCTAAATATACTTAAACTCTGTTTACACTACATGGTTCGCTTGGAATTGATTCAACTAGTGATTTAAATATCTAATTAGTTCATTCTCATACTTCAAAAATAGTCTGTAGTCTGTACAGATTAGAAAAGAAAAGATAAAAACAGCGTGAAAACACGAGCTGTAATGTTGGCCCAACGCAGAAAAGTAGTCAAGGTGAGTTTCTAAATCAAGACTTTTTAGAAAAACTAAAAAAAAATAAAATCATATAAAGTAGGATAAAAAACGATGCGTAGGATAACAACAAACATTGGCACTTTACCTTGGCGTAAGTTAGCCAGAGAAAATAAAAATGGAAGAAGATAGTACTAGTAGCAGGATATACAAACAGAAACAAACAAAAACAACAACAAAATGGACATCTTCATCTTATTACCTATTCTGTTCTATTTTTCTGATATCTAAATCCAAAATAGCAAATAAAGATTGAGATCTCAGAACAAAATCCAGACAGACAGAGAGCAAGATAGCATAAATTTTTTACTAGAGAGACTGGACAGAGAAAGTGTGTAAGTACCTTCGATATTGCACAGGCATATTAGAAGCTTTCCAAATAGCAATTTTTTCAAAAGCTTCAATCGGTAAGACAAAATGTTTATTAGGAGGATTACAGAGACCACCAACATTATCAGAATCAGAACCAGAACCAGAACCAGAATCAGTACCATCATCATCATCATCATTACCAGAAGTAGGAGTAGGAGTAAATAAACCAAAATTAGGAGCACAATAATTAGTAGCAGTGAGAATGATAGAAGTACCAGGTATACAATATTTAAGATCATCAACACATCTTAATTCAAAACAAGCACCACAGATCTGACCTCTACTAAACAATGAACTACTTAATCCAACGGTTGCCATTCCATAACCATTTTGTTTCAAATCTCCATAACCACAAGCTCCTCCCATTTCATCTCTTGGATCTGTTGCTGCATAATATGTTGCTCTTGCTCTTGACCATTCTCCTATTGCTGTTGTTGATGGTGTAAATGAATATGACGATGCTGATGAATAATATCTATCTGCTCCAGTTCTTGCTGTTGTTGATACACTTATCACTACTGTAATTGCTATCACCAGTTTCTTAATAAGAAATTTAAGTGTTTTATTTTGATTTGGTTTTAACATTTTTTTGGATTTCTAGAAAGAGAAAGGAACCAGAATATCTCCTTGTCTTACCCCCTGCTTTTTCGAGCTTCGTTCTAGTTTGGGGTTTTTTAACGGGAGGTATACTGAGCTATTTAACTGGTCGGTGGACAACTAGAAGTCTTGCTGGGCTTTGAATGGGCTAAGTTAGTTTTTAACAAAACTGAATCGACACGTGTCTTACAATAAACGATGTAAACATCACTTTGTCGATACACCTTTGGTACAATCCTTTGTGTATATAGTCTCATTTTATCCGACGGTAAACATCGAAGAAAATCGAATTCCTCGTTGGTTTTTCAGTTTTGAAAAAAGATTTAATAATGGCAGCAACTGTACTACTACCTGTTTCTTCATCAATTACTGAATGATTAAAAGATATTTCTTGTTTTTCTACGGTATCTTTCTCTTTTTTTTCTGTTCGTATGAATTTCCCTTCCTCTTTATCATATTCTGCATCTCTAAAGTTAAATCATCACCACAACAATGGTTTTGCTGTGGTAGCTTGCCTTCCTTCTTCTTCTTCTTCGATTAGGAGCAGTACTACTGATAACAATAGAGAAATGAGAAAGAACCTCTCTTGAATCTTGACAAAAGAATTAAGCTTTCTCTTATTAGTCTAATAACTGAGTTAAGCTCAATTTATATAGGATGAAGAATACAGGACTCATACTAGCGCACGTACTAAACTTATGTGTGGCTAATAACAGAATGAAACCAAAACACGTGCGATGCACATAAAAGGCTTAAGACAGTTAAGTCAGCTTATGTTTCTCAATTCTGATTAGTCTGAGATGCTAAGTCATTACCCCCCTTCAAGCTCAATGGTGTAGGAACAACATTGAGCTTGGAACGTAGCATTTGAAACCTTGGTCCATGTAAGCCCTTGGTGAAAATATCTGCCAATTGGTCCAAGGTATGAATATAGTGAATACCCAGGTTTCTGGACTGAACAAGCTCCCTAATGAAATGGTAATCTAGATGAACATGCTTCATCCTGGAGTGAAGCACTGGATTAGATGCTAGGTTGATTGAACTGATAATATCACAACCCAGTCTTGGAATACCAGTTAGAGAAAAATGGAGATCCTTGAGGAGATAGCAAATCCAGACTACCTCAGCTGCACTGTGAGCTAGGGTTCTGTACTCAGCCTCAGTGCTGGACCTAGAACTGTTGTTTGCTTCTTAGAAGACCAGGAGATCAGATTATACCCCAAAAACAGACAATAACCACCAGTTGATCTCATGTCATCTATATTACCAGCCCAATCTGCATCTGCAAATCCCAACAAAGCAGTGGAACCCTTGGTAAAGTGAAGACCATAATGAATTGTTCCCTTAATATACCTCAGAATCCTCTTAGCAACAATTAGATGTTCAATTCTTGGAAGATGCATGAACTGGCAGACCAGATTAACCGTAAATGAGATGTCTGGCCTTGTCCAAGTTAGATATTGCAATGCACCCACAAGAGATCTGTACTCAGTTGGATTGTCCAGCAGCTCACCTGACTCCTTACTCAGACTTTGAGATGGTGCAATAGGTGTCTGACATGGTTTGGCACCCTCCATTTGATGCTTGTGCAGTAAATCAACAACATATTTGGTCTGTCCAAGAAAAAGTGAAGTTGCATTTCTCTTGACCTCAAGACCCAGAAAATAGTGCAAGGGACCCAGATCCTTGATTGGAAATTCTCTCTGTAAATTAGTAATAACAGATAATAGAGAATTTGTAGAATTACCAGTGAGAATAATGTCATCCACATAGACCAGGGCCACAGTAATTTGAGTTCCATCTTTGTGAATGAAAAAAAAAAGAATCAACTGTTGAATTTACAAACTGAAGAAGCAATAGGGATGAACTTAACTTGGCATACCAAGCTCTAGGGGCTTGCTTAAGTCCATAAATGGCTTTCTGGAGAAGACAAACATGATGAGGCTTTGTAGGATCAATGAAGCCAGGTGGATGTGCCATGTAAACTTGTTCTTGCAATTCTCCATGTAAGAAGGCATTACTTACATCTAGTTGATGTACTTCCAAGTTGAACTGTACAGCCAAAATAACCCTGATTGTTGTAGGCTTAGCAACATGGATGAATGTTTCTGCAAAATCAATTCCTTGATGCTGATGAAATCCCTTGGCAACCAATCTTGCCTTATGTCTGGCTATAATACCATCTGGGTTATGTTTAACCCTGAACACCCACTTACATCCAACTACATTTTTAATACCCGTGGAATCTACCAAAGACCAAGTACCAGCCTCTATTAATGCCTGATATTCCTCTGAAGAAGCTATCCTCCAAACTTCCTCCTTGTTAGCAACACTGATGCAAGTTGGAACTAAGACAACTTTGCCTAGGAGAGCCACATCAAGAGGATAAGCAGTAGGAAGATAAGCTTTTGGTGTTCTAATACCACTTTTACCTCTTGTAGTCATATTATGAGCATTCTTGGTAGGTATAACATCTAATGTGGAAGATGATGGAGGTGCCACAGACAAAGAGTCTGTGGAATGTAGCTGGGAAGAAATAGTGTTGGTTGACAATTGCATTGGCACTGAAGATTCTGGACATGCAGAAGAGTTGAGCAGTTTATAGGGAAAGGAAAACTCATCAAAAGAGACATGTCTAGAAATATAGATGGTGCCAGTAGTAGGGTCCAAACACCTGTAGCCTTTGTGCTGTAAACTGTAACCTAGAAAGACACACTACTTGCTTCTTGGATCTAGTTTATTGGATGTGTAGGGTTTAAGCCATGGAAAACAAGCACAACCAAATACTTTTAAGAAATCATAGTCTGGAGATTTGTTGAAAAGTTTTTGATATGGTGAGAAATTTGCTATGGGTCTTGTTGGAAGTCTATTAACAAGAAAATTGGAAGTTTGAAGAGTTTCCACCCAAAAGGCAGTAGGCAAGCCAGATTGGGATAAAAGAGTACTAGTGATCCCTAATAGATGTTTATGTTTGACCTCTGCAACACCATTTTGCTCTGGTGTATGTGGACATGAAAGCTCATGAGTGATTCCCTTAGAAGCACAAAAATCTTTAAGGAAAAAATTCAAGAATTCACCACTATTGTCAGTTCTGATTCTAATAACAGAATAGGACAACAGGTTCTCAATTCTGGTTACAAAGGTCACAAAAGAATGTTTAAAATCAGATTTGGATGACAGTGGAAGAATCCAACAATATTTTGTATATTCATCAACAATATTTGCATAATACAGACTGCCTGACATAGAAGCAATGTGACAGGGACCCCATCTATGTGCAACAACTCCAGAGGTTGTTGTGAAAAATTACAGGAGAATTGAAAGGGAAGCTTTTGACTTCTGCATAGTTTGCATTCATTACAAAAGAAAGGCTTATTGGATATACCAGATAGATGCAACAATGAACAAATTCTTTGCAGAGTTTGAAAGGATGGATGACCAAATCTTCTATGTAGAAGAACTGGATCACTTATTATGGTGGCAAAAACATGATGATAATGGATGAATGAGATGGGATAGAGACCATGCCTATGTGGACCTTGGAAAAGAATCTTCCCATAGGTTTGATCCTTCACAGAAAAACCATGGGAATCAAGTGTTAATGAACAATTGTTGTCAGATGTGAACTTGTGGATAGATAGCAATTTGTGAGAAGATTGAGGCACTATGAGAATATCATTAAGAGCAAAAGAATGATTAATAATGTGTATGTTAGAATTACCCTTGTGTGTAATGTTCATACCTTCACCATTTGCCGTGTGGATGACTTCAGAACCATCATAAGGAGTTACTTCTTGAAGTACTTTGTAGTAGGAGCAATGTGATTTGTAGCTCCACTGTCAGTTATCCATTATTCATCATCAAATATATCAGCAGTAAGATTGGATGGAGGAGATCTTCCTTGATATGAGAAGTTTAATATTTGAGTGCAGGTAGTTGCAATGTGACCAGCAGTGTTGCATATCTGACAAACAGGTCTGCCACCAGTAGAGACCTCTGCCAGAAGTACTTCTTTAAAAAATAGTTGGATTTGGAAACATGTTGCCATTGTAAGGTCTACCTCTAGAGAAGTTTCTTGAATTTGAGTAAGAATTCTGGAATATCCCCTTGAAGTGTTGTCCAGAAAGACTTTGGCAGTGGTTTCTTCCTTTAGAATTTTAGATCTCTCAAGAATTACTGATTCCTCACTTAATAGATTGTTATGTAGCTCTATACATGTGACTGGTGGATTCATGTGCCTCATTGAGGTAGCAAAAGGAATGTATGAATCATTCAAAGATTTTAGAGTAGTAACAACAAGTTCTTTGTCAGAGATGATTTCACCAGCAACTGCTAGTTGATCTGACAAGAATTTTATCTCATTTATGAGAGTTGGAATAGATTTGTTACCTTGTGTAATGGAAAAAAGTTTAGTTCTTAGATGTATGGAATGACTTGAAGATGATCTCCCAAATCTGTCTTCAATACTCTTCCACAAATCTACAGAAGAAGTGGATCTGGAGAAGTATGCTATGACAAAATCAGAAATAGTAGAGTTAATCCACATTGTAATTGTGGAATCCTCATCTAGCCAGTTGATAAGCGCATAATTTATACATATTTACCGCTTAATTTATTTTTGTTAGTACTTGATTTTGTATTAATTTTATTGGTTTTATGTTTTTATAGATACTATGAATAAAATCCAAAGTTACAAATAAATATGTCTAAAGGAGCTAAAATGGTGATGGAATTCACCTACTCATTTGCGCTGCTAGTTTAGGGATGTGATAAGGATGTAGAGGACGGCTGGATCAATGACTAGTTCACGGAGAGTTGGTTTCAGAGAACAAAAGTCTAAGGGTCACTATCTAAGTCTGGACATGTTAAAAGAGAGGATAAAAACTCTTGATTCCAAAAGTGGGCTGTTGTGGTCATACTTGGCATGGAAGTGAATAAAGGATCATGGTGGAGTACGTTAGGTGGCTGTCAAGTGAATCAGGTGAGATGGGATTCCTCTATATCTGTTGGTAGAAGTAGGTGAACTATCGTTGATTGGACCTAGGCGTAGCTATTGGAGAAGGCGTAGACTAGGGATTGTGGCTGGTTAAAGTGAAATCAAGAAGAGATGTGGCTTGTACACTTTGTCCTGATGCAACTTTTCTTATTCACGTGAAGATATAGAGCGTATGGAGTGAGAATGGTGACATGATGGCTGACAAGAAGAAAGAAGTTATGCTCTTTTGTGAGACAAAGCAAGTGATGCATCTGTTAAGCACGGTGGAGACTTGGTTTGATGGCTACTAAAGGCTAGGCTAATTGATTGAGATGGTTGAACAAGTACACACTAAGTTAGGGAGTAAGCTTATTTTCTTCACGTGATGATGGGGTGTGGCTAGTAGGTGGATAGCTAGGTGAAAGTGATGGGTTCTTTTGTATTGGTTGTTGACCGAATACATGCTAGGTTAGGCCTGCAGGCTAGAAACGGTGCTAGGTCACAGCTAGCTCACAGCTAAGGAAAGAAAGAAAGCTATAAAAGGGGGCCGCGTACAGAAGTTTTTTGGTTCTTTTTTTT
>JAJJMC010030994.1:5580729-5645441 GCA_023531435.1 Papaver californicum
TTAGTTTATTAGAGATATTAATTGCAGTATTTCCCCGCTCTCTGTGGATTCGACCCGTACTTGCCGTTGTCTACTAGTTAGACGCCGTGCGATTGCGGTTATTATATTGGGTAATTCCAAATCACATCACCAGTCAGTGTGGAGAGGATTTTCAATTCCATTTAATTGATTTCTTGGATTTGTAAACTGAGGAGGACATTCTTGAGTACCATAGGGAAATTTCTTGAGTTTGAATTTCTGGATAACAGGATTCATTAAGTTTCTCCAAGTGATGAAGTTGTCATCCTTGAGCTTTAGAATTACAAAATTTGTAAGTTGATTTAGTGGAACATTTGATAGAAGATTAGATGTAGGATTCTCCATTGTTGTTGAGGAAGGAAAGGTTTCAATCATATGCAGATCTGAGAGATTGAAAAAAAAAAGAAAAAAACACAGCTAAACAGAAACTTGAATGGAGAAGAAGAAACTTTGAGCTGAAGCTTGAATCAGAGAAACTAGAATTTGATCAGAGAAGAGTTAATCAATTACTCTGTTGATGTAGCTCTGATACCATGATAATAATAGAGAAATGAGAGAGAACCTCTCTTGAATCTTGACAGAAGAATTAAGCTTTCTCTTATTAGTCTAATAACTGAGTTAAGCTCAGATTATATAGGATGAAAAATACAGGACCCAGACTAGCACACGTACTAAACTTATATGTGGCTAATAACAGAATGAAACCAAAACACGTGCGATGCACATGAAAGGCTTAAGACAGTTAAGTCAGCTTTTGTTTCTCAATTCTGATTAGTCTGAGATGCTAAGTCATTAACTACAACAACTTCTACCAAGCTTTACATTAGTGGTAAGAATTTTTACCTCCTTTACATTAAGGGGTTTCTTGATTTTTGTATTGTTTTGATTTTGATTTGATGATTTGCTTATTTCTCTTATGTTTTATTGTCTGGGTTTTAAGGAAAAAAATAATTAAAGTTCAAATTTTGGGTTGGTTATGACTATTAGTGTTCATTGGAAAATGTATGGCCAAGTAGAATACATTTGCTCATTGGTCCATCTTTAGTATGTTAGACAATATAAGAGTTTGCTATATTAACTAGAAGGAACTAACTCCACTGACACGGCAATATGCTATTAAAAGGATCTCCAATGATGATAGAACAATAACAGTTCTTAGAGACAAAATTTAAAATAGATATGGTTTGCAAACATTTTTGTTTTGGATAAGTAAAATAGGCTGCACTTGGAGTACAAATTATCATGCCCAACAGACAATAGCAGATGTCCCTTCCCGGCTCAGCTTGGCTTGATACCACGATTTTCAAGCAGGCATGTGCAGATTTGGGCAAGTAGATTAAACGGATTGGGACAGGATGAGCCAATGATTTTGTCCATAGAGTTTCCTCCTCGTTTAGAGATATGTGATCCGCTTCTCTTCCATCTCAGGCTTGAATGCTTCATTGATTATGTTCCCATGGTCATTGCGAAAAATGAACTATATGCATTTTGTGAGACAATTTTAGTTTGTTCAGGTAAGAACTTGTAGGTCACGGATATTTTTTTTTTAAGTTGTTGAACTCTCTTCTATTACTCATTTTTCTGTGTTGTACGACCCTACTGTTCAAATTTGCTTGCACCATTCAAGTTATCTACAAATATCTAAATCTGGACGCTTCAAAAGGTACTTGCTTATTTTAGTGTTAGATGCCTGCTTATATCTTGTTGGACGTGCACATAGTTGTGTTTGAACACAGTAGATAGTGATAAGTTACTGTCTTGCACGATCTAAGATAATAATATATAACTGAATCGAAATCAAGTAAATATGTATCAGTATGGCCATGTCAGTTTATTTGCCTTATATTTCTACCTAGAATGTCAGTAGAGCTACACGTAGATAGATGACGACGATGGTTTATGGTCATTGTAATTCTAGAACCCATGTAACATTTGGAAATTGAGTTTTCTTTAAAAACAAAAATTAACTTGGTTATTTTGATTTTGAATATTAATAATACCTAATTCAGTTGAAGTACATTGATAATGAAGTTGCTCAAACTTGCCAACCCAACTAATCAGGCTATGCATATTCACACATTGTCTTTGCGGATCACTTCCATTTTGTACAGATTTGTAGAAAATGTTAAAAAAGTATGTTTCTAACTTCAAAGCCACAAAGTCAGAGGTGCCGAACTCTTTCAAAAACAGAGGAGGTGCCACGTTTTACTCTGCATCTGAAATGCAGATACTGGTTACCCGTAACATAATCCTTTCCAAACGTTTACCCCTCATTCTCGTCACATCCTTGCAAGACCATATGATGAATAATGTTCAAGGTGACATTTGGTATATCAAACCCTTGATTTTCCCAGGTGTTTCTTGTATAGGGTATGAAACACTCCTTTAGTATGAGTAATTGGGTTTCGATGTCAGTTGGGGATGACAACTATAATGAGATTATTGGCTGAATAACACTACTCATTGTACTTGTAGTTTAGATGTGTGATGAACTTCGACTATTCCGGTCGATGTTCTTCCCATGACTAAAACAACAGTCTTACAACTCTAAAATAGCACAATGGGCGGACATGAGGTGCGCTAGGATAAATGTCTAAATTCTCACACATTCCATTGGTGGAGAAGCTCTAAGAGTCGGAATGTGTGGAGAAATTCTCACACATTCCATCAGAGAAGCTCTAAAAGTCGGAAATTGTGTAATTATTGTTTACCCAGTGTAAGGGTAAGTCTAGCCATACCATCATCGAGCACATGAAACTGCAGATTTGCAATGATGGAAAAAGATTTGATAAATTTTGCAGTTCTGCAAAAAGAATATATTTATATTGAGGAACTACAAGAAGGATTGCAGGAACTGCAATTAAAAATGTACAGAGCCATAACATTACAACAAACTCCAATACGATACTGATCATCCCTTTAAACAGTAGAAATGGAGGAAACAAAAAGAAGGAAACACCTGTGGAAATGTACAAGGAGGCAAACTAAATAGAGATCAGCTGCTTGACCCATCCGGTTACGATCTCTCAATTGATTCCATATCAGAACTGCCTCCTCATCATACAAAAGCCTGAGGTATAAACAAAAGGAGTAGTTTGCGGGGCAAATAATTACAAGCACAACCGCATTCTTTGTCCATCTCTATCTTCACCAGCTATTCCAGCCGACTGTCTGCTTCTCTCTGCTAAACATCTTTTATATGGTACAAAACCCCTCCTCTCAGAACTAGATTTTTGGGTTAATGACTCGGATGATTCTCTTAGTTTCAACCCAAGTACCAAGTCCACTTCCTTAATGTCATTGTCAGCACCGGCTTCTCTTCTTTGAGAACTAACTGCATTCTTTTCTGAAATTTCCACTTCATCTATGGATCCGGCAGTCGAACTAGTCCCTGCTTCTTCGATGTAGGCATCCTCGTGTGACAAATTTGGAGCCACCCGTAATGAATTTGAGTTGAAGGATGATGCAAGAGGTAACTGTAAACCTCCGTACAAAGCGCACCAGTGTAGAGAAGAAGCTGCAGAAGCAGCAGCTTCCATTGCATTCGAGTTCACTCCCTGAAATTGCATATTGGACAGAGCTGAAGGCCACTGCCTCCAAACTGAACTGGAAGTCCCCACAATAGAATCTCTTTGTGTCATATTGCTTTGTGCTGTTTCTGAAGCCATTCCATCACATGCGTCAGAATTCTCTTGCTGAAATTCACTGACCAATGATTTGGAAACCCCGCTGGACAAAGATGGTGACGGTCTACATGAGTCTGTAACAAAAACTGTTCTTCCAAAGAGTTTAAGACTCACGACTGGTGCTTCTTCTGTAACACATTTGTCAGATACTCCATCTTTCGGACAAAAATCATTCTTCTGCGCATCAGAAACAAAAGCAATATCAGCAATAGGTTACAAACATGACAGCTTACACCATGGACCAACATGTATGGTTACACAAGCTATAATCTAATATCTAGCAATTAGTTTAGAAACTCCTTAGCCTCATCAAATGATTTTTTGAATTGCAGAGACAAAAAACCGATTCCTTCCAACTAAATTTCAGCGACACCCTGATATTTTAACACCAATAGAAACCATGATGCAGGAGAAATGATGTTAAGTAATCAACTACAGTTCATTAAGACTGATATTAATACAGTGTAGTTAATACCATTGAAGACTGCTCCTTGATTGCCCCGCACGAAGACCCATTCTCCCCTTCAGCTAATGAAGAGGTTGAAGGGGAACCATTTTCTTGCTTGGTAGATGATGAGATAACATGCTTCACATCAGAAACAGATGACACGGGTGATTGAGAACGGCTTTGGGTATTTGAGAACAAGGATCCCATAGCATCTGATGCAACGGCAGATAAAACAGATGTAGGTGATTGGTTATCTTGTTCTGAGGTTGAGAAATTCGGCGACATCGACCTTTCGAGCTTATCAGAAACCAACGTTTGTTTTTTAGTTGAAGAAACCATTTTTCGTGGATAAGGATGCATAGGTTTTCTCTTTGGGCGAGGAGGAGGAATTTCAATTGGTTTCACTGAGCCTACATCGTTACTACCTGATTCTCTTACAACCTGAAAAAAGAAGTCAAAACAGATCAATAAAAGAGAACATCACTTAGAATAACCCAAGGAAGAACGTTAAAGCTTCTTCAAGTCATGGGTAACGTCACTTACTTCAGTGCACCCATGAACATAGTGTTGTACAAAAATGACATTTCAAGATGAATTAGCAATAGACCTTAGAGAAAAATTTCTGAGCATGGCTTCGGATCTGAACCGCAGTCTTGGTACTGATGTGGTCTACATAGATACAAAGACACACTAATGTCAATACATGAAGAAGAAAAAAGACAAGTAAAACTCCCAAAAGAGAACCATTTTTGGCTCAATTAAATCTTAATATCCAACTTAATACTGTACCTTCTATCCGACGCCAAGCTCGACCATACAATCTTAAAGCTTCTAAAAACTTCTTGTGTTCTTCTTCAGTCCATCTTTCACGCTGTTTTGTGATGGTATAAGGTTTCCTAGCCTGCCAAACCATAAAAACAAGATAAATTACAGTTAAGGATTATGGGAATTAGATATATATAATCCTTAAATGAAAAATGAAGTATAGGGCATGGGACTAATAGTACCTTAAGTAAATTATCTTCTCCAGATGAATAATTCTCCTTAAATTGCATCGCATTTCCAGACTGTGAGCCAACTTCCATATAATTCTGACTATCATCCATGGCGATTGTAGTATTTGAGCTCGATCCACAATTTTTATCCTTTATTCCAAATATACATAATTAGTCATATAAAATGATTGTATCAGAACTAAATAGAAGTTACCAAATCATTTCTAACCAAATCAAGAAAAAACATAATTTCTAGTCAAATCAAATCAAATCAAATCAGGAGACATTGGTTGTATTCAATTAACAGATCCATGATATGTCCAAACAACAGGAAATTAAGTAATCATACTTAATAGATAAATTTTCACTTCTTTCGTTTTGGCTTTTCCATGAAAATTCAACAAAGAAACAACAAAATATGTATTTCTAAGCAACGGTTTATTGGCTTTACATATTCATACTGATCCTTATGTTTCAACTTTAATCACTTCGAGTAGTTATATATTTTCAAGAGAAACCAAAACCTATGCAGATGAAATTATATTTGTTATTCATGAACTTTTAACTGTAATAAATATTGAGATCTAAAATAAAAATAATTACTTTACATGTTTCCAAATTTAAAACTTAAATCATAATCTCAATCATCAGAATCTCACCCCAAAAACCAAAAGGTCCATCATTTTTAGCAACAAAAAAAAAGTATCCAACAAATATCTGATTATAAATGTAAAACAACAAAAACCCAAAATAAGCTAAAAAAAGAAAGTAAAAAGCTTTTGTTTTTTATTACATACCTGATTAGCCATAACTTGATACAAAAAAAATCCTTCCAATAATATTTCGAGACAAAAATATCACTTGTTCTTTTTCTTCTTTACTCCAAAAACAACAATATCAGAAAATGATAAACAATCCTTTCCTGGAAATACTATTTTGCTTCCTCTTGATTTCAAAGTGGAGAAACAAAGATTTTCCTTTTAAATCGTAATCCAAAAGGAGACTAGAGAGAGAAGAGAAGACCAGAAAGAGAAAAAACATAGAGAAGAAGAAGGACTAGTGAGTATGTTGTTGTGTTAGAAATCTCTTGGTTTATGGAAGACAAACAAAGTGAGAAAACAAAGGAAAGGTAGACACGTCAGATTAACTTATTTAATTGTTTTCTTTTTTTTAGTTTTCTAATTATTTGCTAGAGAAATTTCGAGAAACTTAAGAAACTCTTGAGGCTCGCGTCGCGCGAAAACTTCAACACGTGGTTTTTCCTACTTTACTGAATTATATCTGTATTTGTATTTTTTTTTTTCTCATTTCTTGGATATCCTTTTTCTACGTTGTCGTTTAAATTCTTAAATCTCACTTTATACCATTATCAAATAGTATAACCGTTTTATAGTTATAGTCTTATTTAATATGAAAGCTCGATTGAATTATTGTGGAAGTCCAATTTATTTACAATAGAAATATATTAGGTTTATTGAAGAAACCTACTTAACTTATTGTAGAAGCCTATCTTTTTAATGGGTTTATTGAGGAAGCCCAGTTGACTTATTATAAAAGCATAAGTTGTTTATTAAAGAAACGTATTGGGTTTATTGAGGAAGCCAAGTTGACTATTATAGAAGTCCATTGGTCTATTATAGAGACATATCGGGCTATTTTGAAAGCCCAGTTGGCTTAATATAGAAGCCCGTTAGATTATTATGGAAACATAAATGGGTTATGATAGAAACCCATTTAGCTAATTAGAAATCCGGTCTGGCTTGTTAAAGAGGCCCAGTTGACTTGATTTGGAAGTCATTTTGAGATGAGCACAAACCCTGAGAAGATATGCAAGGATCTCCCAGGATATACACAAATCCTGAGAAGATATACAAGGATCTTTAAAGATATATTCAATACCTGAGAAGATATATAAGGATCTTTCAGGATAGACATAAATTCTGAGAAGATACACAAGGATCTTTCAATATAAACACAAATATGGAGAAGATAGACATGAATCTTCAAGGATAGATACAAATAATAAAAGATAAGTACAAATCCAGGTGGTTACTTAGGATAACTACAAATCTAGGTGGTTATTTGAGATAACTATAACTAGATTTGGTTTCTGCCTATAAATAGAGGTTGAAATCCAACTCAAAATGGAGGTTTACCCACTTTCTCCACAATACACCTGCTCAGAGCTAAAACCATTGTAATTCTTATATCAGTAAAATATCTCTCCCCAAGGGGATTCATCTGTGGACGTAGGCATAACTCGTCGAACCACGTTAAATTCTTGTCTCCATATTTAATTTTTGATGTTCTTGTCTTATTTCGCATCATCATCATCAAATCAATGGTGTTTTGTGCCTAAGTAATTTTTTTTTTACAAACACTCACTCTTATTGAATTACTTTCCGTTCTTCTGCATACAGCTGGCAAGTTACAAGCATACGTATACTATCTCTATCTGTTTTCACGTGTTACTTCAAAAAATTTATTGGTGACAAGTTTGCAATATTTAAGTAGTTGTTTACTAATTATGTGCTTACCGCTGAGCTATCAATGGTTACACGACTTATTTATACGCGACTCATGACATCCATCTTATAAATTTACCGTATGGGGATGGACTTTGTTGTATAATGCTACCTTCGTTACTGGAAAAAAGATACTATCGCTTTTTCATTTTAGTGTAAAAATAAGTCAAATTGAAAAAGTGATAGTATCTTTTTTTTCCAGAAACTGAGGGTGTATTTTTTATTGAAGGTCTGGAATGGGCAGTAAGTTTTTGTTTAGAGCAAAAGGCTATATGTATTATAGGATTTTATTTCAAAATGGAATAATGTAGCAAAAAAAGAAAAACAATTTGCTCCCATTCCTTTGAGCGTAAGCTTTTTTTTGGGTATTATCATAAACTGTCCCTCTCATAATGTTCTAATTACAAATATATCATTGTTTGAAAACAGAATTAGAAATATATCCTTTGTAATAGATTTTCCATCCAAAGAGTTATCTCTTCGTTACTTTATCAATGACCCACCACAAATCATTAAATAATCACATTAAATGACATAATTAACCCTGGAAAAATGATATTTTGATTTTAACCTCGAGTTAATAATATATCTAGCAAAAGATGGAACCTTAAATCACTTTCTTCATCCCGCCGCTTTTCTCTTCTTCCTCCATTACATTCACGCCATTTTTTTTCTTTCCTTCTCTCTTCCTTTTTCAACTGCACCACCATCACCACCACGATTTTCTTTCCGTATTTTTCTTCTAGCAAAACCGATAATAAAATACTGATGATTCAGGGTTAATATTTTCTAATATGTAGGCAAATCAGTTAGGTTGATAACATGTTTAGATATATATGAATATGGATTCGGTTATGGGTTTGGTTGATTATGTTGTCTGAATAATAGGTTTGTTTTTATTTTGTTCTTTTGTTGATTAATGGGTATTATGATAAGCTTGGGTGTAATTCTATGGTGGTGGTCATGATCCTGCAATATCTTGGTACAAATGATGGTATAAAGTAAAAATAAAAAACGATGAATATCTTTGATCCTGGACTAGTTGTTGCTGAAGTTGATTAATGGTTCAATGAGTTTTCTGTTAGGGCTAGCATTAAGGGTTCTTTAGTTTAGAGTTTTCAATTTGGATCAGAGTTTCAATTAGGGTTAGTTATAGTGATTTTTTTTTGTAGAGTTCAATTTCTGATCGTGAAATGATTAATGGCAATGGTGGCGGTAATCTATGGTTTTGTTCATATATCTGGCGTTTATTTTAGTGGTGCCTCGATGCTGAATCAAGTGGTGGCGTCCTGGTGGTGAGATTGTTTATTATATTCAAGTGGTGGTGCCTTGGTGGTGAGGTTGTTCATTGTAATCAAGTGGTAAACACATATGTATAGGCTTTGTTAGTTAACTAGGTAAAGTTAACTGTTGGGGGCAGGTTTGTCTAATGTTGGGTGTAAATATATGTAAGGCGACACAGTTTTTTGATTTTGCAAAAGTTGGATGAAAAAACTAACCAGAAGGATATATTAGTGAATCTGTTTGAAAGAGTGACATATTAGTAATTATAACATTATGAGAGGGACATATTGTCAAAAAACTCTATTTTTTATCACTTGGATAGAAAACCCAGATGGAACCTCAGTAGTCCATCTAGGATATATATATATAGGCAAAAAATCAACCGCCCACGAGAGTTTTTTGTCAAGCAGAAAAAATCAACTGAATAGTGTGGATTGATCTAATTCTCATGGTAGATTTTATCCTACTTCACCTCCTCTATACTCCATTTTAATATGGATAGTGTTTCGGAATGCATTATCCCTAGCCATTGCTCTCAAAAAGAATTAATAATCAATATGATTTTGTTAATGTAATGCATGCATTTAAAAGTGGTAGATTGCCTTGGATTGTATGATCAAGGTAGTTGGTTGCTTGTGTTTTTTATGAAGAAGTTTGTTATATGAAATCCTCTAGAGAAATTAACTTATTTGTTGGTGCCATGACAAAGAGAGATGCTATGTAACTTATGTTGCATGTTGGGGATGTGGTACAGTTTAATAGCATGCCTCACTTTATTAATGCAATTGAAGGCATACGAGCTTCTTAATATATATCCAGTTACTCAATTTTTTTGGGTGATAGAAAATGTTGCATTAATTATTTTATTATCGTTAATTATTCTATCCATTTATATGTTTATTAACTCGCTAATACTACACACACCAAAAAAAAAAAAAATCGGGAAACCATATCTCCTTTTGGCATGATGAATGGACAGGTGATGCAACATTGTCAAATTCGTGTCATAGTATTTTCGGACTTGCCATATATAACTTCTCTTTAGTAAGTAATCGTATTTAAGTTGAAGGTAAGTGGACCTTTGATTTCAAGCGTAAGTTGTTGAATGATGAATCTTTATATTCTGTAGATTCGTTCCTTATTGGCTTGAACCCTTCGGGTATTGATACTTTGGGAGTACTTTCAGTTGAATCATTGTTTTCAAAGCTTATTGTTGAAGAAGGATTATCATATTTTTCTAGTTCATTGATCTGGGAAAATTGTACTCCTCCAGGGATAAATTTCTCATGTGGAGTGCTATCCATGGTAGGATTAACACTATAGACATGATGCCGAGAAAAGGTATTCATCTTGAAAATTCTTGTGTTATATGCGGAAATTCAAGAGAAACATTGGATCTTATTATGGTTCATTGCAAAATTTCCCATAAGGTCTGGTTTTAGCCAAATGTTAGTATACTGATCGTTTATCCAATTCTAGTAAGATTGTTTGGCTTTTTATACTTGCTACAATGTAACGACGCACCTTTGAAAAAAAATCATATCTTTAAACAAATAAAGAATTGAGGATGGAAGCTAAATTATTATTAATAAGTCCTATCACAAGCATCAACATCTGAGAATATTGTTCAGGATAATTTTTCGGACTCAGTTTTAAATTAATTTAGTATTTTTGCTTGATTTTTTGCTTGTTATACTCCTTATTCTTTTTCTTATATAACTCTAGTAAATAACTCTTCTGAATTCTTCGTAGTCTAATATATCTCTTTTTTAATTAAAAAATTAAAATAATAACAAAATGTCAAATGTTGCAAATATCTTATTATTAAAAAAAGTAATTTATTACTACACCTGACTTGAATTTAATACTTGTTAGCAGTCTGCTTTCTGCTAAACTCTAGTTTGTGTGCAAGTTTGAATTTTAATTTGTCTTAAGTAATAACACAATTTGGTCCCAAAAAAGCCATAAAATCCACCAAAAAAACTTTTAATGTGAGAAGGTGATTTTTACCATGTTCTTTCACACGGGTTGTTGAAATTTTTGGTTCACTTTTCGGCTTCAACAAATAGGTAATATTTGCAGGGATAATCTTACTTATAAAATATAACGTGTAATTAATTAAATTATAAAATAAAATGAGATATACAATTTATAGGGGAATATAATATGCTTAAGATACATATTAGTAATACAATAAGTAATGAACAAGTTGTTATCGGGCTCACTCTTGCGTGAGGTGTGGTTAACCTTTATTGAGCTAGTGCCGAGATACCTGACTCGATAGTCAATACAAAGATAAGTCCAGTTTAGAGCAATGTAGTCAATTTCGATCGAGACATACGATTTTTCGCTGATATTTATGGTATCGGTCCATGGCAGGGACGAGTCTTTTAATCTCTGCGGGATGAACAAGTTCTCGTCGAGATTCGGCATCGGTCTGTTGCCAAGACGAGTCTCTTAATCTCTGCAAAACGGTTGAAAAACTCATCTAGATGGTCGAGATCTCGTCGAGACAAATTAACAAGTCGAAGGACAATATGAAAATTTAGTTAAAATAAAAAGTCATTTTTGTTTGCTTTTCTATATAAACGCGAGTTTAACAGTCCAGTGTATGCAAAACGCTTGACGTACACTCTACGAGTATAAAATTCAAATATCTGATAAAATGTCAAATTGTCTCGGTAATACGTTACTTTAGAACTTAATCTAATATAGAGCCCAATTTATTTTTAATTTACTGTAGTACCTCTTGGGTGGTCTGATACTCTCGCAATAATTCAAGGGAGATTTATGGATAGGTCCATTATCCATATAGTTATTTATACTAGGGTCCATCCATATTATAAGTTTAACCGGAGATCCATAATACTTTAAAACAATAAAAAAAGGAAAAAACAGTCTTCCTTACCAAACGTGTGAAACCTACACGGAGAGAAACTAAGTACAACCGTTACACCCGCATTTAATCAATTTTTCTCTTTTTCTTCCTCATTTTCCCATTCTCTTCTCTCTTTCTCAAACTGAAAATCAATATTCACTTTTGATTCTCAGAGAATTTCGAAATTCTTATAAACAAAACTTCCTAGTAATTCGTTATAATTTCTTGAAAATCATCTTATTTTCAGTTACAATCAATCCAATCAACTCAAAATCCTTAAATTAAAACTTGATTTTTCAGTTGTTTTGAAATCTTAGTCAATCTATTCGTCATTACCATTTCCTAAACAATCGAAGCCAGTAAAAATTATATTACCCACCTAGAACAACTGTATTTCTCACAAAAAATATAAAAATCATAAAACCCTAAAGCAAAACTACTCAAAATTTAACAAAGCAAATGAACAATGGTTGAAACAAGAGGAGAAAGTAGTAGAAAAACACAAAAAAAAAGTTGTAGCAGAAGATCTTGAAGCCCTAAGACAAAAAAAAAGTAGTAACACCAATATGTAAGTAGCCAAAGTTCTTTGTTTATTTCTTTCTAAAAACTCTTTTCATTCTGATTGTTTGGTTGACACTTTTGTGAAAGTTCTTTACATTTTGAAGGTGTATGTAGGGTATAATGCAAAAAATTGGGTATCAAGTGTTAGGATTTGAGAGTGTATATAGGTTATACTCACACTAACTACACTGATGGTTAGTATGAGTGTATATGAGAAGGTGCATATTAACTATACTGATAGTTTTAATGACATTTTTCTATTCCTTAGATTTTCATCACATGCAGTTGTGAAAAACAAGATAAAAAGCATATACAACTTATAATGTAAGTATTTCTAGATATTAGGATGATATACTAGGATACATAAGCTAGTTTTAGGTGGTATATTTGATAGTGTAGATTGCCTATACTCTAAAAAAATCAACGTTCTTATTTGAAAATGCAAATTTTATATACTCCATTTCATTTCTAACACATTAGGATGCTATTTCTGGTAGTGCATATTGACTATATTGTATCATATTGTGCATATGTTGAGTGTACATATTCTATACAATATGTTATATTTTATGTAAATGCTAAAGCTTCTAAATCAACTGACGTAAAAACTTATAGAGATAGTTACGTTCCACTGTTAACGCTTGTAAAGAAATTAAGAGGCAAGGATTTGACTTTCTCTGATGTTTTGTTGAACATGATAAGAGATGCTCCGTACGTGAAGTTATTTTTGATGTTCAGGAATAATAGTTACAATCAGGCACAGTGTGAGAAACTAGACGATGCACTAACAAGATTAATAAGGTGTTTTAAATTGGGAGAAAATGATGATGAGATAAATTTTGAGTTTATGAGAAAATGAGAAAAGCATATCCTAACTTTTACACCAAAAGAGATGGGTCTCATATTTGGGATACCTAGATTGGAAGACAGACCAGAAAACTCATACACTATGAGTGGGTGTGTATTCAGACAAACAAAGTTTTATGGAAGAGTTTTTGGTGAAAACAATATGACAAAACAATTGATAGAAAATGCAATACTAGATCTAGTTAAAGTGGTACAAAATGTAGATGAGAAAGGTAAGAAAAAAATGGAAAAAGGAGTATGTGGTTAGTGAAAAAGAACAAAATGCGATAGACAATCGTAACAAAGACATTGTGAGACTGATTGGCCTCTTTGTGTGTGTAACATTGTTCTTTACCAAGAAAGATGCAAGCCAATTGAATGATATGTACATAGTTTTAGTTATCAATCTTTAAGAAATTAAAAATGTTTCATGGCCAAACTTAATACATAACAACCTCAAGAAGAAAATAGTGCAAAATCGAAATAATCCAACTAGTGTTACTGTTTGTGTTGTACATTTGTTGGTGAGATATGAACCTGTATTTAAATAATTCAAAACATAGATATATATGTTTTATCTATACTAATGAATCAATCTCTTTTGTGTTTTTGCTACAGTTATGGTATGCTGAGCATACTCATTGTATTAAACCAATGGATCTAGAGGAAGGAAGCAACTTACCAAGAGATTCCAGGTGGGATCTTATAAAAGTCTCGACTGAAGTTACAAAAGATTTGGATACTACAGATTACCAGGTAATTATATGAACATAAAATTTATTTTGTGTGTTATATCTTAGCCAGTGTATATAGACTATACTTACAAAAAATACTTGTATGAGCTCCTATTTGGGAGTGCAGATACCATATTCTTAAGTACATATACAATATGCCATGTTAGGAGTGCATATAACATATACCATGTTTATGTTTTTTGCATAGTGTAACAACCATGTGCATGTTTTTGGGGTGCATGTTGTCTATACTGTATTTATTTCCACATAGTTTTGATAGTACATACTCCCTATACTCTTAGAAAGTGTTATATAGTTTAGTTTTAGTTGCACTGATAAAATAATTTTATTTGTATTGCAGATATCGTCGAGTTTCATCGATGAGTATACTGAAGTTCAAAATAGAGTTTTGGCAGAAATTACGGAGAGGGTCAAAGAACAACAAGGAAACGATGATGTTGAACATGAAGGAGTACAACAACAGGGAGAATCTGATGGTACTGAAGAGGATAAGTATGATGATTCAAAGATATTCATATATTTTAAATGGATTGAGATGATGTCCATAATTGAACAAGGTGGTTCGGTGGATCCAATAATACGTCGAATTGTGGATGACATCTACTATGAAGGTTACTCTGAAAGAAAGTCTGGATCTAACAAAGAAAAAAAAAGAACTTCAGGGACTAACTCTGGTGGAGAAGATAAAGATTCAGAAGAAACCGAGTCTGATGGTGATGATACACTGAGCCTTGGAGATGAAGAACATATTGTTATTTGTACCGACCCAGACAAGGTTCCAACTGTAACTACTCCGGAAGGTACAAATACAAAGAAAATAGAAGAAGAAAAATCCCCTTCAAGCTCATCGAACGATGGTTTTGAGACTTCACAATAAAAAAATTGGGATGCCACTCAGTTTACCCAAAAAGTCGATGAGCTGCTAGAGGAGAAGAGCTTAGCAAACCCAATACCAGTAAGTTATGCTCTTATTTAGATTCTTAAAAAATTTCTGATTGTATGGTAGTATATGTTTCGTGCACTATAACTAATTTTTTTTCCTATTAAACTTCAATGCTTACAACCAGAGTTGTTTGGAGTTAAACAAGTAGCAGCTACAACAATGATGGGTGCGATAAATGGATTCATCAATTCCCTTCAAGAGAACAAGGTATCTTGCTATTGCCTGCAGTGTTAAATTTTCCCATTTAACGGATTAGGATGCTAATGCAAAAATATATAAAACTAGTTTTAGATGGTTTTTAGTAGTGCAGATTAGATATACTCTCAAAAAACAGCATATAAAGCATATACTGCTTATAATGTATGCATTTCAGATACTAGGATGTTATACTAGGACATATAATTTAGTTTCAGGTGGTATTTTTGAAGGTGCATGTTGCCTATACTCTCACAAAAATCTATGCTCTATTTTGGCAGTGCAGTTTAATTACACTTTTTTTATTTTCTTCTACGTTATTTAGATTTTGGCCTAATAGTTTTAATCGTGTTTGAACTTTTATAGGATCATACTATTCAAAGTGTGTTGCCGAGAATTGAGTTTTTTCCTTTGGTTTCTAAGATGATGAAGTCGAAAGAAGTTAATGAACTATCAGTAAAAGATATTCTTCACTTGGTTGAGACAGGAAAGTAAATTTACAAAGAAGAATTTGCAATGGTTCTGAAAAGTGAAGATGAAGATGTTGTTGATTTGAATATTGATGAACCAGAAAAAGAAGTAGAGAGGCCAAATGATGAAATTGTGTATGAAAGAGTTGATCACGAGTGGCCGGATAATGGGAGTCTCGAAATCCTAAGTGAATTCGATGCCACAAAGATCATTGAAAACTTATTTGCAAGTGATGTGTTGCCTCTTCCAAAGGAAACAATAGTATCTAGTCCACCAAAGGTATCCACATCTCTAGGATTATTTTATTAGATTATATATATTCAACACTGTCATTTTGTTTAGATGTATTTGATTGTTTTGGGTAAGTGTCTAACGTAGTCATAAAATGCAGGTACAATCAATGGCAGAAAAAAAAATTGAACCCCAATCATCTTTGGGTATTATATGTTCCCGTCTTGTAATGATTATTGGTGAACAAGAAGATGCAACAACTCAATTTGGAAACAAGGTTCGAAACCTACAGTTTCATTTGAAGGACCATCGTTCTCGCTCCATATAGACGGGACACCAAACAAACCTGAACCTGAAACTGGAGTTGAACAACCAAAAAAGGTATACAAACATTTAATTCATTTTTTTTTTCAAACGCAATGATGTTTTTTCAGTGTATATATTCTGCACTCAATTTTTTATTTTACATGCAGGCTAGCATCAGGGTAAAACTGACTCGTAAAAGACCAGATGAAGTTAAGTTACCATCAGTCCTACCACCATTCTCTCAGATTGAGAGGAAGATAAAGAGAAAACATGATAAACCCGCACTTCATTCAGAAGAAAAAGTAAGTTATTATCTATATTTAAAAGTGTATATTATCTGCACTTTAGTTTAAGAGTAGAACTGTTAACTATGTTTTAATTAAAACAAAACGCAGGTGGAAGAAGAGACTGAAATGCAAAAAAGAATCAAGGAAAATAAATGAAATGCTTGAGCAAAATGAAAAGAGGATACAAAGAGAAGCACCAATTTTCGCGCGACAGGCCCTTCAACGAATGGCTAAGGTAAAAAACTAATTATTTTGAAAGTGCATATAGGCTATACTGGGAAAAATAACTATAAGGATAATAGGATTTGGGAGTGTATATTGACTACACTATCTATATAGTTAGTTAGGTAGTTACATTTGACAGCATATATAGGCTATACTCTGAATATATACTATGATAAAACATAAAAAAAAAGTTGTGCAGATTGACTACAATGGGTGAATTGTTAAAACAACATTACGCATATGTTGTACTAACTTAAATTTGTTTTTTGTTTTAAAAAAAAATACAGGAAGATGCAGAGGTACAACAATTGAAGAAGCATGAAGAAATTATTAAAAAGAAAGTCCAAGACAAATTGATATCCCATGTAGATGCTCATTCAGCATCTCAGATAGAAGATAAAAAACCACTTGCTATTAGAAAAAAAGAAATTTTTGCTAAGAAGAAGCAGAATAAGGATATGGTCTCAAGTGTGGTCCATGATGTAGTGACTTGAAAAGATAGACAAGAGAAGACACTTGGACCTATATATGACAGAGGAAGCAAGTTTTCTGACAAAGATGCAAAAAAGACCAAACCAAAAATGCAAGAAAAGAAACAAGTTAAACAGAAAGCTACACAAAGAGTACCAAAGACAGAGAAGCCGAAAGAAAAAGAAAAAGCAAAGCCAAAGGTAAAAGCATATAAAAGGAAAGGGAAATAATTGGCAAATGAAGGACAACCCCCCAAGAAAAAACAACAGGAAGTAAGGGACCCTAATAAGTTGAAGGAACTTAAATACTCACCATTTTTTGAGAAGCTGAGTCCAGCGCAAGTGCAAATTCTGTATCCATACTTCAATAATACGTCAATTGTGTAAGTCTCCGTAATTATATCTCTAACTAATATATCAATTACAATATATACATATAACTAGAAAACTTTTCATTATTTTGACATTGCAGGTCAAATCCATGGAGAGTGAAACTTGAAGATGGTAGTTATTTGTGTGTATTTTCCAACACAATTGAGTCGTTGTAACACAATAATTGCTTGGAAGAAGATTTGCTTCGATACACTCTGTACAAGTTAAAAGAAGCTTCTCTCAAGGATCAAATTAATACTGATGCAAAGAAGAAGTACCATCCAACATTGTACATTGAAGCAGCTGCTTGGGTGAGTGTTGTTCTTGATTAAATTTTCCTTTTTCAAAAATGAAAATGAAAAACTAGTTACTTTTGGAAAGTGTATATAGGCTACACTGCAAAAAAAAACTAGATATTTCAGTGAGGTTGAAGAGTGTAGATAGGTTATAATAAAAAATAAATAGTTAGTTTGGTAGGTAAATTTGACAGTATATATAGGTTATACTCATACTAACTTAGAAAAAATCATTTTATTTTCCAGGTGCATGTCCACAAGCCTTATATTATACCTGGAGAAGACAAGAATGCTATTCATACTCCAATCATGGGCATGGACAAAGGCGTCAACATGATTTTTATCCCTATGTATCATGGAGAAGGGCTTGGAAATCATTGGACCTTACTGTTATTCTACTTCAATGATATGCACTTCATTCGCTATAACTTTCTGGAAGCCAACAAGGATATATACAAAGATAATGCAACAAAAATGACCAACTACTGCTTTAAAGTCATCAACAACTTCTTGGTTCTACATAAAAGGAAACTAGTGAAGAAAGTTGTGTTACTGGAATACCCAACACCTTAACAAGGGAGCTCACCAGACTGCCTATTATATGTCAGATATTTCATGAAGAAATTCTCCAAGTTTAACCCTCAAGAAGATGTTGAATCAAGCTTAGGATATGAAGAAGAATTAATAATGAAGATACATAACAAGAGAGTTTCTTTGGCATGCAAGTTGCTGACAGCAAAACACCCCGAAGAGAGTTTGAAACTGTCTCACGAAACTGATTACTTTAGTAAGCTTAATGTTGAGTGACAAAATTTCTTCATACTTTTGATATTATTGTCTTGTTTTCTCTTTATACTTCAGTATATATAGGATGTACTGGTATTAACTATTTCTGTTTTTATTTTTGGTGAACTCTTTCATAGTATATATAGACTATATTAGCACACAATTTTATTTTTGGTAGAATTTTTGATAGTGCAGGTTGTCTATTCTCTGAAAAAATATATGATCTTTTTTACCAATGTATATAGTCTATACTGGTTCTTTAGCTCTATTTTTGAAAAAAATTATGACATGTCTGACTATATAATGTGATTAGTACATTTGACAAGACAAGACTAGTACTACACTTGAAAATTTAAGTAACTAGTGTAGAATCTGAAAAGATTAGACCTTAGGTAAACATGCTAAACATGGTTCTGACTATATTCCCATTCCTTATTGTATAACGTGAAAATACTAGACCTAAACTGAACAGTCAAAGTAAGAGGAGAAAACTAGGCGTGTATTAAAAAAATAGCTTGACATTAAAATAAGGAATTAAATGGCTTCATTAGGTTTTCTAGATTTTGCTATAAAATCAAACACAAGGTTAATAAGAGAATACAGTTAGGAGGAGTCAGAGAATAAGAAGGAGAATAACAAGGAGTCAGAGAATACATTTAAAAGGAGTCAGATAAAGTATCTAGGGTTGATAGTTTGCAAAAGGTTTAAGATGAAGAGGATTTTCCAGCATAGAAGAGTTCCAAAGGATGTCACCGTGGCAAGAACTGCTATAATCCGATGTAAGAAAGGGAAGTTACATCGCAGACACTTCTGCATATGTCCAATACACAATCGAGAAGCCTTCATGGACAGAGATGCGATAGAAATTGTCTCGTTGCAATGAAGATGAAGTTGCAGTAGCTCGTCCAAGAACACCATGGGGATAACTGAAAATAGAGGAAGGAATGTTTCTTACTCAGGATGAGTATCCTCAGGGGTTGGATTTAGTTTATGTAGATGTTATGGCTGCAACTTATCGTCCTCCACCTTTGTAATTCTTTTTTTCTAGAATTTTAATATTTTTTTTCTTGTGTTTTTAAATTAATGTTATGTGTTTTTAATTTGAAGAAATGATATGTTTTTCTTGTGTTTTAAGAGAGTACTTACAGGCTATATTGGTCTAAGTAAACTATCTCCAAACTCCAAACTACAAAAATTGAAGAACTTTTATAATGAAAAGTAAATGCCTATACCGAAAAGGAATTATGAAATATAAACACAAACTACACTTATAAGAGTATATATATGTTATACTCTTACAAAGTTTGTGTACCTATGTGCAGGTATCTAAGCCCTAGATCTGTAATGGTGAACTCTTTTAGGTAAGAACCATTTGATAGTATATATAGGCTACATTGGTACTAACTCTGTGTGCCTAGGTGTCCTGCATCTAAGCCCTAGATCTGTAATGGTGAACCCTTTTGGGTAAGAACCATTTGATAGTATAAGTAGACTATACTCTTACAAAGTATGTGTACCTATGTTTATGTATCTAAGCCCTAGATCTAGAATGGTGAACCATTTTGGGTAAGAACCATTTGATAGTATAGATAGGCTATACTCGTACTTACTGTAAAAAACATATATAAACTACCAGTCAAAATGATTATAAATTTGTTACATTGTAAGGAACTATGCAAAATTTATAAGAGATCTCATAAAAAGTGCAGAATTTCTATGTTGAACGTACGAGTATATATTTCCTACGCTGAAAAAGGAACCAAAAACTGTAAAAACCGAATGAAAAAGAATCTAAGTAAACTATCACCAAACTCCAAATAAAATATAGTGTAGATTTCTATACTTAAGCATGTATATATTGCCTATACTGAAGAGGCACTATGAAACTGCAAATCGAATAACACATCTTCATGGGTAGGAAGGGATGACAGTGCAACTTGCTTTGTTATGGTGAGTTTTAACACCACAGTTTGAACATGTAACCAACTTCCTAGCCCTCTCTCATGCACTTTTAATACGGTTGACCTTTAGTCTACCTGGTGGAGGCCTCATAATAAGTGGAAAAATCTCATCTTCATTCTCATACTCGTCAGGCCTGTCGCAGTTTGGAAAGGGTCTGATGGATAACGAGTATAGTTTGGGAAAGCAACAACTGTGAAGTAGAGTTGGATGTAATCCATATATCGATCGTTTTTTGCAGAAATACCGGCGATTGCATGAGAGCATGGAAAATCATACACACGCCATATTTGGCAGGTGTAAGTACTCCTCTCCAAGTTTACGAAATGAGACATGCATTGTGTATATTCACATATATTTAAAATCAAAAGCAAAGTGAACATATACTGAACAGTATAATATATATGCACTATTATATAAAAGCACTACTAAATTTATATTGGACACTATAATTTATATGCACTGTAAGGTTTGATGTAAGATAATCAGTGAAAAAAAAGGGAAAAAAGTAGCATTACTATACTAATATAAATACATTATTCCATATTTTATATGCATTAATTGTATTTAAATAGATTTATGTTATCTTGTTACATTTTTATGACATTACTAGACTTATATAAACAGTATAATCTATATACACCAGTTGATAAAACACAGGCAAAGTAAAACAAAAAAAAAAACTGACCTTGGAGAATGAACTTCGTAGATATTATCGGCAGACTGACTAACATCCCAGATACGACCCATTTGAATGTGCTCTTCAAGCAAGGCTTCATACTCAGGAGTAAGTTTTTCAGGGTTCATCAAGAGACTTTCTTCGCGACGTTCTTACATCAACTTCATAACGCATCGCCTAGATAAAACATATAAAATAAACAAACAAAAACTATTATAGAAAATAAATGAGACAACAGACAACAAAGATATGATATTTATTTGTATCCATAAGAGTATAACCTAATTATGTCAACAAGGGTGCAAGCAGGCAACTTCTTGTCATGTCGAATCCAATTATTGAACGACTCAGCTACACTTGAACAAGTCTGGCCATATATACAACTAGTGAAATAGGCACTAGACCCATGTTCACTAGGGATATTACGACAATAGGTTGCAAACCAACGCCTTCCTAATAAACCATTTCCTGAAGTGCCTCTTCATACCTTGATGGAACAAGGGAATATGTAGCTTTCTTAAAACAATCAGTAACCTCCGTATAATTCTCATCTGATTTTCTAATAGGTAAGTTCTGCTTGAGATGGTAGAAGCAATAACTATGATGGGATCAGGAAAAACTGAAGGAATAGATTGCAGTAACCCTTCACCACGATCAGTCATAAAAGTGATAAGATAATTATCAACGACTTTCCTAAGATTGACCATAAACCAATGCCAATTATTAACATCTTCTCCAGGCACCAATGCATATGCTAAAGGATAGAAACCTACAAAAAATAAACAACAGATAAATGGTACACTCTGAAAAAAATCTATGTTTTAATTTTAAGGTGCAGATTGCATATACCCAAAAAATCTAGAGTATCTTATTAAGCTTATGTTCAAAGTGCAAATTCCATATACTATTTTCATTTCAAGCATATTAAAAAGGAACCTAGTTTAGTTTGAATACTAATTTGGTAGTGCAGATTGTCTATAATGTATGCATTTCTACAGATTTAAGATGTTATTTTTATCATTTCAAATTTCCTCTACTGTGAAGAACTAGAAAAATTCATATTGTGCATATGTTGACAGTGCAAATTATATATAATATGTGGATAAACCAGTGCTTAAATGGTATATTGTCTGTAAAAATAAAAAATAAAAAAAGTGCAGAGAACATATACTACTGAAAGAATTTTAAAAAAACTTACCTATGTTGCCATTAAGACAAGTCGCAGCCATCAAACCTCCCGGTCAAGAAAGTTGCATCACAATAAATCACAGGCCGGTATAATTTATAACCTTGAATACATGCATCGAAGCAAATGAACAACCTTTCAAACCTGTGGGTTGCATCATTGAATAGAAAATCAACATACGAATCGGGATTGGTTTCTTTCAAGGCATTTACAAACCAAACAAGATCTGTGTAAGACTTGACATCATTACCAAAAATCTGTTGGTGCGACAAATCCAATGCATGATAAGCATTGTGATACTTGCCATTAACACCTACACCAACTTTGAGGTAGTCTTTAATCTCCCGAACCTTCATAAGTGGATTGTGCCTCACATGATCATGAATAAGATGATTGATAATCTTTCTCGTTACAGGAGGGATCCTCAACTTAATGCCAACATCACATGTATGCCTTCCGACATACTTTTTTATCTTGAAAACATAATTAGAAGAAGCAATAGCAACTGCATGGATCTTCCAGGAACATCCAACCTTCTTGCACTTTATTGTATACCTAGATAAATCATTTTTCACTTTCCTAACCCTATACCCAGTTCTCAAGCAGTACATCTCGCATGATAGTCTAACAGAATCAACACCTCCTCGAAACAACTTGGTAGGGTCATCAAAAACCTTATCCCAACCATCAGAAAGAAGTGGTTTTGCAACCTCATTACCCTCTATTTCATAATCGGCTCTAACACTCACAATCAAATATGATTCCTTGTTCACATGAACCAAATTTGATGAAGTTGAACCAACACTAGAGAGGACATCAACGTGCAGCTGAAAAAACATAGATTTCTTCGAAAAGTGTAATGCTGCAAGACCATGCAGGGACACATCAACAAGCACATGTACTTTCACAGCATCATCAGTAAAATTGATGCCAATATTTCTGGGTGTCAACATCCTCCAATTATTACATATGCAATACTTTAAATCTTCAATTGTAGAATCAAAAGTAATCTTATACGGAAAATGATGCTCCTCATAGTATACATGTGCATAGCACATATAGGGTCAGAAGTGGACATTTTAAACCTGTGATAAAAAGAAATCAACAATTTAGAGGAGCTACTGAACTAAAAAATTGAATAATGTAGTCAATATGCACTTTATAATCAATATAAACAATGAAAATGAAAACAACATAACATAACTCGAATAGAAACAATATAGTGAATATGTACTTTAGAATTTATATACAAAACTGAATGAGAAAAACATTATAGAAACTGATATTTAACAGTATAGTCTATATACACTTTAGGATAATAGACAAAAATAAACAAGAACAAGGATATTTTTTGCATTACTGAACTTCTATTGAACAATGTAGCTTATAACACTTTTGGATCATGTACAAAACAGAATAAAGAGCATTACAAAACTGATATTGAAAGTATAGTTAACATACATTGTTGGATCTGAATGAAAAAACCAAAATCAAAGCAAATCTGTTACATAAAAAAAATATTAAAATAAACAAAAGCAAACTGAAAATATGATAATCTCGCCAACTGAATCAGTAATAAAGAATGAACATGCAAAACCAAACAAAAAACTATATTGAAAAAACTGATTTCAAGATCTACAAACAACAAATCCTAAAAACTTAAATCAAAATGTTGATATTGAACAATATAATAGTAATGAAAGCATATGAACAACAAAAAAAATCCAAACATAGAACGCCAGGAAGAGAATCAAATGCTGCTACACTAGTTATTTATGGAAGCGACATCATATAATTCAGTAAAAACTAAAAACATAACAACCGATACGAATAATTCAAAATTATAAAAGAGAAAATAAAAAAAGATCATCAAGATAAGCTAATCAAGATGATTGATTTGATTAGAAAGTAACAGATACAAAAAAAGTATAAAAAAAAACAAGATTAAAAATAAAGCGATTAACCTTTATGATGATCTTGAGCAGATAAAATGAAAAATCGGACGTAAACTCTAGAAAATTCGTGAGAAGAAGAAGAGGAAGCTGCAGAGAAGAAACCGGAGAAGAAGATCTAAAAAATCTCGGCTAAAATCTCTACCGATCTATAAAAGGAAATTTTAATTTTGTTTCTTTATATATCAGTTAGTTGAGGGGTATTTTGAGTGATATAAATTTGTTATTAACTGACTCACATGTGGGAGGACCTTGTGATAAGAAAACTGGTTTTTTCTTTTAATTATGGACCTCCAGTTAAAGTGGATTCAATGGGTGGACCAGCCATTAAATCAGCCCACTAAATATGGACATGTCAGTAATTCCTACATAATTCAATCTTATTATAGAATTCGATATGAATTTGTACCTCAAATTAGTTCTTGTGATAGTGACCTTCAGGTGTGACTGATATCATACAAGTGGGTGGCATAACCATTCATTATGCTAATGTACAGTTCCCCGTTGGTCGGTGCTTAGGAATTATGTTTTCTTTCTTTTGGACTAGATTCCTTTGGATTTTGTTAAATAAGAAGATATTTTTGTCAACAATTCTTTATGGACCGTCAAATTTAACTAACTAAAAACCGTCCCTCACATCTCTCCCAAAAGTGGTCCCCTGTTAATCTCTAGAAGGGTGGGATTCGTCTCATCTGAATGAGCGATTTTTCGAGCGGTCTATTAAGAATCATTGTATTTTTGTTTAAGTGTTTCCAAAAAATTTAATCTTTAAAGATATTAATGAGATCTTGTATCATTATCATAGATTGGTTACTAGTAATTCCCTTTTAGTTTAATCAACAGACAGAAAGTATTGTAAGGGAAATTGAAATGGAACCTCAATTAAATTGGAACCTCAATTAGTAGATTGATAATATAACAAACACTATTTGAAGCTGAAGATATTTTTGTTCGTCCAAGTAAATTTTTATGTTAAACGGAAAAACTTCATCTATCTAGTTTTTTTTACTTCTTTATGTCACTACCCAAAAATCACTCCACGTCTAGTCACTGATTTATTTTGTAATTCCATGCCCTCGCTCTAAAGGCGAAAATTCTAGTTTTTTCTTACTCATGTCCCCTAAAATTTTCCACCATGATGTATCATGGAATTGGTGGTCTAATGCCACACAAATGGACCCCCTGTTAATCTCAAGAGAAGGGAAGAGAATCAAGGGATCAAAGGCCTAAAATATGATACCTCATGGGAAAAATTTGTGGGGGACAGAAGTGGGGGAAGTGTAGCACTGCCGCTCTAAAGGAGCACCGAGCAGTGCACTACCTAGTAAGTCAAAAATATAAGGGAATGCTAAGACGTGCATGAACATAAATTTATGTACGTTATAATAATAAAATAATGTGAGGATAAAAGAGAAACATGAAGTTCAGAAATGTTGTTGTCAAATATATTTTTTTAATGGATAGAGGGGTTTTGAACCCTTGAAATTTATTCATTAGATTACCTCATTCTAATTGAGGTTTGGATTGTTACATAGAAGAGGTGGTAGAAAGACACACCCTCCTGATTCATCATAATACATTATACAAAGATACAACCAATCTACAATGTGATTTCTTTGATCTACATGAAACCGAATAGCATGGAAAGATTAATCTGAAAAATGGTATTTTGATTATTCTTCAACCATTTAGAGATTTCTTTTTCATTAAGATTAAATCCTTCACCGAAGAAGTAATTTGCGCCAATCATCGTAATCACGACCCATTCCAATAGCCATTGATCTTTTTTGTATAAATCTTTATCATCGTCACGTCGGAATTGATCAGCTCTGATCGGTTTCCGATATAAGAGCTCATAGACAATAGTAAAACGCATAATGACAATTAAAATTAGGATTATTATAAGGTATAAAATAGCCATTGGGTACATAAAAACAGTAACATAAAAGTAAAATTTTAAAATCTAAAACCTAAATCACAATATGATTTTTATTGAAAGAAAGAAAAAGTTAACGGTACAAATCTAAATTTACTTTTAAAAATCTGATATAACATGTATAATCCAAGTAAATTTAGGAAACAAAAACTAAATTTGAATAATAATTTCGAAAACACGGTTACGGAAAGAGGTGATAAGTTTTATGGTTTTATCCTATATCAAGTCAGCTTTTAGATTGAGGTGATAAAAATTGTAATATATGGAATAATCCTACGGTTTTGAATTTAAAACAATATATTGATCTATAATAATAAAAAAAAAGAATTATAGTATAATATAATAATTTGAGGAGGAAAAAAACGAAAGAAAATGATAAATATCTTGATAGCCTCAATTTTACAGAGAGAGATAGATAAAAGGATAACCAAGAGATGTGGATGAAAAGCGCAAGGGAAGGTTTCTGCACTTTTCGCCACATCAGCACACTAAACTATCAGATTACTTAACGAGCGCGACACGAGTAAGTTAGTTAAAAAGAATAAACACAAATGGAAATTTTAGGAAGAGAAAGACAGAGATATGAAAAGATTCTCAACCATACGGAAGAAAGAAGTAGGTTTTAAGATTATTAGGAAAACAAAGAAAATTTAGAGACCACAAATTTGGTTTTCTAGGGGAAGAGAAAATAGGGGTCACAATTCTTTTTTGGAGGTTCGAGTCAATTTTTGTTTAACGGAAAATAAATGGTTAGATTTTTTTTATCTACAAACATATTTCTTTCGTCAAAGTTATATAAACGAAAAATCAAATATCTTAGATTTAAAAAAAATTTGGTTTTATAAAAAATTATCTCGTTTTTTATTTTAACCCTTAATACTAAAAACATCAAATTAATTGTGGTGATATCTATACAATATTAGTGAAGGATATATGTTAAAAATAATTTTGAAATATAAACTCCGTCTATCTAGTTGAATAAGGAAAAAATATGTTCTCCGTCTGTATAATTCGGACATAGGGAATAGTTTAATTCGGACATAGGAAATAGTTTAATTAACGTTAACTTTCTTTTGTTCCTAGGCGAAACATCATATACTTTCTCTGACCCTTGTATTTTCAGGGTGCTGTTTGATTTGGCACATATGCTAGATGCAAATTTCATGTTTTTCCCTAGCTAGCCGTAACTTTTTGCTTTGCTTAGGCCATTTTTTATGGGAAAAAGTAGGACGATGTTAATCCAAAATCGTGGTAAAGTGTAACGAAATCTCTTGTTCTTCTTCTCTCTCCCTAAAAGTGCGATACTAAAATTTAGACGAGTCTTGAAGTCTTGTCCGAATTTTTTTAGAAAATGAGGTTTTAAATTTTATTTATTCACTTTTTATTAAAAAATAAGATAAAATATATTTTTATCATATTCACATATCTAAAGACTTAAAGGTTTAGACAAATAAAATTTTCACGTTAAACGATAAAGAAATTCTTATTTTTTTATTGATCAAAATAAGGTTTTTGTGGCTTTTGTAAAACGAGAGTTCTGGTGAGGACGCTTCGCATAATTTGATTGGTGCAAATATATAGGGGTTAAAGAAACTAACTTTCCTATTGGCTCTTTTGTTTTAAAATTAATACACTTCGTTTTGCACCAAATACTTAATTGTATCGGGTCAACATCACTTACAGTGGGTGGACAACACCGTAAATTGACGATCTACATCAAAACCAAATTTAATTTGGAATTCGTTAGTATTAAACCTACCATATTCAGAAATCATATCTATGTTAGGAAACCAAAAATAAAATAAATATTAATCTAACCGTTCCATCATGATGGACATGGCAAGACGAAACCCCACGACATCAAATCAAAAATTAAAAATAACAGTAATAAAAAATTAAATATACCCGACACATAGCACGGATATAAATCTAGTTTCTATCTAAAATCGATAAGCATCGTTAAGATTTTAAAATCCAATTCGCATAGCCTAATACAAAAGTAATTCAAATTTGATTCATAATTGTCAAAATGCCCAAAGCAGTTTTCTTCGTAGATCCTAGTTATTAGAATATATCTATGGATTTTTCAAAACCCATAAATATATCACAAGAGGCTAAGGAATTAGACCATTAATATTTAATCATCCTCACCCGGCGACAATTCTTCCCTTCTTTTTCTCGTTCCTCTCGCCTCCGACCTTCACGGTAGCGGTATCTCTACTCTCCTACCAGAGACGTGAAAAAAATACACCGTCCAGAACTCCTCCATGTCTTTAAACAAGACTAATAGTCTAATGTATTAAGCCCATGAGAAAATCTCACGGACGTCCATAACCTCAGGTCCAAGATAACCTATTAACTTGTTTTTTTCTTTACGAATCAATTTTAAATCATCAACCACGCACAGTTCACGTCACTACCACTTCCAAAATTCAAATCCATTCACAGTCATATCACCCCGGCCTACGGTCGGGGCTCGACCTTTTCGATTATTTTTTTGTGTTGTATGATTTTTTGTATAACTTACAAAAAAATGTTTGGTTGAATAGTGCATAAACGACAACGACAAAATACTCTATGAAGAATAGAACAAATACGAATACATAGAAGAAAATATGGTTTTCGTTTTACAATTTGTAGATGGTGAGTTTTTAATAAAGGTCAGAATTGTAAAATCATCATTCTGTCTAGTTGCAGGAACATAGAAGTATCTGCATATACTTATGTGCATACTTCTAACTTCACATCAAGACACAAAATACTGTATTCCTCCTTATATTTCGCAGGCGAATTGAGGATACAGTCTCTACAAAAGGCTACAAGCATTCTATACTGATCTTGTAGTATATAATCTCTACATAATAAGTCTCAAGCTCCTAGATGGGTTGCCCACTAGTATAGAGCAACTTGAGTCTTCTATAAACAACTACAAACATTCTAAACTGGCCTCACAGCCTCCTCAATACTCACAACATTTACGCCATATCGAACTAGTCTTAAGTCGCATAAAATTCCACAGATGAATTCCTTGAACTGGCCTCGAGTGCGCATCGATGTTCTGGTAACATCTATCAAATTCGGGAATAACTAATGCTTAAACCCCAAAATATACTCTAGATTAACGCTTCATTTGTAATGAACTCTGCTCATATTACTTCTCTGAGCTCAAATACGCTACTTTAGCTCTTTGCTTAAAGATAAGCCACAAATTATGCACCACTTCCCTTGAACGCGCCACAAACCAGAAATAATACCCCAAAAGACGCATTGAACCTCTGAGCTAGGCTAACCCTAGCCTTTTCTCTTCTCAGCACCAAGTTAGCACCAAATATTTGGCTTAGCACCATATTGGCACTAGTTAGCCACCCTAGCGCTAAAAACGCTAAGTTTCCTAGCACTAAACCCAACGCCTGAGAAGCGCCAACTAGTCTAACATGGCCTTAGCTAGCACATATTGGTCTGATGAGGCCTTAGCTAGTATGCCACTTACCTAATACGCCCCATGTATGCTACGTCCCTAACCCAACGCGTCTTCCTTGGATGGAAGGTCCCATGAGCCTAGCGCTCCCGTCCTGATGCGTCCCATAGGCCTAACACTCCCGTCCTGATATGTCTTATAAGCCTAACACTCCCATCCTAATGCATCCCATAAACCTAACGCTCCCGGCTAATGCATCCCATAGGCCTAGCGCTCATAGTATGATACATCCCAGCTCCACCGAGCACGTCTATAAACTCGAGCACGTCCCTACTAGTGGTTGATGCATTCCTAGCTCGAGCACGCCCCTAGTTCAAGCACGTCCTTAGCTCTAGCGCATATCATGCTCTACCACGTCTCTTGGCCTAGTGCATCCATACTTAGTAACTTAGTCACAAGCGTATTGACGCTAACACTCTAATGCTGACTATACTATCTAATTGAAGTGCTAACTTCAAACCTCCTTGACACCAACTTCCTAGCCCTAGTACAATTAACATTTACCAGAAGCTATGCATATTGGTCTTACTTCTGAGACGTTAGCACATTATCCTTTTATACTGAAAGAGCTAGCACATTATTATTTGCGCTAAGTAGCTAATACTAGATTTGCTAGATACTCCCCTCAGAAATACGCCTTTCTTATCAATGTTGGTCCAATATCAAATCTTATATGAATTCTAACAGGTCTCTGGCTCAAGGAGCCCTCTACAACATCTGGCCTGAAATGCCTCTCAGACGTACAATAAGTCACTCCTGAGCAATACTTAGTCATTAAATATGCCATGTTACTTTCAAGAAAGTACATGACCACTAAACTTCCCAGACTCGACACTAATCAGTCTGATTATCAATCCAGTGAGTCGCACAACTTGCCTCACTGACTTAAGAAGTCATTTGACTTGACTTGACTTAATCAAAACGATAGTGGCTTATGACTCCACTATTTCCACGAGATATCAAATACAACACATGAGAGGATTCATTGGGGTATTGGTCTGGCGGTCTACGACAACCGTGGGTGGTGACACCACCTCCACGAACAAGAAGGTAACAAGAAGTGGGCGGTTACAGAGCAGTTGATAGGATGAGCAGTAGTGGTCAGACTGGTCTTCCCTATTTTCCGGGAACCACCCCACTACAATCTCTGTAATCATCACTTCTCTATCTCTCCCTAACTTCCATGACTTACGAGAAATCAGTGTGTCTTTTTTGAACTATAAATAGATGATTTTCATCTATTCGAAAAAAGAACAGATAAGACGATCGGTCAGGAGAAATAAAACATACATAATTAACGATTCCTCTTAGATAATCCTTTTCTTTTTCACAGTACCTATCACATTGATATTTCTCAACCTTTTTTGCTTCCCTCTTCTAAGACCTACCTCAATCTTCTCCACCTTTGTGATTGATGCAGGACGTGAACGACCATTTCTTGGTTTAGGCTCGTCCTGTTCAATTTTGATCTCTCGACCTACTTGAAAGTACGATTCTACCGTACATTTGTTTTTACCCTAAAACACATTGCAATATCACTCAACTCAGAACATATGTTGCAGTATCGCTCCCATCATGTCCTAAGTAAAATTCGCCCACTTCTCTTTAAACCTCCCGCAGATCACAAATCTAAGTTTTACAATCCCAGTTCACCATATTACTTTTACCTTCACGAACGTAACACTTCACATGCGCAGGCGATATATTAAACTGCTTCATCTCAGTGTAGAAAATTTCCTCTATTGAACTTGCATGTTTCTCCTGAATGATTTTGATAATAGATCATGATTATCAATGTTTCATTCGTATTGATTTTGCCTTTTATATCCACAACTGATAGCCGAAGTATTTTTTGGTTTTGGGTACTTGAGTAGAATAACTCATGAGTTTAGTCATGATCATCTCCTGGTGATGGTTGAAGTCATTGTGAATTTATTTGTTTGAAGTTTATATAATTGACTGAATGTATAAGCACTCCATAAATCGTTTGATATTTTGGCAGGGTATCAGTGACATGTGCCATAACGACACCGGTTTTGAGTTATTATTGTTACTATTAAATGTGACCTCATTAACTCATTCGATATTTTTTCTATAATATATTTTTTTGTTTTTCATATGATCTGATTGTTATTTTTAATATTTTTGGTTACCCTGGTTCTAGAAATTTCACTCCCAATAATACATCTCATGGATTTTATTACAGAGATAATCTATAAATACATACCATGTTGAGTTGCCGAGTTTGCATGAATTAAGAAGACAACCGAAATGATAATAAAAGGAGGAGGAAGACAATTCCTTGTTTCACTCCGATATTAACCAAAAATACATGGTTGTTTTATACGTACCAAGTAAAAATTAGCATGTGCTTCATCAGCAAAACTATGTTATTTCAATGTTAGGACAGTCTACTTTAAAAAAACAAAATGAAACCAAAAAAATCCTGGCGATTTTAAGGGCGAACAAAAACTAATTTGGGGCGAATTTTTTAACGGTATGTAAAAAGACTTAAATACCCTTTCACTAATCAAACAATTACCATAAAACCTTTCACTAATAAAACCTAAACCTAAACCTATGTCACACTTATTCTCTACCGATTATCAATTTCTGTTTTCTCTTCTTCTTCTATTATTTTCAAACTACCGATTGTGGCACAATCGAATTCATCTTCAACCGATTAATCGTAAACCAAATCATCGTATAATCGTAAACCAATTCATCGTCGTTATTACAATCTAAAAATGGCAAGAAAGAAGCAAACAACTCGTCAACCTCCCAATACAGAGTGGTCGGATTTTTCCCAAAGAGTAAGAAATCGAGAGATTGTTGAAGAACATAACGAAGAACACGAAGAACGCGAAGAACGCGAAGATGATGACCTAGAAACGGAGATCGATTCCGACAATCAGCCTTTCCAGAACTTTATAATGGCTCCAATAATGTAAGGTTTACCATTATTTGTGTTTATATTGATTCAATCGAATGAATTCGTCACTAGAATATCAACGGTTTTAGGTTAGATTTCATAATCGGTAGTTTCGTAGTTGTATTAAACTACCGATTATGTTAGTGTTCTTCATTGCTCATGAACATCATGCACAATCGGTAGTTATGTCTAGTCATAAACTACCGATTGTATTCCTGTACCAAAATTTAGTGATAATCGGTAGTTTCGTATAGGGTTAAACTTCCGATTATGCAAGTTAGTGATTCTCAAAAACATCGATCACAATCAGTAGTTATTTTTACACCTAAACTACCGATTATATTCCTGTCTCCAAATTTACACATAATCGCTAGTTTAGTATAGGGTTAAACTTCTGATTGTGAAATTTAGTGGTTCCTCAAACATCGACCATAATCGATAGTTATAATTTGGTCATAAACTACCGGTTATATTCCTGTACCCAAATTTAGTCATAATCGGTAGTTAATGTTTTTATGTAACTACCGATTGTATGTTTGTCCATAGATTTTTTTGTTCCATTTTTTATGCACAATCGGTAGATAATGTAGAGCCCGAGCTACCGATTATGCACAATCGATAGTACGTTGTTTTTTTGACTATCGATTATGAACAATCTGTTGAATGCAATGTACTTTGTCTACCGATTATGTACTGATTAAACGGTGTCTTGTTGGAAATAATTGTTATTTGTTTTGTATCAAAGAGGGGAAAGGCGATCTAAGCATTCCCACGATACAATTCTATCGGGGCCTCGTCGTGAAGGGGGGAAGAAGGTAACTGCTAGTGCAAGAAGAAAAAAGAGCGCTAGCGGAATTGTTATCGCTGAAGGAAATCAACCAAGTGTTCCAAGAAGTACAAACCTAGAAGAAGGAGGACCAAGTGATCCACAAGATAGATACTTTGATGAAGGAGAACCAAGTGGTAGACAAGAAGAAGGAAGTGGTACAAAGAAGCCATCTAAGAAGAAAGGAGGACACAAGGTCCCCGACTCTTTGAAGATGAAGGGTATACAACAAGGTCAAATCCCTGGCCTCCCAAGAGATGGGGAGATTTATTATTTGGGTACAAATACTTTTGGGCGAGAGAGATTTACTCAACAGAGGTAATAATTATAAAACACCATTATTAACATATTGTCTTTTTATTCGTAAAAGTGTTAACTGTTATTCTAATTATTTTTTAATTCGTCGTGTATATTAGGACCATTCTAATACGGTTCGTCTACTCAAACCAACGACTGCACCAACAAAGATGAACGATTGGCCATTAGAAGGTGAGTGTCAACGGTTCCAGCAAATTATACTGCAGTCGGGGTTATCTACGACTGCCGAGAATTCAATGTTACCTCACGACCGGGTGTCGATATCGGCCTTCATGGAGAGGATGTATCCTGAGACCGATACCTTCCACATGCCGTGAGGAGAGTTGACGATCACCCCCGATGATGTGGTGCAGATTATAAGCCTCACTGACCATGGTACGACGGTGAAGTTTTATTACGTGAAGTAGTTAAGCTGGGACCAGCTTTATGTTTACACTGAGAGGTGCCTTGGTTGGGACCGAGCGACATCCGATGAAGAGTTCAAACAGTGCGCTCTTATAAAACCAGGCAATTCAGCATGGTTCAACTGATGAAAATTTTCAGAGGCACCTTATATAAAAAAAAGATGAACCCAGAGTTTAGCGATGACCAGGTCAATACTGCAGCCACTGCATATCTTCTCTGGTTTTGGGATGTGTAATTTTCCCCAATGCTAGTAGCACCGGGTCGAGGCCAACCTCCTACAACTTTTAAATCCCCTCCATAAAGTTCGTGATTATTCGTGGGGCACCGCATGTCATGCGTTCTTGATGGAAGAGATGAAAAAGGCATCCAGGGAACAGACTAGCCAAATTGCCGGGAACGTTAGCTTACTACTGGTATTTTGGTAACTCTATTGATGGTTTGATTGTTATTTATTTGTTCCTCTTTTAAGAATCAATTTTCTCATACTTGGTTTGATATATACACTAGACATGGATCTATGACCACTTCTCGTCCCTCGAGTTGGCGAAAGAGAATCCGGCATGGGAGAAAGGAACACCCCGAGGCACGAAATACATCTTTGAGGGCAACCATTCAAGGACTAAAGAGCAGGAGTTTATTTCTTTGAGGAGGAAATTATACTCGATGACGTCCAAAGATATATGTTTTGATCCATACATGGAAGACCGAGCTAGTGGTCATATAATGCGAAGGTCTGAGTTATCGTTCTACTATGGATCCTTGTGGCATCCAACTGGATATGTCATATACAATGCCACAAGGGTGATGCGACAACTCGGTTATGTCCAAGAAGAACCTTGGAGTCGTTTCAGGGGAAGGTTCGATTTGGACGTTGAGAACTCTACTCGTGGTAAGGACTCTATCACAGTAGTTTACTCTGGTAACCCATCAGTTGAACATTGGGACAACATGATGCAATCTATGATCAACGAAGGGAGACCTGTCACCCGAGCTGATGAAGCAGATCCTGGCTATATGGTATGGTACCGGCAACATTCTCATCTTCACGTGATCCGTTAAGATAAAGGAAAAAGCACCAGGGTGCCCGAATATAGATGCATCATCAAAGACAAACCCTCAGGCTATGAAAGGCTGGTATGTAATGTTATTTCCTTTTGATTTTAGTATTACGCTCAATATTTTAGATAATAATCGTTTGATTGTTATTGCCTAAAAACATAAAAAAAAGGTTTGCATTTTTCTCAAAGAAGGTAGCTGGGTGCATAAATGCGGGAGTGCCTCCATCAGTTGAGACGATGAGAGAGCATAAAGACCTCATTGACAACATTGATAATGAAGCCTATGCTAGCAAATTCGAGGAGAAATCTGCGAATAAGCCGAAGAGGGTAACATCAAAGCACACTAAAAGATCCCGCGGTTCAACGAGTGCTTCTGATGAAGCAAATATTGTTAGCCCCTGGTGCTCGTGCTCCTCGTACTAAAACCAAAAGAGTTAGAAATTAGATTGTGGTTGTTAACTTTATGGATATGTCTCTAGTGTTTAGCATTAATGGTTTTAAATGTCTAACATTTGAAAGGATTTTATGTTCTTTTTTTGAGTTATCAACTGAATTGCAAGATATCTATTTTTAACAAGTTATTTTGTTCAAATTTTACATTATAATCGGTAGATAATTGTTTTGAAGCACCTACCGGTTATGGAATTTCATCAACAATCGGTAGATAACAATCTACCGATTATGTTAGCGAAAGACAATCGGTAGATAAATTTCTACCGATTACATTTACCCCAGGAACTGCCTGTTCCTGGATACTTTTTGCACGATAATCGGTAGTTTAAGAATTTCTTAAACTACCGATTATAGTTGTACAAAATGTTGAAATTTTGAAAAATATTTCGAATTCCAATTTGGAGCTACTCATCATAATCGGTAATTTAAGAAATTTCTTAAACTACCGATTATGCTTGTACAAAATGTTGAAATTTTGAAAAAAGTTTCGAATTCCAATTTGGGGCTACTCATCATAATCGGTAGTTTAAGAAATTTCTTAAACTACCGATTATGCTTGTACAAAATGTTGAAATTTTGAAAAAAAATTGATTTCCAATTTGGGGCTACTCATTATAATCGGTAGTTTAAGAAATTCTTAAACTACCGATTATGCTTGTACAAAATGTTGAAATTTTGAAAAAGAATTCGATTTCCACTTTGGGGCTACTCATTATAATTGTTAGTTTAAGAATTTCTTAAACTACCGATTATGCTTGTACAAAATGTTGAAATTTTGAAAAAAAATTCAATTTCCAATTTGTGGCTACTCAATATAATCGGTAGTTCAAGAATTTCTTAAATTACCGATTATGCTTGTACAAAATGTTAAAATTTTGAAAAAGAATTCGATTTCCAATTTGGGGCTACTCATTATAATCGGTAGTAAATATATTTGTTAGATTACCGATTAAGACAATCGGTAGATAATGGTGATCACAAAACTTCCGATTGTTAATATTCGTTCGAACTTAGTTTACATATTTTCTGTACACTCTTGTTACACCAGGCCTCAACGACTTTTTTTTTTTGTTGAAAAAAAGAGCCGTTAAGTATCTAATCTATATAAGGAGGGTGACTTATTCTCATTTATGCACCTCCAATACATTTTAACTCTCCAACATCGAAGAAATAACCGTATAGATTAATGGCTTAACCATTCACGGTAGAGGAAGATTTATCATTATGTAGGCGCTATGTGCAATTCTATCCGAAACAATGAGAAGAACGTATGAAAAATGGTGTAATGAGTATGAGTTATTTGGGTAATGTTCACGAACATTTTTGTGTTGACATCGGGAACCCCAATAACCGTAATAAAGCTGATCTTTTTTGTCGATTTCATTTTATATGCAGAAAAGTTGATCCATTTGTGAATTTAAATTATCTTGTCAATCGATAACGTTTGAGGGGTGAAACTAATGATGAAGTTATAGTGAGATCTCTCGAGCAATGACAACGATGAAAACGATCAAATTACCGTTACGAAGCTAATTTCAATATCATTAAGGTGATGGATAGATTCAACCCGTTTAAGGTTCGTCCACGCCGTTAAAGCAGAAAGGAATTTTCCAAGACAGTGTAAAAGAATAATTAGTATAATAATAGTGTAAAACGACATGTTTATAAACAGAAACCAAAACCTAATTCTTCTTCTTCTCTACCTATTCACGCCTCTTTTTCTTCTCTACCTCTACCTCTACCTCTACCTATTCTCAACTAAAACATCCTCCTTTTCCAATTTTTTTCCTCAATCGATTCTTTTACTCCCTTTACTCTCATTCTCCATTGAAAATGGCTCCAAAATCTTTACCTAAACAATCAAAGAAAGGAAAGGAAAAAATGGTGATAGAGGAGTTCAAAACCATTGAAATCAATTCGTCAACCGAATCCGATGAACTTCCCCTCCGACCAAAACATGTTCCTACTCAATCAAAGAAGGGAAAGGAAAAGTAAGTTACATCCAACTTTTATGTTTTTAGTTATTACTTTGAAGAAATCATGATAATTCTTGTTTATAGACTTTTGTCTAACGCATAATCGGTAGAAATCTAACGAACTTTATCTACCGATTGTGCCTTTATTTCATCATTTCTGAAGAACATCATGCACATTCGGTAGGTATTGCATAATTTTATCTACCGATTATACAATCGGATATTTACTGAAAACACTCCCTACCAATTGTGTGTAATCGGTTGATATTTCATATTTTTAACTACCGATTGTGTGCTTTTGTTTATTTTTATAATAGCTATTGTAGTTAGTTAATAATCAATGTTTGGGTATGTTCATTAGGGTTATGGATGAGATGATTCCTATGAAAGTCTTTCTACTGCTCGAAAGGATGAATTGCTTTCTCGTCCTCTTTTTAATTTGCCGAAAGGAGTTTCTGATGTAGAAATATATCAAATGATGCTGGACGATCCGGATTTCTCAAAAATGATGAAGGATCCTAATTGTTGGTGGAACGGTTCTGACAATCCCTTTAATTGGGTTGATATTTCATCTTCGGATGAAGGATATGAAGCAGAAATGAATCGAAGGATAGCGGCTGATCCGGATTTTGATCCTGGACTCTTTTTCAGGGAAAAAGAATTCTCAGGCATAAATCCATATTACAATGAAGCTGGAGAGCACATAGGTCCAGTTCAGGATGATGAAGTTGTTGCTGATCCTAAAGGGAGCGAGAAGAAGAAGAAAAAGCGAGTTGAAACTAGGACCAAGTCGAGAGTAACAAGGAGTGGAAGAATTTCATGAGAATTTCTACGATGTGTTTTGTTTCGTTTTTTCTGATGTTTTTTGTTTATCTGAACAAGTTTAATGAACAATATGTAGTAAGTTTATCTGAACAAGTTTTTCTTCGGATGTTGAAATTGTTTTATGAAGTTAGATGTCAAGTAAAATCGGCATATTCGGTAGATAACTATGTTTCTAAACAACCGATTACATACAATCGGTAGTTATTAAATTCCCGTGCTACCGATTATCCACAATCGGTAGTTATTTATGTTCACTAACTACCGATTATGGCAAGAAAAGTCCTGGACAAGAAAACCATTATAATCGGTAGATAAAATTGATCTTTAAACTACCGATTACAAAGTTAAAATTTTTAAAGTTTAATTCAATTCAAGCTACAACCGGTAGATATAAATTTTCAATACCTACCGATTGTGAAAGATGAAAAGTTAGAAATTTTGGAAGGTTTTGAGAAATTCAATTTGGGGCGACACCTATAATCGGTAATTTAAAGTACTCCATTAAACTACCGATTGTACAATCGGTAGGAATAAAAACCACGAGCCTACCGATTGTACAAAATTATAACTCGAAAAATCAATCTAAAACACTCTCGATTTTCTATTCCAAAACTAACTCAAATATTTTTCTAACACTAACTATACCCAAATTAATTAACTAATTAATCAAAATCAATACTAATTAAGCAAGGATAAATTAACCATTATATAAAATATATGGATAATGGATGTATTGAGATTACTTCACAATGACTTTATTTTGTTTTATTAATCGTCCCAAGATGGTTTTTGGTCGCCCTCAAAAATGCCAGGAAAAAAATCTACAAAATTTATCCGGTAATCACTCCTCACCGATACAGCAAACACTCTTTGATTGTTTTAGCAAATGGCCGGCGTACCCAATCTTTATAGATAGCTTGTTCTGCCATTATCATTGGGATGATTCCTGCTTAATTATATTATAAACCTCAAAAGTACCGAGAATATAAACTTGCCCGTCGGATAACCCGATAATGGAGAGAACGAAAGGGAAAACTAAAAGAAATCCTTCGTGATTTTCTGTAAAAATCAGCTACACCTTTTTGTTTTTCTCGTTGAGCATGATGCAGATGTTGTGGAGTGGAGTGGAGTGAAACTGTAACATGTACCCTTATATTTTCATTGGATTGTTTTGAATATAAGTTGTAAGATTTCTTTTTAGTTTTTGACGGTTTAACGGAACAAAGCGCCGGCTATAAATCTCCTATTTTCATGATGAGAATTAAGGCCATACAAATAAAACAAAATTAAGGCCATTCAGAGACAGCTATGAGCCATAATTTATTATTTATATTTTATAATTATGGAAATGACTTTGATGTTTTACATTTATGTTTACCTTAATCATTAAATGATCATTTGAGGTGGTATTATGGTGTTTTTACTCCGGGCATTGCAATATTTACTGGTCTTGATGATTCAAACAGTGGTAGGTCAGTTAGTTTTTGAGGTGAGACTATTTAATAAAAATCTTGACAACACCATCCCTTGTTAAATTTTAATTGATGCCATTCTGCACGTTTTCCATCTTTGATAGTGTGAGTTACTTTAAAAAATTCTACATACTCAATGTTTGAGTTATTTAAAAAAAAAAATCTACTCCCACGGATTGTATTGATCATTTCCTGATTGTTTTGATTCCTGGTGCAATATTTGGATGGAAGATGCAGTATTGAACAGATAATTATTTGCGGTGGAGCAGTGGTTGGTGCTTGCGGGTGGTGGTGGAAATATGGTAATGTATGGTTTGCTTGTGGGGGGTGGCAGTAGCTGGTGCTCGTGGATTACACCTTTTAAGTTAATTCTATTCACATTGCAAAACAAGAACGTTAGATGAGATCATTTTTTTTCTGAATAGATAACCGGGAAGGCAGGACCAAAAAGATAAAGATCTAGCTTTAACTCATATCACCAATATTTCTTTTGTGCTTGGAATTATTGCATTAAAATTTAAATTGATATTAATTCAGATTCAATCCACACTGTAAACATGCGCCAAGACAAATAACTGATATGACCAACTGGAATACTGATAATGGAGTTCACGACTTAATCGGATACATCGAAAACATAATACCCACTGTGAGAGGACATAACAGATAATAGAGCATAACTATCACTCAAAACATTGGAATTTGAACTCCATATAGATGGAGGCTGCTTCAAACACACAATAGCAAATTTACAGGTCAATGGAAAAAGTTAAGATTAACAAAGATTAAAATGTGTAGAGTTTTGCAAACAAAGAAAAGGGTAAAAATGCCACTGATTCAGAACTGTAACACCACTAAATACGGTATTCCTAGAGGATTCAAATGTCAAAGACCCTCTAAACTCTAAAAGAAAATTTAAAGAGGTTAAAATGGCATATTATTAACATATCTCCTTAAAATATAATCCCTGCCTGTTAGGTACCTGAACTACAAATGCCATCCTTCGGAAGACATTATATCATCGACTTAGAATATGTCACATCATTTGAGCCGAATGCAGCAATTGTCATGTCTGGCTTTCTAATGTTAAATAGCTCAAGCATCTCCTCTATCATGGATACAGCGCAACACTTGCAGATAGAGAACAGATAAAGACCACATGACCACCCAGTAACTGCAGCACAAAAGTGGTGGAAAAAGTAAAAACTTTAAAAATATATATGCACACATGCATCCACAGTATCAAGTGTGACTATTAGCCAGGGTCGCCAATTAATATAAATATGAGAGATTTGGAATACTTACCGGCAAAGAAATGGTGCTGTCAACAAAGTGCATCCACTCCATCAGCAAGTTAATTGACAGATTTGGACGGGAAATAATTAGCAATCCTACAGAGCAATCTTCAATTTGGTACCTCTAACATAGGAATTCATTGGTATGGTTAGGGCATCCACAATCACACGATTATACCCATCGATCAAAGATCAAAAAATTTGATCTTTGATATGGATCAAAAACAGCGGTGAATGATCAGGCGAGGTCGTAGAGTACCGTTTGTGGGTAAGCGAAGCACCATGATATCGCTTGGAAAGACGGACGAGATACTAATACTTCGCCTGGTACAAGCGGGATTGTGGCTTACCGCCTGCGAAACAAACATACAGGCGAAATCTCAACACCTCGCCCACTCCCCAAGCGATATCTAAGTATCACGCTTGTACAAGCGAAGTTCCAGAATCGCGCCTGTGAATTGTGCGAAGTAATCGTGTGAAAAATAATCCGGGCGAGATGCTGTAGTACCGCTTAAACAGAAGCGAGAGACTAGAGTTTCGCCTACTAAGCGTGCGAAGGATGTGTGTGGGGAAATAGACGGGCGAGATGCTGGACTCCCGCTGTGATGTAGGCGAGATTCCAAGCTCTCGCCTGTCTTTTTCACCGTTTTAAAACCCTAAAAACTCTTATTTTTTGTTTCATCTTCACCTCGCCCTCCTGTTACCTAGCCGAAACCCTCCCACACCCCCATTTTTCCAACACATCGATCCTTTGACGAGAACCCAAAGCTTCGTTTCTCATTTTCATACTTCGCTCAAACATATTCCAAGCGAAATCAAGGTATATCTTCTACAAACCAAAATTGAATTTACTTGTTTTAATTTGATATGCAATTTAGATGATTTTGTGGTTAAATTAGTTGTATATGTTGTTTAATTACCATATTATAAACCCATTATTGAATTATGAATTTGTGTTCTAATTATAAAATTGGGAATTTATTTAGGGTTTTTGTGCATGTTATCAATTAGGTTTCAAAATTTGTTCCCTTTGTTAAATTGAACATACAATACGCAATTGTTGTAGCTTAATTTTAGTGGGTTTGTGTTTAATTTTTGATTGAATATAGTATGTTGTGTAGAAATCAAAGGAATTAATTTTGATTTAATTTTGAAAATAATGTGTATGGATATATTTGAAATTGTGTATTTTGTCATAGGGTTTATGATAAATATTATAAATTGGGTATACTCTTATTGATGATTATTTGTTGTTGCCTGTATATAATTTATTAACTGGTTGTTTAAATTTAATTGGGTTGTGGTTAAATTGTGGATATGTATCGAATTGCTATTTTATGTAGATTCTGAAGATGAATTTCGATGATATGTATCGAATAGTTAGAGTGCCAGGACATCCACATGGGTTGAGTCAGCTCATCAGGATAGAACCTGAAGATGGTGGAGTAGTTGATCCAACAAGGGGGGTTGATTTGGGGGAAAGGGTAGTTCAACCATCAGTGGTTGACAATCGAATGTCAGCTATAAAGAAGAACCGATTTGTTGGTTAGGAGACTGACTCGCTTGATTGAGTCTAGGGAGGTGATGAGCATAGAAGAACAACAAAGAGTTCGAATAGTGCTACAAGAGATAACAACCCTTTGTTCTGGTGAAAATTAAGATCGCTAGAACAAACTGAATTTGCTAGTTATGGTGTTGAACTTTATGGTGTGTCCCTTTATCTTTCAAAGTGTTGAACTTTATGGTGTTGAACCTTTTTAGTTCTTTTAATTTATTTATGAATTTTAACTTCTACGGATACCAAATGTAGTTGGTAAGTTATTTATCAATTCATCTCAATGCCTTGTCAAGTAAAATAAAATATCTCTGACAAATTGAGTAGAAAATCTTTGAATTATAAACTAGTCGTTGTATTGTCAATTCAGTGTATAGTCATTTCATCGCAATGGCTTGTCAAGGGAAAGCAAAATATCTCTGACAAAGTTAAAATTCAATCTTTGAATTATTATGTAGTCAGTCTATTATCATTTCATCGCAATGCCTTGTCAAGGGAAAGCAAAATATCTCTGACAAAGTTAAATATTATTAATATTATTTAGTTAGTCTATTATGATTTCATCTCATGTTATAAATTGCTAGACATCTCATATTTAATTTTAGTGGGTTTATGTTTAATTTTTGGTTGAATGTAGTATGTTGTGTAGAAATTAAAGGAATTAATTTTGATTTAATTTAAAAACAAATGTGTATGGTAGTATTTGCAATTGGGTAATTTGAATGAGATTGGTTATAATTGGTGAGATTGTTGTATTTTGATAATGATGTATGTATTTTTCGAATGTTTGATGTATAATTCTTGGTACAAATGTGTATGGAAATAGACAATTACATACAAGTTTAGTTGGTGTTAAATTAATTTTAATTGTTTATGCATTGTGGTGATTTACTGAATATATTGACAATGTTCTATTATTTGTTTGGGCAGATGTCTAGCAATGTTGTTTCGAGATGGGTTGGTAGAAAGAAGAAAAGCAAAAAAGCTAAAATCGCAGAGGATTCTGAACCTGAATCCATGGTCCCCGAGTCGGTAGATGTTCCGGGGTTGGAACACTATAACGTTGTCGAAGATACGGAGGAACACGTTTCGACAAATATTACATATTCCTCCGACGCCAACTTCAGGTTTGACCATCGTGGCTCTCTCAAATCAGTTATACAGATGTACAAGAAAATCACTAAGGAGTGTATGAGGGTCCAATATATAATAGAAAGGGGAGGTTGGGGCAGATTACTATCCCTACCTTTAGTAGATTCATCCCACGCTCTTATTGATTATATTGTCGAGCGGTTTTGGGATACTACATATATGGTCATCTGTTGGGGAAGAGTGAACTTTTATATGGGCTTTGGGGGTAAATGTGTTGTTAGTGGACCCGTGGTTAAAGTGAGAGTTATCTTATCTTTACTTATTAGTCGCGTTATATTTTAATTGTTCTTCGAGTCCAGCTAGTATTAGAAGTAATTTTAAAAAATAATTCTAAATTAAATTTTTAATTTAAATTAGGAGTCGTTAAAAACATAAAAATCTATTGGTTAAAAAATATACTGAAAAATTCTAAATAAATTGATCAAAATTAAAACTCAATATGACAATGGTAAATAATAATCCGGACGTTATGATTGGTTTAATCTTTTCCTCAAAATTTCTCCCTTCCTCAGTTCGATGTACTGTCTTGATACATCATCCATTTGGGAGATATCCATCGTCATTATACGGAATTCCTCTTCTGCTTCTTGCCTAGCTTGTATTGCCGCAAACTTTGCATTTGAATCAGCTAATTTAGCTTCAAACTTTGCTTTATCATTAGCTAATTTTGCTGCAAACTCAGCATCTCTTTGTGCCATCTTCATATCTCTTTGTTCGGTACATTTGGCGTTGAAGCTTTGTTGCTCTCTATAAATATTTTGCATCATTTCCTGTTGTTCAACAAATTTTACTTTCCCTTTTGTCTTCTGTCGTTTCGCCTCTTTTTTCCCCATTGGACGGATTAATGTGTTGGGGATATCTCCAAGGTCTTCATAGGCGCTGGGACCATCAAGGATTAAGTATGGTGTGTCCTGTACGTCCTGAGATTCGTTGTCGAATCATACTCTCCTTGTGATGAATCGAAAACAGATGTCGACCTTCTGGAATATTTAATATTATCTAACATAACTGTGTAGCAATCTTCATGTTTAAAACTTCGACCAGTTGCTTCCTTGAAAAGCCTACGTACTTCTGCGAACTGGTGTTTCAATTCAATGTTGTTAAAGGATATACAATCATATAGATTAATGTAATAAGCATAATTAAACGAGTTGTTACCTTATTTTCGGGGCCCCATCCAGTATGATGTTCCCTTTCGACTTCAGCCTCCTTTGCAGACATAAGCGCCACATCCTTACTTATAATTTGAAATCGTTTCTGAAGGGAGGTCCGACTACGTTCTGGCATAGAAGGTATAGCTTCTTTCATCCGACATAGTATACGTGACCATAATTTATCTTCACATTGATCAGTACCAATACTTCAATCTTGAGAAATAGACAAATGAATCGTACACATAGTAACATCTTCAAAAGACGAAAAATTTGGACCTCGTGGTTTTGATGGCGCCATTTTACTAATCGATTTCAAAACTTATGAAATAAGAACCAACTTTAGAATTTTCAACTACACAATGTAAGAGTTTAGTAAAATGCCATTGGTTTAGTATCCCATATATATAGGGTAAATATATAGCCGTTAAACTGCCAACGGTAACATATCAACGGAAACAAACATATTAACGGTCACACCTGAGCGAGGCCTTGGGGTCTCGCCCAACTCCAAGCGAAGCCTTGGAGTCTCGCCCAACTCCAAGCGAAGCTTTGGAGCCTCGCCCAGGTCCAAGCGGTTCCTTGTAGTGCCGCCCAACTTCAAGCGACTCGGTAGCATCTCGCCCGTGTTCGGAAATTTTAGGCGAAGTCTCTGCTATTCGCTTATGAGTAGGCGAGCTTCTGGTTACTCGTCTGGTGGAGCGAAAGTTTAGCATAACGCTTGAGCTGGCGAAATGTCAACTCTTCGCCCGTGTTTTTAAGCGAGATGCTTGCCCTTCGTCTGTTCACAAGCGAGAGGTTACAATTTCGCTCGACTATAATTTTTAGTCGACGATCAGCGACTTCTTTTAATCCTGAACAGTGATTTTCAACGATTATAACCCAAATATAATCGCACGGCTGTGGCTGTTTTTCACCGATCATCGATCAAATATAATCTTTGATCGTCAATTTGATCGATGATTGGAGATGCTCTTAGGGTATGTGTGGAACATGCAGATGTGGTAAACCGACAAACGAAAATGAGAGTGATGGAGAAGGACCTATACCTAATGTTCTCAATAGTGAGCTGATGCATGCTGCGGGTCAGGCCACCAGGAAACTGAATTCGCTCGACGTCAGTGATGGTTTTTAGTATAGCTACAACATGTGTACAAAAGTACAGTACTTATATGAATATTAACATTAGTACAGTAATGAGACTACCTCTCGACTCTCGTGCAATCACCTTATGAATCTAAATGCTAAAAGCAGGCTATCAGATATATTAAACAACAAACTATTTTGCTTGCAACCCAAATACTCAATTATAAATATGCATATGAATTATAGGACTGAACCGAGCAAAAGATTAAAAAAGGAAAAACTACAGTACGAAAGAGTAAAAATATACAAACCAAATATAAAAACTACACATTTTATAAATACCCAAATACTCCATATATTAGTTGGTTTGGTTTTGAACAATGATGGTGCTAGTCCTTATCCTTGCAAAGTAAGGATTTAGGGTCTTTTATTTCAGACGTTAAGTTATAATTTTGGTCCAAAGCGAACTGTAAAGACTTGATCCAACCTGCTGGAGCCGCACTTATGTATATATCTCTCTCTAAATCTTCTCTTTGGTTCTTGCCGCAAAGGCAATGTTGAACCGATATTCTAAAGCTGATTCTAAATGAGGGTTCTAGATATCTTACCAATAAGATAAGTGTTGTTGAGGCTCGCTTGAAGGTCATCAAAATCAGTAAAAGAAAACTTGAAAATAACACGGGGTTCATCCTCTGTGGGGTGCACTTTGGGTTCTGCAGAGGAAAATGTTGAACCGGTTAAGAGAATAAATATCACCCTGTGGAAAGCTGGTTCAAACTTCCTTTCCATATAAGGTTCCTAGGTACCACCCCCGTATGATTCATCACCCTGCAATGGCAATAATATTAGTATCAACTGAGATTATTAAATTATTACAAATTGCATGGCATTGTTCCAATGAACATATAATGCCAAGCACCAAAGTAGTAGCATCTGTTTCTATATATAACAAAGGACAAATCTATCATCTTTTGCCCCGAATTACCCATCAAGAGTTGAAAACTATACTCACACCACTCACAGCTGAAAACTATACTCACAATTAATCCCCAAACAATGAAATTTATGAAAATCCCATTATCTCTGGACAACTGTTATCCCCACAGGCCTGCTTGTATTGTTCGGCGTTTGTTTCATGGCGAACTTACAAATGATGACATGTCGTATGCAAAGAGACGGTGAATGTACAAATGAACACTTATCATATGAAAGCCAATGATTAACACTATTTTACTATCGTCTAGAACTTCTCAACAACTGTTCTGTTAATCTGTTTGAGGTAGACAGTCCTCCATGTAGCGGTACACAATGACCTTCATCAGTATAAAACCACGCAAGGAATTGAAGTTGAATGCCCCAATAATGCATTGAAATCCATTACTGGTCTATGTTGGGAAACAGTTACATACCCAAACAGAATAATGCATACCAAAGTGCACCGCGCTATTAGACATTGACAGGACAATATAGCCACCCTTACTCCAATAATAGCTGCAACAATAAAATGCAAGGGTCTTTCAATTTACAAGTTAAACCGTAAATCCATGGATTTGGTCAATAAAAAGGTGCTACAATACAGTTGCAATGACCAAATAAGAAAACACAGGGATGTTTAAGGTGCTTACTTTTTGCATATGCAAAGATGATTGGAACTGGGCATCTTGCATCTGTTATCGACGATGCTCAATATTAACACTACCCCAGAACCACTATACAATAGAAAAATGTTTTAAGAAAACAAAAATCTAAGATTCTTAACTGAAATACTTTAGCGCAAACCAAACAAATCAGTAAAATGGGTAGAAAATAAGAATAATGTAGTGTATCAAAGCCATACTTTCATGGTACTCGGATAGTTAGATTAGATTATGAACCAATGGGTTGTTAATTCGTACAGTATGGATGAACAATACTAAATAATGAATGACAAATTAATTTATCATCTATTATTTACTCTGTAAATTAATGAATTGACAACTATAGCTCTAAAATATAAAAATAAACAAATAGAACTACTCACTTCTTGGTGGTGCAGGAGGCAATCCATTCGGGAACTCAATCATACTCGCACCAGGTCCTGCAGAGATGTCTTTCCCTGAGTGAAGGGCTCGCTGACATGAAGTGAGAGACACTTCCTTCTTATGTTCGAGTGCACCGTCTAATGCTGGTTCCTCCTCTCCCATGAAATCAGCATCCTCGTTTACTAACTTTGATCTTGAGTTCCTGGTACTATCCCTGCCCTTTGAGGAGCCATGCTCCAAATCTTCATCATATTGGTCACCAACAGGCTTAGTCTTTAATACCATTAAATTTTTTCTATGTTTCCTGCTTCCTTCTTCACATCATCTCCATACTCCCTAGCATAATCTGGAGCAGATTTGGAAGTTTTGAGTCTCTCGAGATATCGGATTTACTCATCATCATTTCCATCGTCAAATCCGTCATCTAATAAACGTGGCTTGGGAACACACTTGCTCTACGAACTTCCTCCGAAGGAGAATTATCATCATCAGAAATTTCCTGCACAAAAGCGTCACGAATAAGATAAGTAAAACAACAACGCCAAGATATCCACAGGTGTATTAACGCTGCAGTCGAGCAAGGAGACGGTAAATGGTGGAAAACCTGAAGAATCAGCTTTTTCCGAGGCCGTGAAGCATTTACTTACTGAGAAGTCTTCATGGAAGACGATCCGAATCCACCACCAGTGGCACCATTAGATGCAGGCTTTGTATGTAGTGTATGAGTAACACCACCCACTTTGAGCTTTACTTTCCTAAGCTTGTTCTCATTTCTTAAACCATCTGAAATACTCCTGAGTTCCCTAGGCTCAGGCTTTCAACATTCCTTACATTCCCCATAGAGTTGTCCTTCTTTCTTGAATGTAATTCAAGGCTTTCTTAAACACTCTTTACGCTTTTCCAGTTAGCCGGGGCAAGGGCTCCTTTGCTGCAACTCACAAAATCTGACCCACTACCGCTACCATTTTCAAAATGTCCACGGCTGAAACCATCATGTTTTCTTGATGCTCCATCGTCTTTCCTACTCCTTTTATATCCTCCAAATTCACCACCAGCACCAACTCTGTCAACAGCTGAAACACCCAAAGCAGACCTAGACGTGGAGTCATGGCCAGTAATATCATCAGCTCGTGGACGTCTATGCATGTTACTTCTCTTCTTTGTAATAGAATTACCCGTACTATCCAATGCATAACTTTTTAATCCTTCCGTTATACCAATATCTGGACACACCACCACAGACTATCAAAAAAACACGTAAACCACCAGAATGCCACTGGTTCTACAAAATTAAGCTGAAGAAACCCCATAATCCAATCCCACAACATTTTAGCAAATGCTGCTAATCATGCTACAAAAATCTTGTCATTAGCTTCTGAATATATCTCAAGCAGTGGCTAGCAAAACTGGCGCATCTCTAGACATCTCCGAAGCAATATTTTCTACTGTTTAGTCAAAGTATAGATTTGTGAGGATGTAGGTATTCATGTTTAGAATTGCAAGACCCAGAACCGCATAAGTATCCGGATCCTCTGAGATGGATGTGCAATGCAAAGAGAACACTTAGCTATTCTCAAGCCAATCAAATTGGGACAGAAGCTGAAGGACACACTTGTTCAATATGTAGACTGACGCCCAGTACGAAAGCATTTACATAATATGTAGATGTCAAATTACTTTGCTCCACTTGGTATGGCTGTCTGGATCACCACCATTAATGTAGTTTCGACTGAACGAACTCTAATAATTTTCTTGTTATGAATCAAATTTTGTTCTCAAAGGACTTGAAACATGATTTTGCTCTTCGTCTCAAACCTAGTGGACAATAAAGACATTTGCTTAGAAGTACTTTCAAACAAAGTCTGATTTGATACGTATATATATTACCTACATATGTTTTTAAATTTCTTTTGGCATGATCAAAAAAGTATACTACAAAATCATGAGGCAATTAAAATGAACTTGTTCCTCCTCTTCTTTGTACATGTATTTTAAGAATATGTAAAGAAAAAAAAAATTACCTTCCCAACCATGATCTCATTGTCGCAATTATCTCGGTAGAGTATTCTTCTACCTCGACCATCTTTAATTATTGCAATCCAACTTCATGAGATAAGGGAGTGTAATATATCCCACATAGTCCCCACATTCAGAATCCAATCTAGAAACCTGTAAACAATTAATTGAGGTCATGATTGTAGGATGAACGTGAAACAAAATAAGACAGTCTTCTAAGCTTATTACACAATAAGCCCATAAAGCATGTTCTGAAGTTGCACCTAATTCACTTTGGTCAAAAGTGGTTCTGCTCAAAGCCTGCTCAACCAGGTAACCTACTTGACTGTATTATCATTTAGCCAAGGTGGACTAACTTCCACATAAAGAGAATGGCTAAAAAATCCTCATATATCCAGTCCAAGCTGCCACCAGTAAAAACAACTACATTAAGCTAGCAAAGCTATATCATACAGAAAATCACACTTAAACACTATTAGTGATTGAGTTGCTGCCCCCCACATACCTGTAGTGTGCTTATAATTAGCTTCAAATTTACAAATAAAGAACGTATGACCCAAGGTAAATGATAATTATGTCGTCATAAGCTTATATAGGATGTATTAGCACAAAGTATAACTCGAGAAAAATAAGATTGTATTCCTCAAATTGCTCAAGTATCAAAGCCAGCATAAAAACAGGACAAACAGAAATATGGTATTTCGTCTCACAACAGATGTATGTCACAGTTGACTCTCAGTCAATAGAACTCTCAGTCACCTCTCTTCTTTAGATGGAGAATTTCATTTTGATCGTGTTGAATATAAATATTGCTATTAGAATTCCCACCAAAGCTGTAACCTCGATGCTATTGTCGGTAATACAAAATTCTGCACAATCAGTTTAAATTGTTTGATATGATCAAACAGTATTCTCTATTCCTCCAAAATCTTGTCAGTAAAAATCCCATCAAGGACTCGGACATACATACATACAACAAATACAAGAGAGAACGAAACTTTGCATATTGAAAATATATCAAAAACAACTTACAAAGTTCCTTTAAATAAATGTTGTTTGAAAATATAATAACAATAAAATTAGTATGAACATGATTACTATAAAATATATAAAATATAAATAAACTAGTAAAAATATATAAATTAAATGCCAATCAGATCGGTCGGATGATTATTTATTTATTAATTAAATATTTTAGTTAGTTTTTTATGGATCATATGAATTCAGCTAAGGTGGCTCCTATCCGGTCATGATGGACTGACAAAATGTGTACTTGTTACTCATATTGCAAACTGTATTTCTTTGTTGTTGCCTATGCGGACTTGTACTTACAAATTTAACTATTTTATTAGTAACATCGAGTTATAAGTAAACATCGTATAAAAATATAATAATAATAATATTAGTACAAATATAATCACCATAAAATATAAATAAGATGATAAAAATATATAAAGTAAGAGTCCACTAGAAATTCCGGATGAGATATTTTTTTATTATTAATTAAATATTTCTTAGTTCTTTATGGACCATATGAGTTCATCAAATAAATTCTTTCTAAGGTGGCCCCTGTCCGGCCATGCTGAAATGACAAGATGTTTATTTCTTACTTATATTGCAATGTGTATTTCTTACTCACATTGCAAACTGTATTTCTTTACTGCTGCCTATGTGCGACTATTAATTATAAATTTAGCCATTTTATTGGTAATATCAAGTTTTAAGTAAACATTGTATGAAAACAATAAAATTAGTATAAAAATGATTACTATAAATTATAAATAAGGTGGTAAAAATGTATAAATTAAGGCTCTTGTTCTCCGGGTGAATTTTTTGTTAAATCACGAACATCTAGCTTTAGGATTTCGCCCACATATATATACATACATGGCCGGTATGTCATCTTCATCTTCTTCATCAACATCGAAGTGTTTTAAACTCCGTAGTAGCAGCTTTATTCTATTTGTTTCATTCAAACATCATGTATGGTAATGGGAGTTCTTCCTCAAGTCAAGATGGATCTCCTGTTAAGCGTAAGGCTTGGGTACCAAATCTGGTGAGACCAAGGGTGATTTTCTCTTTTCTCTGCTCGAAATCGTCATTTTTATCTTTCTTTTTTATTTGATTCAAACTTTGTTGCAGATAAGTCGAGATGCATGGTCTTCCCCCTACAATCTAAGAGTAAAGGTTGGTAGGGTTAGCGATACTCCCTCGCGTTATGCAGGACCCCTTCAGGCATCAGTAAGTCTTCACTTGCTCATAATCAGAGTAACCATTTTTTTAACCACAATGTCTTGATATGATTTCTATATGATATAGCGCCATGGTGCCAATATTGACACATTTAGGTGAAAGAGGAAGGATGGGGAGACCCTAGCAGCTGATGATGATAAAGGCGATGTCGAAGCTATTCTACCTCCTAGAGGTGGCGGTGAACTTGCTAGTTTTTCGACGGATCTTACAACCACTGATCTCAGGGTTGCAGTTTTTGGATACCCCAATGCTGGCCTCCCATACAAAATCCATATAAAGTTCTTGTCTCGTAAGTACCTAGTCGTGGGAGGATTTATCGTTCCCAATCTACATGTTGATTTCTACACCAAGATATGGTGAAGATATGGTGATATCACTACTAATGAATTGGTGAAGGATTATTCTTTCGCTTTGGTGACTACCATGGGCGGCCTCCTCCCTATGATTGAAGATATTAATGTAGCAACCCCCTACAACATCACTAATTTGGAAATACAGAAATAGGAAAAGATGATATCTACCTGCGAATCTCTCAGGTTCAATATGGGGTGGATCCGCTAACGACTAAAGGTCATCAAAACGGATCGTGAAAGTATATATCATTGCCAATCTAATCCCATCTTCGAAGGTCATCGCGGATTAGGAGAAGGCATTGAAGGAGGAATCAACAAGGAAGAAGAAAATGATCCAAGATCTGAATACCAGGATTACGGGATTCCAGAAGAGGATAATTGCTCTATAAGAGAGATTATCTATTGTTGGGAGACTTTCTCAAGAGCTCTAGATTTTATGTTGTTGTTTTTTTTTGAACAAGTAGTGAATAAGTGGCTAATGTCTAATTACAGATGTTTTTTTTTTGAATGAAAAAAAAAAGTTTTGCATTACATAAAAAGAGGAAAAATAGAGATATCTAAGCATATTAAGCTTTGAGCTATTTACCATTCATTATTGATACTCTACACCTCTGTTTACGACAACAATCTTGTAGTACCCGCTGGTGTAGATGGTGAATTTTTGACAAGGGCTAGAATTGATAAATTGCCCTCTAGTAAGTAACAAGAACATATGTATGCATACTTATGCGCATATGCTTAGTATAAAATATGTGCTTCTATTTATATTCAACAAGCGAATTGAGAACACAGGTTCCACCTAAATATTCTAAATAGGCCTTGTAGCCTCTTCAATGCTCGTAATATTCATGTTGTATCGAACTAGTCTCAAGTCGTATAAATTCCATGACTGAATTCCTTGAACTTGCATCAAATATGCATTGACATTCTAGCAACATCTATTAAACTCGGGAATAGCTAATGCTTAAGGCTGAAATACATTATAGCTTAACGCTTCATTCGCAACGAATGCACCTCAAATTGCTCTTCTGAACCTAAATATGCTGCTTTAGCATTTTGCTTAAATATAAACCACAAATAATGCGCCACTCTCTCCGATGTGCCACAATCAAGAAAAAATGTCATAAAAGATGCATTGAACCTCTCATTTAGGCTAACCCTAGCCTTTTCTCATATTAACGCCAAGATAGCACTAGTCTTTCATCTTAGCATCACATTGGCACTAGCTAGCCACAATAGCGCTAAAAGCGCTAACTTTCCTGGCGCTAAACCCTAGCACCTGAGAGGTTCTAACTAACCAAAAATGGTCTTAGATAGTACAAAAACACCTAATAATGCCTTAACTCACGTATTAGCAGCTTAACACCTAAGCTCTAGCACCAAATGTGCTAAATCTAACTCTAGCATCAAAAGTGCTAAATCTAGCAACAAAAGCGACAATCCTTGGCCGTGATGCTGTTGGATTAGCGCCCGTAGTGGATAACGCCCTTGATGGCTAACCGCCCTTGGTGGCTAAACGCTCTTGGCGGATAACTCCCTTGATGGCTAAGCACCCTTATTGGCTAAACGCCCTTGCTTGCGCTAACGCCCTTGTTGTGGATGCGCCCTTGCTTGTGGCTAGCGCCCTTGTTGTGACCGACGCCCTTGCTTGTGGCCAACTATACAATTGAAGTGCTAACTTCAAACCTCCTTGGTACTAGCTTCCTTGTACAATTAATATTTACCAAAAGATGTGCATGTTGGTCTTACTCCTGAAAGGTTAGCATACTAGCCTTTTAGATTAAGAGAGTTATCACCTTCTTATTTGCGCTAAGTATCTAGTGTTGTCTTTGCTAGATGCTTTGCTCAGAAATATGCCTTTCTTCTTAATATAGGTCCTGAATTAAGTCTCATATGAATTTCAGTAGGATTCCATGCTCAAGGATCCTTCTATGACATTTGGCCTAAAAATCCTCTCAGACTTACAATAAGTCACTCCTAGGCTAATTCTTAGCCATAAAAAATGCCATGTTACATTCAAATAAGTACATGACCACTAAAATTCCCAGACTCAATACTAATCAGTCTGGCTATCAATCGAGTGAGTCACACAACTTACTTCACTGACTTTGCAGGTCATTTGACTTGACTTGACATGACTTAATCAAACCATGATGGTTTATAACTCCACTTTTTTCACGAGATATCAAATACAATATGGTGGAATTCTTATTGGGGTATTGGTCTGGCAGTCTATGACATCGTGGGTGGTGACACAACCCCCACGAACAAGAAAGTAACAAGAAGTGGGCGGTTACATAACAGTTGAGAGGATGAGGAGTAGTGGTCAAACATGTTTTCCCTACTTTTTGGAAACCACCCCACTACAATCTCCACAATCATCACTTCTCCACCTCTTCCTAACTTCTACGACTTGCGAGAATATCAGTGTTTCCTCTCCAAACTATAAATAAATGATTTTCACCTATTCGAAACAAAACAGAAACACACAACAAGACAATCAGTATGAAGAAACTAAAATCTCACAGAATTAGGGATTCCTCTACGAAGAATCCATTCTTCTTCACACTACTGATATTTCTCAACCTTCTTTGCTTTCCTCCCCTAAGACCTACCTAAATCCTTTCCATCTTTGTAAACGAAGCATGACGTGAACGTCCATTTCTTGGTTTAGGCTCGTCCTGTTCAACCTTGATCTCTCAAACCTAATTAAAAGTACCATTTCGCAGTATATTTTTTTTCGCCCTAAAATAATTGGCGACCACAGCGAGAGATCAACCTCTCGATTATAAAAGCCAATTTTCAGTTATTCAAAATGGTGGATCTTAGGTATGGAGCAGTTACAACCCATATTGTTGGTTCAGGGAGTACTGGTGGTGGTGATTCTGAAAACACCCCTATTGCTACTGAACCTCCCCGTACCAATTCTACTGATACACCTCCTCTCGGTGACAAAATCGTTGAAGACGCCGAGATTACTCAAACTCCAATCAACATAATCGATCTGATGAAAAGACGAGAAGTCCTTGCCAGAACCCAAGTGGACATGGCTACTACTCGAAGGAGGTACTCGCTTGTCTCAAGACCCTGACGGAGCAACTCTCCCCAGAAAAACGTCATCGCTTAACAAAGCAGACCAAAACCAACTCTACAGCGTCTATTGATGCTGAAACACCTGGGTCTCGAAAAGACAAGGGAGTCCACATCATTCCTGATCAACCACCACAGAGGTACCAACAATCCAAATTTGTCACCCGTGAAGATATGGAAAGACTCTTGCGAAATCATGGCAAGGAGGACTCGCCCTTGGCCCATCAACACCAACCTCCATACCTTCCTGAAATCCAGAGGATCCCTCTGCTGGAAGGTTACTCTTCCTCAACTTTATCATTATATGATGGAACTGGAAATGCTCGTGAGCACGTCTCTCGATTTCTCGAATCCCTCATGGGACATGAATACAATCATGTATTGTGCCTCAAAGAATTTTCAAAGTCTCTCACTGGGAGAGCCTAAACGTAGTACAACAACATTGCTCCCGACAACATTTTTGATTGGAATGACATGGTTAACGCCTTCTACAGAAAGTTCTTCTTCGTCTCCGAGCAGATCACTTTATCAGACTTGGGAAGAATGTTCCAGAGAAATAAGGAGCACCCCAATGAATATGTGGAGAGATTCAGAGTTCAAGCACTGGATTTTCATGATCCAAATATGACATAACATCAACTAGTAGAGCTCTGCATTAACGGTATGATCCTTTTTTACCGTGTTTTTCTCAAAAATTTACGTTTTCAAACTCTCTCCGAGTTACATAAAATCGCAAAACAATCCTCCATATCTGCTCCCTCCCTCATCGAGAGAACTAGATCATCAAGAGAAGAAGTTCGTAGAGATACTCGTGGGAATCGCCGGCTAGTCAACAAGTTGTACACCATTCAACCATCAATTAATGTTGTCAGTAACGAGAGACCTAAGAGAAAAGCTCCAACCCAACAGGAATCACGAACTAAGCGTCTTCCTTCCACCCTAGCCGTAAACCAGGGAGAAACCCAACGAGTCACTCGCTCCCAAGGCGCCCCTAAGGGGCCACGACCACAACAACAACCGCAAGAGGAGGACATAAAGCCTGATATAACTTGTCCTGATTTTCCAATTCCCATGGAAGAAGTCCTTGAATTACTGGAGGCATGGGTACAAGAAGGGGTCATAAAATTACCACTTGTACGACACCCACCAACTCCACGAGAAATGGCCGACCTGAGGTATTGTCGTTTTCATTGATTTGTCAATCACCCCACTAACGAGTGTAATGGTTTGATATGAATCTTCAAATAGAAAATAGAATCAGGGGAATTGCAATTGGGGAATGAAGGGATTCACAAAAATCCACTTCCTGTTAGAAGCTTCACTACCTCTAAAGAGCCGGTCAATCAGACAGTTCAATCGCTAATGGAACGCATGTGCGAACTCCTCCACTTATCAAAGGATCAACGTAAGACCTTTTCAATGCCCCCAATCGAGTTGTATCTGGCGAACATCTACCATTCTTCACTAAAGACACTCTCACCCGGGATGAGCCCTCTTCGGAAGACATAGCCGACCGGAACAGCGAAAGACGCGACAAGGAACTTTTCACTACTGCACATCTCAGAAATGTCAAATTCAAGAAAGCACTAATTGATAACGGCATGGATGTCAATTATTAGTATCACAACTCTGAGAAACACGGGAGTAACTCAGAAAGAAGCTATACGCTCGCCAACAACAGTTTAAGATCCTAAAAGATTAATCAGAGATGTCTACAAACATATCACCTTCATAGTGGCGTCCGGAGCCAGTCAAACAAGTACTAGGTATTTATTATCAAAGGGAATCTTAACTATGACATGATCCTGGGACGTGATTGGCTCCAGCAATTATCAACTATCATAAGAGCTCGTCCATGAGTCGCTCCTCGAGTCAAACGCCCTACCCCCAAAGCCAACATCAACAACATCAACAAAAACTTACCGTTGTACCTAGAAGAATACCAATTGCTCAAAGCCATTATGGGGAATCAGGCGCCAACTGAGAGTATATCAGCCTATATCAATAAATTTTGTACTCAGGTAGCCCTAAGTCAATTGCTTCCTTGTCGTTAGATTCTCCTCATATACCAGCAAATTAGGGACTAGACCTTGCTAAAAATCACGGCCGTTCCCTAGTCCGTCGTTATGAATCGGTGGTTACTCCCATACAATACTTCAAAAAATGGGCATAGATTACTCCTGCCTTTTGTAAACCACCAGAGCCCTTGAAGATACTTCCCCTCGTATATGATCCGAAGTACGTTACGGAAAAGGTTCATCCATATGAACATAAGATTTACAAAGCTAGAACGATCAAACCAAATGTTTTTAGAATAGGAAACCTGGTCCTCAAGGCATCTATGCGTCGTCACTCCTCCTGGGAAGGACCATACAGAATCTCACGAGCCACCATTGGTGGCTACTATAATTGATCACCACATAAGGTGAACCTGTGGTGGCAGCTATTCATGGAAGATGGCTCAAGGCTTTCGAATACGTCTTATCATAGTCCCCATTTCCCTGTTTTCCTCCTGTAGCATTTATAATTCCTCTAAAATGCCTACGAATATCACTATGGGCATACTTAGGATTTCAATTTCATTAATCGAGTCAAATCATTATTAAAGAAAATATTTATGAATTACCTATCTGAACCAACTCATATGAAAGTCTTTTGAAATATATAGAAGATTGAATCCAAGCAAATCCTAAAAAAAAACATACTTTCATCCCTCATGTCTCGAACCTCTTCTTGAATTAGTTCTGAAGATTTCATAAATTCAACAAAATAGAGACCTCCATATGTTCTGAAGTCTTATCAAGAGGAAAGAGTCCACATCCGTTCCAGGGATACCCCAATCACCAACCCTGGAATTATCTACAGAGAAGCGGCAGAGCTTTCTCCATATAACTCGACATAGGTGGATGAAACGAAGAGTTCCCTAGGCTCACAAGTACTCGGGAGGACTCCTGCTGGATCCAAGGTACACATTAACACTTGTACCAGGATCCAAGGTAAACATTAACAAGCACGCAATCAAGGGTCCTTCCATGATCTTCAATACAAAGAAGAAATTATCTACATCGGGTCAACGATTGTTTATTCATTATTTTCAAGGAGGGTAGACAACGATGCTAACTCGAGAAGTTCTAAACATATATGGTTCCATCATAACGGCCATATGTGAAATATTTAATTCAAAGAATAAAACTTGATTTGAAGATTCAGTTTCCGAGTTAGAGTCATGCTCGTTGTCACCATCTTCATTAGAATCGTGTTCTTCCCGAACTTCTTCAGAGTCTTCCTCCTTTTTGGAATTCGCTTTTAGGTCTTCTATTTTAGAGTCGTCTTTTGGAATTCCATCGGGGTCTTCATCGGAATCTTCCTCCAAATATTCTATAGGAGAACCGTTTTTCATGTCAAAGTAGGCATCAGCACGCTCAGCTTTACGATCCTCCTCAGTCTCAGAGAAAAGCTCAGGTTCAGACTCGTATGCCGTATGAGCCTCAGGATCCTCTTTCTCAGAAGGATACTCATCCGCGTCAGTATCAAGAGCCACACCATAGGGAAGCACGCCTCGTATCACTCGTTTATTCTTCTCCCTGTTAGCAATTGCTCGAAGACGTCGCTTTTCCATAAAGGTTATAAGTTCCTCATCCTCGAACCTCTTCTTCTCCGATTCCTTTCTGCGTCTTACTGCTTCTTCATCATTAATTGCAAAACAGAGATCCAGAGCATATCAACGAGTTTCCTTCAAACAATCAAGAGGGATACCTCGAACAAGTTTTATGATTTTGTTCAAAGAACGCATATTCTTGACTGCACTTCTTGAGGAGAAGTCACCTTCATCCTCTTGCTTTTGCAACCTAGTTTCTTGCTTGAGGGATCAGAGATATGGTTTCGGTCAGGGATTGCCATGACCTACATAAAACATAAAATAACAAAAGATAATACTCCAGCAAGAAAGAAAAGAAGACTTATCACAGGTTTTAATCCATTAATCAACGATTAAACTTATTGGTATTCTTGTTGCTGCTAAAGCTATTTCACTCCAGAAGAGCAATGATGAAACTAGGGTTTTGATGGGTTAATATTCCCAGTACTATCATGATATATATACGCATTATGTTTGATAAAAATTTGGAAACCCTAGTTTTATTAGATAAAGAGATTATTATCAAAAATATCTATGCTTACCTTGTTCCTGGCCGGTGGTATCTGCAACCTGCCGCCACCAACAACTTCTACTTCAAAAAGAGATAAAAGAAGTCACGATGATATATATAAAAAAGGGAGGAAGCCTATATATAGGTACCAATATGAAAAGTCCTTGTCCAATTAGGAAACCAAAAAAAAAAAAGTGGCGCAAGGTTACCTTTTTCTTGGCCGTACCAAACTTAATCCTTCCCTCCCGAGATAACCAAGACCGCCTACTATCCCTAACCGAATTTGGCGCTAAAGGGTGCACATCTTCAGATCCCAAAAGCTAAGTACATCTTCCTTTGCTCTTAAAATTTAAATTATACATATATAATTATTGAAAGAATATTGTCACCATCTAGTGTTTACTGTGCAGCATTACTGTTCCTCACTAAGCAGGGGACTTAATATAGATGGTGAAATAATTTTTGACAAAGGATAGAATTGATAAATTGCCCTTTACTAATTAACAAGAACATATGTATGCATATTTATGCGCATATGATTAGTATAGAATACTTTGCTTCTATTTACAAACGAATTGAGAACACAAATTCCACCTAGATATTCTAAATTGGTTTTGTAGCCTCTTCAATGCTCGTAATATTCATGCTGTATCGAACTAGTCTCAAGTCGCATAAATTCTATGGATGAATTCCTTGAACTTGCATCGAATACGCATTGACGTTCTAGCAACATATATTAAACTCGAGAATAGATAATGCTTAACCCAGAAATATATTATAGTTTAACGCTTCATTCGCAACGAATGCACCTCAAATTGCTCTTCTGAACCTAAATATGCCGCTTTAGCACTTTGCTTAAATATAAGCCACAAATAATACGCCACTCTCTCTGATGTGTCACAGTCAAGAAACAATGTCATAAAGATGCATTGAACCTTTCATTTAGGATAACCCTATCCTTTTCTCATATTAACGTCAATATAGCACTAGTCACAATAGCGCTAAAAGCGCTAACTTTCTTGGCGTTAAACCCTAGCACCTGAAAGGTGCTAAATAACCAAAAATGGTCTTATCTAGTACAAAAACACCTAACAAAGGCCTTAGATCATGTATTATCAACCACCTAAGCTCTAGCACCAAAGTGCTAAATCTAACTCTAGTACCAAAAGTGCTAAATCTAGCAACAAAAGCGCCAATCCTTGGCCGCGATGCTCTTGGCTTAGCGCCCTTGGTGGCTAACTGAAAGGTTAACCAGATTGGACGGGGCTGCTTAGCACTTTTTTACGCTTCCTCGAGTGAAGTGCCCCATAAACTATAAGGGCGAGCCTCCGTCTCCGTTAAAGACATGGGAATATAGCCACATGAGTAGTAAAAGTGTTTCAATTTACATTCCCAAGTAGTGGTGTCTCTGAGAAGTTCCTTGGTTTTAAGGACTAAATACCAACTGATGTAAAAGCTCTAATCGTATTTTCAACTTCATGATTGTATTCCAGGATGAGCACAACATCCTTATGCACCTATTTCACACACAACAAAGAGAAAGAAGCATTGAGACTCTATGATCCCTCGTGGTACACCACGCATCTACTCCTTTGCTGCATCATAGTTCAGTAGGAAAAGAAATATCAAAGCCTATGCAGATCTATTTATTACTTGACGAATTTATGATGCTTCTCGCCGCTCTATTGTCGAGGTCGTGAATAGGAGAAAACCATTTTGATTCAATTAGAGATTGTCTTCAAAGTCTTCTATCAGCGGATAGAGCCAGTACGCGTAATAAAAGCAAGCATGTTCTCACCTTTCGCATCCCCAGGTCCCCTATCCATGTCTCCTTTTTAACTAGTGCTTGCCAGCCCAATAGATCATGTATTTCTCGCATCTACGGATGGTAATTTCTTTCTTAGTTTACCGAGATCGACAAGCACTTTCCTTCGCTAGAAGCCCGTCCATCACTCTCCGCAAGAGATGCAAGTAGGCAGCCGCAGTTTAAATGAAGTGGAATGCGCATAGAGATGCTTTTCGATCCCGTCGACTGATAAGCAAAGTGACGCGCTATTGAAGGAGAATAATATGGAACCGGCTATCCTACCGTCCACTCTCAGTAAAACGCTAAGGTGAACCATGAGAAGCTTGTGCAATCTGAGTTTCCTCTTGCCCTGGGCCCCTACCCATCTTGGATAAGAATCTACAACGCACTAAAACGCCCTTGTTGATGATCTTTTACTCCGACAACTTATTACCTTTTTAAGTAGCTTCTTTTTATTTCAGCGGATCGTAAAAGCTAGCAGTCTTACCCCTACACTGAAGGAAACACTTTAGAAGACTGAGTTATTTCCGAACTAGGAACAACCCGTCGAGCAAATTGCAAAATAAGCAGTCATCCTTATTTCCAAGTGAGACTGATGGCGCCAGTTGAGATCCGTTCTAGAAGTTACATAACAAGAAAGGTGGGATGAACATGTTACTCGCCATATTCTAGAGAATTAAAGAACCGGTCCTAGCCATAGCGTTTAATCTCTAAGTTGAGTAACTTGGAGAGGAATTGTTTTATTGATTATAAGAACTCCATATGTAATCCTCTAAGCTATTATGACTTTGAATATGCTCTCGAGAAAGGGGAATAACCATCACCTAGAAAAGACCATCCATCCGCTCTTGTCCTAGCAAAGGGACTCTACTTGCATCTGCTAATTCAGGTATCATTTTGTCTTTAACTGACTTGGCCTCATCTTTGTGGTGACATACTTCTTTTACACTTATCAATGCGAAATAAAATAAAAATGGATCGACGACAGATTCAGATTCTCTGGTTGGTAGTTGCCACTTCATTCTCGATTCTGCGAGAATAAAGGTTGAGGAATTCATGCCTGAGTTGGCTAGTCCACAATTACAACTTCGGGTCAGCTCATGCGGAAGACTCATGTTTTGTTTTAAGAGATCGAGTGAGCATATTCTAGAGACCTTGTTTATGCTACATTTTTTTCTGTTCTTGCAATTGCTCAGGATACCCTTTTTTAGCTTCTAAGGTTTATTTCTTAGTTCATCTCCGCAGTAACTATTAGCGTAATCGCGACCTTCTCGTGCTCTTTCAAAGCCTTTGCTACAGCATCGAGTATGTTTCCATCACTTAGTAAGAGGACTTTGTACAAGTATTGGATGGATGATGAGTTGTTCCCAGAAAGGGTGACTTCCCTGCCCTATACCTATAGGAGGGTTCCCGTTGATCCTTGAGAAGTAGTTAGTGAAGTGAAATCACTCTGCCAGTACTTATTTTCAAGTATGATCATCTTTAAACAGTTGCCCAACATAATGAGTTTTAGGTAAAAGGCCTAGCTCGACCCCATGTGTTTAGTAGCTGTCGGAGATGACAATCAAATTTCATCTTTCAGTTCCAGGGATTATTAAGGCAATAAAAAAGAGTCCGTCCGAGAGCGATTCATTGCCTTTAGATCTATCGCAAAGAGTACAACTGATATAGTGATGCATATTACCTTCAGTCCAATCAAGAAGGAAAATAAGATAGAGACAGGGAAATGCTCTAGAAACTAAAATAATTGTCCCCTTTGGGCTTTGCCTGCGGGTTTTCGGTCGGGACCCTTACTCCAGCAAGTGAGCCAATACATTCCTATAAGGCAATTATGTAAATACGTGGTGTGTATCCTCTTATCCTAAAAGTTAAAGTGTAGTATAAGCCTCTGAAAGAGCATCTATGACAAACTAGCCTCAATTTTAGCAATTCATTGTATAATTGGAACTTGATTGTGCTCAACTTGATAGAGTCAGCGTTCGGTGAATTATTTCGGGAATTCAAGTCACATAGTCTACTCCGCCTGCTCCTTTGAAAGACAATTAGCTGCCATTTCCCACAACTTGAAGATGGAGGCAAGCCCGTTGATCAGTTCCTTAGATGGCTTACTTTCCTTGCTTATTTTTGTATATAGTTGTCTTGTTTTCCTTCCTAAGTTGTTTAGTTAACTTACTTCATTGACAAGAATAGATTACAATCAAGTATCACCTCGAACCTTGAGTAAGGGAATGCAAGTAACTTCCTCTTGTTGTACCTCTTGTTTCTTTGTTAGTTGCAGTTGTAGCTCTTCAAGTAGTGGTGTTTCTTTTCTTTTCCTGTTGTTTATCTACTCTTGTTAGGCCTTCCTTGCTATGAGCTAATAAACATAACGATTTTAACTAATGATGTTATAAAAGGAGGGCCTTTCAAACTCAAAGCCTAGGAAAGAGTCACCTTAAAGGCGAGACACATAAATGGAATACAACGAGGCCTAAAGGCGAGCATTTCATAGGTTCTTCTTTCTGACCAGGTGATGGTTTTGTAGTTGTGGTAAATAATGGTTCGTTCGAGACGTGTGAAGATTTGTTTTTAATCTAATTTCTAAGACTAAAAATAGGAAAATTCAAATAAAATTTATAATAATATTGAGAGTAAACTGAGGCAAAGATTCTACTATTTTCCAAATTTAAAAGTGATTCAATTCAATAATTATAATTAAGAAATTTTTACGTTTAATTCGATTCTAAAATATTGCAACAAGTAGATTTTTAAA
>JAJJMC010030994.1:5645451-5659940 GCA_023531435.1 Papaver californicum
GAAATGGGAATGCAAAGATAGGTGGTGCATCATTTCCTAATAAGAGGGATACTTCTGATGTTTCTGCGAACGTTGATTGAAAGGTAATAGTACGTGGAAAAGTGGAGGCGCCAAGCCAGAGACGAATCTAGGCTAGCTTCATACTGGTCTTCTTTTGTTCGCCAAGCTTCCATATGGGCCAAGAAAAATCTTTCTGCTTAGGCAAGCTTCTGCTAGCTTAGTCGGGTATTCTTGTAGTTCTTCTTGAGGTCAAGGACTTACTTGACTTTGAGGGGTGGTGCGAAAGTACCCTCCAAACTAACAAGTCTTCAGAGCCATATGATATTGATCAAAATCCGTTGAATCTGCAACTGTTGAATTACTTTTTCTAGGAACGGGTATCATTATTAGTCCATAAATATAGTAGTTAACGTAGAACAGATCGATTCCTAAGGAGCTCGAAGAGAGGAAGACTAAGCCACTTCACAATTAGGAAATGCCATTATATCTCCGCTAGTATATCTCCTAACGCCCTTCTTTGAGTCTTAGATTCTTGGAGCAGATGGACCCTCGCCTATTAGTTAATCTTGCATTCCTTAACTAAAATAAAAACTCAAGGAGTTTGCCACTCAGTGATATCGCTAGCTAGTATACTTACATTTTCATATAACTAATTGCATATAATAAGTAGATATCATAACTAATATCGTAGAATAAGTATCTTCTTTCATGAGCAAGAAGTCAGGAAACTCCTATGCTTTCCGTTGGTCAACAACCAACAGAAAAAGAGAGTTTTCTTCTTCGCAACTCCTACTTTATGTATTCCTGGCCGAGTCTACATAAAGTAAAGGACCGTTGGTGAGGGTCCACATAATTTCACAAGTCTTGAAGCTTATAATCTTTCATCTCTATATGTTGTTGATGTCGAATGACTAATGAAAACAAAAGCTAGATGCACAATTGTTCGTCAATTCTTTTGTTGGAATTTTTTTTTGAGTGTTGCTCTACATCAATCAATTTTTGAAACACAACTAGAAATGGAGAAGATAGTGGAAGCAACACTTCTAAGCGATGGATACACCATAGAATCACTTCTTTCGAATTGGAGAGAGATCAGGGGTGTCGTAACTAAAAACGGAGGAGGCAACTTAGTGCAAATGCCTGGCAATCCTTGGTCGAGCAAATCTATGACTTCGTCTATAAAGGGCATTTTATCTATCTTAATAGCCTCGAAAGCTGCCCTTAGAGAAAGTATATGTGTAGGCGCTGGCTCAAGCGTATGATTTAGGGGCGTCCCTTTTAGAGTTATTTGTAGTGCGTAGTATAAATACCAGTAGATATATTAACCCACTTTTGTAATTGACTCCCTAATTGAGGCTTAGATAGGATATAATCCATTTGGCACTAAAATGTCACCCGTGAAAGATCAGATAAGGTTAAAAACGAAGAAAGGAAGGAGGGTCCCATCGCGTCGAACATCAGTCTGAACTTTGTCCGCTTCTTTTAGTTGGTATTGAGCTTAACTCATAGGCGTGGGTAGCTTTTGAAGGCGGAAACCAGAAAGAATTAATGCATTCTTCGCTTCCATTTGATTCTTAATTGTTCTTGTCCTATTAGCCAGATCCTCTGTTTTTTTTTTTTTCTGTTAGTGAATAATTTGTCCAATATATTGATGTAATTCGAATGGATGATTCATGAACTATCTTATTTTCTTTGAGATTTTATTTTATTTTCACTCGATTCATATACTTTTCTCAATCCAACTAATAAAATTGGATTTACTTTGCCAAGCGCTTTGATTCTTTTTTTTTTAGAAACAAATCTATTTTATGAGTCCAGCTTTCATTCAGAATGAAATGAAATGGCTCGCGCTGACCGTTAGGAGTAGGTAACCCGTTCTCGATCCGGGGAAGTCAACCAAAGAACAACTTCAACTTCCTTTTTCAATGCACTTTAAAGATAGCTCCAGCTATGAAACCAGAAAGGGATAAAGTATATAGCCATTAATTTTGTCTTTTTTCTACCCGCTTCTATACCACTCATATTAAAGAAGTTCTACGACCGATGTTAGTTTGGATTTTACGAGCGTTAGCAAATATCTCAGAAAGACTAGATTAGTGGAGCTCGTTGTTTTGCCGCTTACCTGGTCGTTCAAATCAGACCTCTATTTTAGTCCAACGAGAATGAGTTTTCTACGGTCAGTGTAGTGAGATTCGTGGAACTAATTATGCCTTTATGCCTATTATTTTAGAAGCAATTCCTAGGAAAGATTATGGTGCTTTGACCAATTAAACTACAATCCCAGTATGGGTCTTTCTCTCTTTCAGAGCCGTTAGCCTCTCTGCTCGTGGCATTGAGTTCCCATCTCGATCTCCTAAAGCTAATGAGTACCTATCTATGAAGTGACTCCAGATAGCAAGCGATCACTCAACAATGAAACCGTCGACGGGGGATGAGTACCTATCCCTTACGGGAATCGAACCCTTGTCTTCGACATGAAAAGACGATGTCCTAACCACTGGACGAAAGGGACAAAAAATGCTTCAGCTCGCGTCTAAATTTGGGTATAACAGGAGTTGTACCTGCGACCATTAGGTTAAAATCCCAATGTTCTACCGACTGAGCTATACACCCGTAAAGGATCTGTATAGGCTTAGTAGGGCATGAACCTACAATATTACTGTTATGAGCGGTACGTTTCAACCAAATAAACTATAAGCCTCTACAATAAACGAATCGCTCGAGAGGAATAAAAAGTATCAATCACTGTCTTTGATGCTGAAAGTTATCATAGCATGGGATCTATGAACTGGGGGAGAGGCCAAGGACGGGCTCGAACCGTCATTCCAGGATTTGCAGTCCAATACATTTTCATTATGTTACCTAGCCAACTCATTGCATCTCATAAACTATTTTTCTATTATATTAAGTTAACTGGGAGAGGTAGGATTCAAACCTACGTATGAAAAAACTGCAACAGATTTACAGTCTGCCGCTTTTGACCGCTCATCCACTCACCCTAAATTGAACTCTCCTCAAGTAGGAATTGAACCTATGACCAATCAGTTAACAACCGACCGCTATACCACTGAGCTACTGAGGAACAATGGACGACACGTGAATAAGGATATCAGATTCCTACCAAGATAACTAGAAGTTCCAACCAATAAGAACCCTATTGAACCTAAAAGAAGGATACATGCCCAGAAGAAATTACTTGTTTTTCGAGACCCGGTTATATGTTCTATCCATATACGTTATGAGCGCCAGTTCATACTAGATCAAGTTGCATTTTATTGGAATCGAGAGAATAACCCAAATGAATTTTACTTCACTTTTTTTGTTCCCGAAGTAACTCTCATCAAATAGCACTGTTATGATGTGAACCATTAGAAATAATTCATCAAATTGGTTAAATATAAAAGCGTCTGCTTCATAGGGATCTAGACAATCTTATTTTTTTGAACATGAAGAAATAAAGAAGCCATTGCAATTGCCGGGAAAACTAGGCCCACTAAAGGCACAAAAATAGAGGGTAAATCAAAAGTTGTCATAGAATGGATACCTCGATTTAAAATTTATACCTGTTATAAAGATATCTTATTATAAGTATATCTATTTATTATAAGTATAGAATAATAAGTGCAAGGAATGTAGAACTAAATATGAGTTCTCACGGGAGATATTGAAATATGCACGATTTTAATTCTATTATTTTATATATTTTAATTTTTCTATATCTATAATACGTAAGAGGGTAAGATGTAATACTTTTTCTTCATAAAATTTTGCCAAAACAAAAGAAGAATGCATTTTTTTATCCTGTTGATCGAAACTTCCTGATTACTAATCATGTATATAGCACCAATTATAGGTATAAAATACAGATCTAGAGGAAATTTTTTAAAGTAAGTATCCAAAACTTTTAATTCTTCACGGATCACCCTTGGTCGAGTTATTACGTGGAAGTGCTAGTGTGGGCCAATTTAGATCCAAAGGTTCGATACCTTGTTATTAAACTCATGCTTCATAGAAATATTCGATCGGATAGAGTCGACGAAAGAGGTAGTTTCATTAGTAATTTACAGATTAAATATGCCATAAAAGAAAACATCACTACCCTCACATATATTGCATCTATTATACTTTTACCCTGGTGGGCTTCTCGCCTAAAACGATAAGTATAGAGGTATTTCAGGAAAAAGAGATCAAGTCAATCTCCCTCTTGATTCAATGTGAAATGCTTAATTAGGTCTTTAAAGTCGACTGATCTAAAGAAGGATCTGGCTCCTTTCTTATTCTTCTTAATTTGTAGAATGAAAACCAAATTCCTATGATCGAGTCTTTCTGGCCCCTGTGATGTATTAAAGAGGGCCTCTCTGAGATACCTGAACGGGTTATTCATTCTTTATATCGTTCTTGATTATATTGAAAGAGAATGATTAATCTATTTTTTCGCCTCTTTGCCAATACATCAGAATTCTCGTGGAGAATTGGAAGATATCATCGGTTGCCCCAAAGTGAAGGACGCATAAAATGAGATATCTAGAAAGGGGTATGTTGGCGACAATAGTCAACATTTTTTATTATTAGTCTTCCTCATAAGTTTGCTGTATCTAATATTCTTTTTGTTGCGCATTGAAAGAACGGTGATGTTCCTAGCCACCTCCGATCCCTCCTTATGTTAGTAATTCAGTTCTAAGTCAACGAGATGCGCCTATAACTCGAAGAGTGAGATGAACCTTCTGGCCTAAACCTCTCAAGTGTGGAACCAAGTTAAGGTCTAGCACTAGCTAATCTTCCAGACCCATCCGATCTGGAAGAGAGACCAAAGAAAGGTGAATTAGTATGATGCCGATGAGGTTTTTTAGGTCTTTTTTAAGTTCTTTTGTGGTGTTCAGGTTAGTTGATGGGTACACGAGGTGATGATCGGGGTCAAGATCTGAAATTAATAGAAATGGTCCTCGTCTCGTGCAATGGACGTTGTCGGTAAGCTAACCTGACTAATGGAATGCCAAATTATCTTTTAGAGAACTTTTTGATCAATGAATACTTTGTAGGCAATGGATGCTTACTCCCCAGAAGTACTTTCATGGCCATGGCCTACTGATTCAATGGAAGATGACTTTCCATAGCGCAAAAGGTTAGTAAATTTATTTTAGATCAAATATCATAAAATTGATATTTATAAACCAGAGAAAAGTGAGAAGTAATAGTTTTAGTTCTTTGTTTTCCCAAAAACTGGACTCTTATATGGATCCAGAAGGACATCTGAGTAGTAACGCTATAACTATAAAATCCTAATCGACACTATAAATAAAAGAGGAAAGTTTTATCAATAAACGACGCAGCTGATGAGTGGCAGCCTTCATCATGAAACTTCTTCTTTGATAAATTTCACCTTTCGGATCAATTCCTCTAGCAGCACGAGTCTTAGAAGGGATTCCCTCGAATATATAATGAAAAAGCAAGTTCTAGTGGATCACCGTCGGGAATAGTCGCTTCAAAGTGAATCCTCCCTAGATACACACGTTGTTTTTTTATTTCTATTTCATGGTTGAGTCAATTTAAAAAAGATTTAAAGTTAAAGATTTATCAATACGTAATGTTGCTCCAATACGCAACCAAAGAGCTACTGCGGTCCCAATTAAAAAGACGGCTGTAGCTACTGGACGACGAAACAGGTTTTGGAATTTATTAACATTCTCCAAAAAAGGTACTGTGAATAATCCTGCCGGTACTGAAATCATTAAAAGAACCCTTTCTGAAAGCCATTAGTATCTAATTTTAATCGGACGAAGTCTACCCATTCAGTATCGTGTCCCGGTTGGGACATCAAATGGTTTAATTCTGCAATATCTTTTTTGTACGTGGCCAGTAGTGTCTTGAGACTCTACCTATTCAAGATTAGGAAACCCGATGCAAGAACAGGCCATTATGAATCCAAAATAAGGAGGAATGCACATCTGCAAGCACGCAAATTACTTCGTAAGCGAGCTGTTTTACCAGCGTCTTAAAATGTTATGATTTTAGCCTTACTCATTCCTTTCCTTTACTCATAATCAAATCGAAGTGAATACTAGAGGAAGATTTGTACGGAATGTATCAATTAGTAATGAGAATTCGGAATATCACACATTGATCAATCAAAAAGAGATTCAACAACTAAAAGAAAGATCGATTCTTTGGGATCCTTCATTTCTTCAAACGGAACGAACATAGAGAAATCAGACCGATTCCCGAAATGCCTTTCTGGATATTCCTCAATGTCCCGACTATTCACGGAATGTGAGAAGCATATGAATAATCATCTGCTTCCGGAAGAAATTGAAGCAATTCTTGGGAATTCTACAAGATTAGTTCGTTCATTTTTCTCTGACAGATGGTCAAAACTTCATCTGGGTTCGACCTATCCAATACATATTCAAGTCCATGGTCTTGTTCCTATTTATGAATGCACCAATTGAATGAACCTAAGTACTAAAGAGTTGAAAGAAGAAGTGAATTGCACGAGCTAAGAAATGAACTTATACTAAAATGAAAGAACTTTTTATTCTTATACTAAAAGAAAACAACTGTATTTGTCCGAACGAACTCAACTCAACTAGCAAAAGAAAGAACTCCAATAGTTAGACTTGGTAATGAATCTCTGTCCTAAAAAGACTTATAGTTATTGCGAAGCGCTCTATCTGACAACCTGGTTCAGCTCACTTATTGTACAATATTCATGGTCAATCCGATCTTGAACTACGAAAAACCTTATCTGCAAAGTCTGGATATCCCTGTTTTGTAAGAGAAAGCCTGCTCTTTAAATAAATTTGACATGATATCTGCTTCAATTAGATTGTTCTGTGATAAAGATAGAACACATGAGTCAGTAAACTGCCTAAGAAAGACGATTTGAACTTACTATATCCCTTTTTGAGACCCACTTTCATCACATTAAAGATGAACCTGGCAATGGATGGATGCAACAAAGAAAACCTGGGAGAAGAAGGCAATAACCAAAGAGAGCTGCTTTTGCGCCATGAACTAGAAGTAGGACCAAACTGAGAGTGAGCAACATAGAAAAAGATGGATTTGTGAATGAGAAGTACAAGTTCCATATCTTCATAGGAATGAGCGGAATAATGGAAAATTTCTCAAGTGGGCTGTGTACCATTCATACTTTGTATTTTTCACAAGAAGTGAACTGGATTTATTATCATAACCTATATTTTTCACGGATTCATAAAGAATTGATCCATTTAAACCATGATCATGTTCTGCCATTCCTATCAGCATTCGAGGATGCTTGTATCTCATTCAGTTAGGGAAAGTAGTTCTGACACTCACACTCATAAGTGACTCCTATAGAAAGCTTTTGAACTAGGGAGACATCTTATTGCAAGAAATAAAGATGTGATCCCCGCAAACATTTTCATCTCTTTCTTTCCAGTGAATCAATTAGACTTGAACCTTTCTTAAGACTACCAAGCCCTCTCGAATGAGTTCTACGATAGAAGCTTTCGACGCAGTAACTGCATTAAAAAGGGACAAATTTTAATAGATGGTGTTGCTACAGTTGGTGAAGAATTATATGCCATGGGAAGGCTACAATTTTGAAGACGCCATACTTATTAGTGAACGTCTAGTATATGACGATGTTTATACTTCTTTTCATATACGGAAATTCGAAATTCAGACTCATGTGACAAGCCAAGGCCCTGAAAGGATAACTAATGAAATACCGCATTTAAAAGCCCACTTACTCCGGAATTTAGATAGAAACATAATTGTGATGTTGGGTCTTGGGTAGAAACAAGTTAGTAGGTAAATTAACGCCTCAGATGACGAAAAAATCATCATATGCCCCAGAAGATAGATTATTACGGGCTATACTTGACATTCAAGTATCTACTGCAAATGAAACTTGTCTAAAATTACTTATAGGTAGCAGAGGTCGAGTTATTGATGTGAGATGGATCCAGAAAAAGGGGGGTTCCAGTTATAGTCCAGAAATGATTTGTGTATATGTTTCACAGAAAAGTGAAATCATAGTAGGGGATAAAGTTGCTGGAAGGCATGGTAATAAAGGTATCATTTCCAAAAAAAATCCTAGACAAGATATGTCGTATTTACAAGACGAAATGCATGTTGATATGGTATCCAATCCATTAGGAGTACCTTCACGAATGAATATAGGATAAATATTTGAATGCTCGCTCGGGTTAGCGGGGGATCTGCTAGACATGCATTATCGAATAACACCCTTTGATGAGAGATATGAGCAAGAGGATTCTAGAAAAGTCGTGTTTTCTGAATTATATGAAGCCAGAAAGCAAACATCGAATCTGTGGGTATTTGAACCCGAGTATCCGGGAAAAAGCAGAATATTTGATGGAAGAACGAGAGATCCTTTTGAACAACTTGTTATAATAGGAAAGTCCTAAATTAATTCATCAAGTTGATGATAAAATTCATGGGCGTTCCATCGGGCATTATGCGCTTGTTACATAACAACCCCTTAGGGGAAGGGCTAAGCAAGGGGGACAATAGGTAGGAGAAATAGAAGTTTGGGCTCTAGAGGGGTTTGGCGTTGCTCACATTTTACAAGAGATGCTTATTTATAAATATGTTCATATTAGAGCTTGTCAGGAAGTACTTGGTACTACGATCATTGGAGGAACAATACCTAAACATGAGGATGCTCCAGAGTCTTTTTGATTGCTCGTTCGAGAACTACGATCTTTGGCTCTGGAATTGAATCATTTCCTTGTATATGAAAAGAACTTCCAGATTTAAACGAAGGAAAATTGATCGGAATGAATTAGAATTTTTCTTATATGATCGACCGGTATAAACATCAACACCTTCGAATTGGATCAGTTTTTCCTGAACAAATAAGCGTTTGGGCCAAAAATATACTACCCAATGGAGAGGTTGTTGGAGAGGTGACTAAACCTTATACTTTTCATTACAAAACCAATAAGACGGAAAAAGATAGATTGTTTTGTGAAAGAATTTTTGAACCTATAAAAAGTGGAATCTGTGCCTGTGGAAACTATCGAGTAATCGGAGATGAAAAAGAGGACCCGAAATTTTGTGAAAAATGCGGAGTCGAGTTTGTTGATTCTCGGATACGAATATATCAAATGGGATACATCAAACTGGCATGCCCAAAGCGGGCACCTAACCCACCTAAACAGGAGAGTATGACTGCATGACGGGGAAAAACTATGTGGGGCACCTTTTGGGTCTGGGATGCTCGTTTAAGCAATCCGCCACTTTTTGACGACTTTCACTTTCAACCAGATGAACGGCCTACGTGCCCTTTACGCCCAGTCATTCAGAAAAACACTCCCCCCCCTCGTGTTACCGCGGCTGCTGGCACGAAGTTAGTCGGGGCTTTTTCCTCGAGCCATGTCATGATCGCGCACTCGACGAAAGAGCTTGACAAGCGAAATTGCCCTTCTGCACTCACGCCATATTGCTGGATCAGGCTTGCGCCCATTTCCCATATGGAGTTCTTATAATCAATAGAACAATTCCTCTCCAAGTTGTTATCTTTTCCACTTTGTAGGTCCAGGGTGTATGTTAATCCAATGAATGAGTTGTTTGATATGGTTTTTAAAAGTGGTAAAAAGGGTTTGATTCTCGTACTTGTGAAAATTTAATTTCTAGACCTAATTTTTAATAACAGACAATAAAGAGAATTAAAATAATTTTATTTTAAAATGGATGACGAAAAACTAGGGCTTAAGATTCCACCATTAACCAATACTTAAGTGATAACATCTAACAATTCTTATATTCAATTTAATCTAAATATGCCAAAGATAGGTTTTTGAAAGAATAATTGTTAATCAAGAGCATGAGACATCAAGAGTTTAAAAACAAAGTATGACCCATCAGAAGAAAACACAATTATTTGAGAAAAACTATTTTTTCAATTTTAATTCAAGAAGTTAATAATAAAAGAATTGTAGAATAAATATAACTAAAATATAAGTTACCACAATTATTGGATGAACGGCTTCCTCCGTCGCCCCAATGATGGTGATTAGCTCATTGTAATGGAAACACACTCAAAATAGACTTTCATTGCTCAAAAGGTGCTTACAATGGTGAAAAAGGAGTGAAACAGAAGAACAGAGACGCTTATAAGCGTTACATAGAAGTGTTTTTTCCGTTACAGAAGAAGGAAAAGGGAACAGGAAAGAAAGACGGACTCCAGACGCTGTTGATATAAGACTGCTTCAGCAGCTGCGTCAACGAAAGAACTAGCGACAGTATCAGCGGCAGTTCTTCAACTCCTTATGTTCTTCATCTTCTTCTTCCCAGCAGCAGGAACTATTTTTCTTCCTGATTTTTTTCGGTGGCTATGGCTTCCCTTTTTCTTCGCTTCTCTCCGCTTCTCTTTGCTATATATAGTATTAGTAAACCCTAGAAACCCTTGTGAACTGATAAGGACTCAAAAACAAATCCAAATCAAATTGAAATCTCGTGACAATCCTAAATAGACCATGACTCTGTTTCCGACTCCAAGTTACGGGAATATCCCTTTTTTTTTTCTTCTCTGTACACATCAGAGACTCTCGAAAGATAAAGAATAATCCGCAGAAGATATCCTCCCTAAAAGATCCCCAAAACTTGAGTTTATCTCCAGCTCAGATTCATTTTTTCACGTGAAGAAGTTTCTTCCCTGAACTGTCAGGAATGACTATTTTTTCTCCTTTCCAACTCAAGTAGCTATTCAGCGATCGTAACAACTCGTAAGGAATCAAAACTGTTGAGAAAATCCATCGAAATTTTGTCTCAAACCAAATCAGGAACAATTTCACACGTAAAGAAATATTCCCGCCATTTTCGGTTTCAAATTCAAAGAAGGGAGTGCCCCCAATCCAAGAGTTGGGTGCCTTTATCAATTCTTCTCGGGTGCCTTTAGTAATTTTCCAGGTGCCTTTATCACTTTTCGAGCCGATTTTTCCCAAATTATTAATTTCTCAAAAATACCTACAAAGACATAAAAAACCATAATAAGTACAAAATCGAACACTATCAAAATAGATAATCGAGCGCAATTTTGACACAAAAATGTGTATATCAAAACCCCCAAACTTACTATTTGCTAGTCCTCGAGCAAATCTAATCTAGAAAATAAAATTCTAACTCACTTTCGCAGGAATCGCGACTACATTTAGCATATCCAATAAGTCGTTAAACCCATAGGTGTCCTAAGTGGACGAGTTTTGTCTCGTGAGGGTTTACAAGAGGTATACCCACAAAACCTTTTCTCCAAATTTTAGCTACTCGTGAACGATTGAGGATAGACACTAAACAAGCTACTTAGTTGGCTTACTCAATTCTTCGGCTATAGGAATCATTACCCTATATGAGTCCAATTGATGTACAAGAGTGTTTACTCAAGCATACTAAAATTCATATATAAGACAACAGATCTCTACTCAGATAATCGTTCAACCACAAGACTCAGAATCTATCACAGTTCAATCACATGAAACGATTTAAAAGATGGACATGGAAAATATGAAGGTTGCACGTGTTGACTAAGGTGAACGGTGTTTCCCATATCTGTCTGAAGGTCAATGCCCGGATGAAACTTAATGAATTTAGATACGCACCCACTGGTCTTAAATCTAATACTAATATTGATTCAACTGGTATATACACGGGTTCAGCGATCGACTTATTGAAAATAAAACAGTAAATGTATTGACAAAATGATTGGATCACATTGAATCCAAGGGCATGGTTCTTATCAGTATCTTACATGATAGTTCCCATGGATCCTGCGTTCCACGCTTGCTTAGGCGACGAAGACAGGGAGAACACACACATATTGCTATCAAAGTGTCATTTTTTTTTTAATGTTAAAATGAAATAATGGGTATTATATTTTATTTTTTTTAATGTTAAAATGCAATAATGGGGCTTGATCTCAAAACACTCTATTTCATCCTGACGGCAATAACAATTTGATACTGGACCCCACCAAATCACTTAGAGAAACACAAAATTGCAAAAGTAAAAATAAAAAGTGATATGGTCGAGATAGACTCCGAGATGTGGTGACGAATATCATGCTATTTCTAACACTTGAACTCTGTCCTTTTATGAATAGACCATTTAACTGGGCACACCAATACCTATAGAAAAGAGCTAAGTTTCCATCTACCTAGAATGGTTAGTGTCACCCTGAAGTGTTCACAAGCTTCTAAATTTTGGAGTTTTTATTATTGCACTAAAAAGTTTCTCCCTTACCCCCAAACTTAAATCAAACAGTGTCCTCAATGTTTCAAAATAAAGAGCAGTACCAATAGATAAGTAAAAAGAGGAACAAAGAGGTAAGTCAGAAATATAGTACCTGAGTGAAGCGTAGCAATCCTTCTATGGAGAATAAAATAAAAAGATAAAAACCTAACAACCTACAAAAATCTACTAAAAAAATACAAAACAACCCTGATGATCAATCAGAGTAAGCAGGGACCTCCTCAACATTACCTATAGGAAAAGGCTCTAAAAATGGTTTCAATCTCTGACCGTTAACCTTGAAAGGAGTTCTACCGTCTTGAGTCTCAATCTCATTAGCACCATGAGGAAAAACAATGCGAACAACGAACGGACCGGTCCACCGAGATCGTAACTTCCCGGGAAAAAGACGCAAACGAGTATCATACAGAAGAACTTTTTGACATGGGGAAAATGACTTTCTTAAAATATTTCTATCATGCACAAGTTTCATTTTGTTCTTATACTCCCTAGCACTATCATATGCATATTTCCGAATCTCTTCCAAATCATTGAGCTGGAGCTTCCTGTGAGCTCCTGCTTTGTCAAGTGAAAAATTAAACTGCTTTACAGCTAATATGCTCTATGTTCTAACTCGACGGGCAGGTGACATGCCTTGCCAAAAACTAGACGATAGGGTGACATTCCAATGGGGGTCTTAAACGCGGTACGGTAAGCCCATAAGGCATCTGTAAGCCTTAACGACCAGTCTTTCCTATTAGGATTAATTATTTTCTCTAGAATACGTTTTATCTCCCTGTTGGAAACCTCTGCTTGACCACTAGTCTGTGGGTAATATGGGGTAGGTACTTTGTGGGTAATACCATATTTTTTCATTAAAAGATTAAACGGTCGGTTACAAAATTGTGACCCTCCATCACTAATTATAGCTCGCGGTGTACCAAAACGTGTAAATATGTTATCATTCAAAAACTGGACCATAACCTTGTGGTCGTTTGTTTTATACGAAACCGCCTCTACCCACTTAGATACCTAGTCTACAACGACAAGGATGTAAAAATAACCAAAGGAATTAGGAAATGGACCCATAAAATCAATGCCCCACACATCAAAGACCTCAATAACTAAAATCGGGTTCAAAGGCATCATATTCCTACGGGAAATGGTTCCTAACTTCTGACAGCGCTCACAAGTAGCACAATAACTGTGGGAGTCTTTAAACAATGACGTCCAATAGAATCCAGGCTGCAATATCTTAACAGCGGTCTTCTTAGCACTAAAGCGACCTCCACAAGCATGATCATGACAAAAGGAAATAATACTGGACTGGTCACTCTCAGGTATACATCTCCTAATAATCTGGTCTGGACAATACTTAAACAAATAAGGATCGTCCCAAAAGAAATGCTTCGCCTCGGCTAAAAACCTAGAACGATCTTGTTTACCCCAATGTTGAGGCATTCGACCAGTAATGAGATAATTCACTATATTTGTGAACCAAGGTTATTGGGAAACAAGGAATAGTTGTTCATCAGGAAAACTATCTTACACAGGAGAAGAATCATCAGGGGACTCCACAACGAGTCTAGACAAGTGGTCTGCTACTACATTTTTCGCACCCTTTTTGTCTCTAATTTCTAGAGAGAATTCTTGTAGCAAAAGGATCCATCTAATCGATCTAGGTTTAGTATCCTTATTAGACAGAAGGTACTTCAAAGCAGCATGATCAGTAAAGATTATAACCTTAGAACCTAAGAGATATGATCTAAACTTGTCTAAGGCAAAAAAAATGGCTAATAGTTCCTTCTCTGTGGTGGTACAGTTCATTTGGACATCATTCAGAGTTTTGCTAGCATAGTAAATCACATGAAGTAATTTGTTTTCTCGCTGACCTAATACGACACCAATACCATAATCTGAAGCATCACACATTATCTCGAATGATAGGTTCCAGTTAGGAGCCTGAACTATGGGGGCGGTAGTGAGTAAAGTCTTAAGCTTCTCGAAAGCCTCTAAACAAGCATCATCAAAGACAAACTTAACATCTTTTGCAAGCAAATTGCAAAGAGGTCTAGAAATCAAGCTAAAATCCTTAATGAATCGACGATAAAAGCCTGCGTGCCCTAAGAATGACCTAACATCTCGTACAGTTTTGGGAACCTGTAAATTCTTAATAAGGTCAACTTTGGCTTTGTCTACCTCTATACCCTTAGAAGATACGATATGCCCTAAAACAATTCCTGATCGAACCATGAAAT
>JAJJMC010030994.1:5659950-5808718 GCA_023531435.1 Papaver californicum
AGAAGATACGATATGCCCTAAAACAATTCCTGATCGAACCATGAAATGGTATTTTTCCCAATTAAGCACTAAATTTCACTCCTTACACCTAGTCAACACTAATGTCAAATGATGCAAGCATTCATCAAAACATGACCAAGTACCGAAAAATCATCCATAAAGACATCTAAAAACCGTTCTACCATGTCAGAAAATATGCTCATCATACAACGCTGAAAAGTAGTGGGTGCATTACAAAAACCGAAAGGCATGCGTCTATACGCAAAAGTGCCAAAGGGACAAGTAAAAGTAGTTTTTCTCTTGGTCTTCTGGGGCAATAACAGTCTGATTATAACCAGAAAAACCATCTAGCAAGGAATAATGGTTATGTCCAGCTAATCTCTCTAGCATTTGGTCGATGAAAGGAAGGGGAAAGTGATCCTTCCTTGTGACCTTTTTCAATTTTCTATAGTCAATACAAACACGCCACCCCGTGGTCACTCAGGTTGGATTAATTCATTATTATCATTCTTAACTATAGTGATACCTGATTTCTTGGGGACAACCTGAACGGGGATGACCCACTTACTGTTTTAAATTGGGTAAATAATACCCGCATCTAACAACTTAAGCACTTCAGTTCGAACTACTTCTTTCATATTAGGGTTAAGTCGATGTTGCATCTCCCTAGACGGTTTTGTATCATCCTCTAAACAAATCTGATGCATACAAACAGTAGGACTTATTCCCTTAATGTCTGCTATGGTCCACCCTAAAGCTTCCTTATTATCTTGAAGCACGGTCACTATCCTACTTTCCTGGTTATTATCCAAGTCGGATGCTACAATCACAGGCAAAGTCTCAGATGGGCCTAAATACACATATTTCAGAGTATCTGGTAGTTGTTTAAGGTCCAACTTAGGTGGCTCTTCTAAAGAAGGAATTAGGGTAGACTTAGAAACTGGTAGTTGTTCAAACTTAGGTTTCCATCCATTACTAGTGTCTAACAAAGGGGATGAGTCTAACAAAGCATTCACCTCATTGATTACACTATCATCATCAAAATCAAAACCAAAGTGGGCTAGGCATTTCTATAATGGATCTTATAACAAAGTGTTCGGTAATGACTCCTGAACGAGTGTCCCTATCATGTTCACCTCTTCAGTGCACGTGTCATCTAGCTCAGGTGGTTGCTTACTAATGTTGAAAATATTCAGCTCAATAGTTACATTACCAAAAGATAAGTTCATAATACCATTTCGACAGTTAATGACCGCGTTGGATGTCGCTAAAAACGGGCGACCTAATATCACAGGTATCTAATTCTCTGGGTCAGGGACAGGTTGGGTATCAAGGACAACAAAATCTACTTGATAGATAAACCTATCAACCTCAATAAGAACATCCTCTATGACACCACGAGGAATTTTCTCAGACCTATCAGCTAACTGCAATGTCATCTGAGTAGGTTTCAAATCACCAAGTCCTAAATGCAGGTACACATGGTACGGAAGTAAGTTCACACTGGCTCATAAGTCAAGTAATGCTTTCTCGACCCGGTATTTACCTATTGTGCAAGAAATGGTCGGGGACCCTGGGTCTTTGTACTTAGGGGTTACATTGTTATGAATAATTGAACTCACATGACTAGCTAAAAAGGCTTTCTTTCGTACACTAACTTTCGCTTTCGCATACACATGTCCTTAAGGAACTTGGCATAAGTAGGAATCTGCCTAATTGCGTCTAATAATGGAATGTTTATCGTGACTTGCTTAAAAAACTCCATTATGTCATTAAAGTTGGATTCCTTCGTAGTTGGTGTTAACAGTTGTGGAAACGGGGCTCTGGGCATAAAATTCGGCTTATGAGGGGCTACCTCAGGCTCTTTAGAGACTTCATTAGTCTCTTCATCTACTGGATCATAGGGGTGAACTAAAGTATGTTCACTTTCAGGCATAGTTACCTTGTTGTCTACGACTTTACCGTTCCTAAGAGTTCTAATTGCATTCACATGACTCGGTGATTTCTCACCGTAAGATATTTCATGAAATCCTCTAGGATTGGTTTGGGGTTGAATAGGAAACCTACCTTTTTTTTCTTTCTCTCAAAGACTCAGCGATCTGACCAACCTGGGTTTCTAAATTAGAAATAGCCTGACTATTAGCCTGAACAATCTTTTGATTTTCTCGTAAACTCTGGTTGACAAACTGCTGGAAATCTTTAGTATTCTGAGTCAATGAGGCAACATACTCAGCTAAACTCATTATCGTTTTATCTATCGGACTCTGAAATTGTTCTGGTCCAGAAGGATTCTTAGCATAACCAAAACCTGGGGGAACCTTAGAATTACTAGACTGACTTTGACTCTGGCCCTTAGACCAAGAAAGGTTAGGATGGTTTCTCCAACCAGGGTTATAGGTTTCTGAATAAGGGTCGAACTTCTGATGATTATCAAACCTAGTGTTATTATAAAGAGCATGGGCTTGCTCTTCAACATTCTGTCCTTCCCAAAATGGTTTGGGCTCAATACTACTAGATTGACTCAGTTCTAAAGCTTCTAACATTTTCGATATAGCCGCTATTTTGGCATCCGATTCAAAAGATCCTTCTACCCTATTAACATTCCCTCTACTTAAAAGAATTATTCTCTGGGGATCCCTACTATTTTCCCGATGTTGGGTTTTCTCGGCGATTTCATTCAAAAATGTCATCGCGCCATCGAAAGTTTTATTTTCAAACCCACCTGTGCATAAAGACTCAACCATGGTTGTTGTCGAATAATCTAAACCCTCGTAGAGGATCTGAAATAACCTTAATTTCTCTAAACCATGATGAAGACATTCTGATAATAAGTCATCGAACCTTTCCAAATACCTATATAAAGATTCTCCCTCTAATTGAGCAAATGTGCAAATCTGCTGTCTAATAAATGATGTTTTGTGCCTAGGGAAAAACTTTTGGAAAAAGGAAGAAGTGAGTTGTTCATAGGTCTCAATTGACTCAGAAGTCAAACTATATAGACAAGACTTGGCTTTGTCTCTTAGTGAAAAAGGAAATAGTCTAAGTTTCAACGCTTCATCATCTAGGTCTTTAATCCTGATGGTACTACATATTTCCTCAAAATCCCTAACATGGAAATAGGGGTTTTCATTTTCTTTCCCTAAGAATATTAGGAGCATCTGTATGGTCCCAGGTTCAATTCATAGTTTGCTTCAGTATCATCTAACTTGATACATGATGGACGAGAAGTCCTAGTCTGGTTCAACAAAGCTTTTAAAGTTGCCGTCGCTGGCGCTATCAAACAACTAGAAATAACTTATTCACACAGTGTCAAGTTCTAAAAATTGAAATTTTCATAAAAAGAAGAGTCTCTGAGGTCCTCGTTTCCAGGGACATAACTACTAGGTTTTTCACTAATCAAACGACCTAGAGTGTCTCTTTTCCAAGCCCGCTCAGTGATGACTTCAAGCGGTCTTGGCATACACTAAAAAAAACTAAAAAAAAAATAAATCCTAATTGGAAGGGAACTCTAACAATCACAAGCAAGGCTGACTCAACCAAATCAAACCTATCAAATCTAGCAAACAAAAAGCATGATGGCTCCACTTAGATTGTTTCTAGACCAGCTTCTATTCTTTCAAAAGGCAACTAGTTACGATTTTAGCAAACCTCTTAGAACGATCCGAATTAGATTAAGTCGAAGAGAAACAAGATAAGCTCTAAGGAGATTTGATAACCCTGTCTCTTTTGCACTTTTCCCTGGATTACAAGGTGGTCGTGTCGTAATCAACCAAAATAATCGAGTTCTTACTCTATAAAATAGAATGAAATATAGGGATAAGAACAAGTTCATTCCCACAAGGAGGCCGAGACTATCACTAATTTTCAGTCACGTAAATAGCAACAGGGGGGATTTTTGTTGTTTATTAAGCTAAATTAAACTAAGGCAATACGCAAGTAAAGAAGGATGTGAAATAAGAAGAAAAAACATTGGTTAGAGATTTCGTCTTCCGTTATCCAACATGTTATCAATCAAAGCATACTCAACATTCATGCATTAATAATACTAATAACCCTAAAGCATCCTATCGCAGGGCTACTTCGGCAAAACTCCTAATGTCATCAGAGAGGGTATCGCGCCGCTCTCTGAATTCTTAACACTGGATAACTCGATATAAACACCAAGTTTAACCCAAATAAAGCAATGGTCTTTGTGAGTTGAGGTTATTCTAAATAACCCGATGCATCGCGTAACCGGATTTAATCTAGGTCAAGCTTCTACACATACTTGCATGGCAATTTTAAGTATTGTTAACAAATATGCTATACTACTTGTAACTAGAGTCTTTCGACAATTCCGGATCGAAAACTCTAGTTTAGTTGTAGATATCAATGCATGCTCATTCAATTTGTAACTTAAACAAACACACAATCAATCATACATGGCATTATAATCAGTAGAACATGAACAATATTAGTAATAGCATGAAATCATGAGATATGCGCCATTCAATTAATAAACATGTCTTCAAACATCAGATTACATCCCTAACCAATATGAAAGGTTTAGCTCATCATGGATTTCTCAAAATCCATGAAAAATAATTATAATACACTTTACTCAAACCCGGAAAGATTGTGTAGAACAGATATGGCTTCGGAACGCAGCAATGATGGTAGACAGCACCACTTACGCCTCTTGCTCGTCTGTTTTTGTGTCTGTTTACGCCTCTATTCTCCTTCTCTTCCCTGTGTTGTATTGTGTAGTATATGTTCGTGATATGATAGATATCAAGCAGCAAAAACTCCTTTTCTTTTATATCTCAAGTCCTTCTTTTTAGCTCAGCAGCAGCACCATGTATCCAGCCCTTTTACGCCAATAGGATTCCTGTTTGTACGTGAGTGGCTAAGTCCAAAATATTGTTGTTTCACCACCTTTCCTTACTTGCCTCAAACTCTCCTTTTCCTACAAGAACTCCTATATTCTCTGCCCCAAATTCACCAAAAGAATTCCATAAGAAAACCGATCTTTCTTCTTATAACAAGAGTTAGCCACTTTTAGGAAACCGACTAGGAATAGGAAATATGATAAGTTTCCTAATTCTAGCCCCACAAGATATGGCAACTCCAAAGCTTTCCTAATCCCATAGAACCTCCACAAGCTAGCCATGAGTCCACCAAGGCTATCCACCTTCCACTCGGACCACCCTAGCTCAACAACACCTCCATATGACTACTTAGCACAAGCGCACTTTTGCTTCAGCCAACTTAGCGCCTGGGCGCTGGCAGCACCAACTAGTTAGCCACCATGTGGCTTTGCCCATAACTTCCTCATACGAGATCGGAATGACCTCGTTCTTTCGCCGTTGGCTTCGTAATTCAATTTCCTACACTGCGGAGGGTGAAAGGCCTAAATTCAGCAGAGTTTTACTGGCTCCTCGGTAATTCTTCTCTTTAAGCTCCATTCTGCGGATTTCCGGACTGTAACCTGAAAAGACAACTAACCTTCGAAAGTAATCAAAATACCTAGTAATTCACTCAAATTTAGCACATAAGGGTCAGGAAAAACTACATTAAATGTATGATTTATGCACCTATCACAAGGAGGCTATAATCAACTTAAAATAATCTTCTTGAACTTCGAGTTCGGCTAACAAAGTAACCAATACAGTCCTTTTGAACGAAATTCCTATAAGCTCGTTACGCTATCGGTCTTTTTCTAGTCAAAATTTTAAGGTTTATGTTCGCGTTTGGTAACATGTTCCTAAAGTGGAAAAGAAGGAAACGGTGATGAAATCCGAGTCCTTATCTTATATGGCCAGTTCTTGCCCTTTACTAGAAAATTAAATCCGTTTTCAGTTCCTCAACATATATGCATACGAAGGAATACAGTAAACCCACTTGCAGGGGATTCGTTGGTTGATCGAGTCTTACCTCCCGTACCAGAAGGGGGATGAATCGGTTGTAGTCGACTCGGGCCACCGACTCCTGTGTCAGTGTGCGAACCCGAGGGGCCGAGACAATATCGTAATTGTCGTCCTTCCCTCTAGCAGTTTATATTTAATAATACCTTTCCGTAGGGTTTAAAAATAAATAAAGTGTCCATATGTCCAAAAGAAAGTCCAAAAAGAAGTCTCCAAAATAAAAAAAAATCACAGAAACAATTAAAATCCTAATAAACTTTTCTAAAAAAAAAAACAAATAAAATCTAAAATAAAATAAAATCTAATTAAGAAAAATCTTCGTCTTGTTTTTCGTTCTTTAAGCTTTAACTTTTAACTCCAAGTCTTTAGCTTTAATTCCAAGTCTTTGGCTCACTTTCTTTTCGATCCAAAATCCAAAACCTGTAGCAAAAAGATAAATACCAAAAGAAACATAAAATAGAACAAAGTAAAATAATAAAAATAAAACCTAAAAATAAACTAAAACTCTAAACCTAAAATAAAATCCCCGGCAGCGGCACCAAGAATTGATATGGTTTTTAATAGTGGTAAAAAGGGTTTGATTCTTGGACTTGTGAAGATTTAATTTCTAGACCTAATTTTTAATAATAGAAAATAAAGAGAATTAAAACAATTTGATTTTAGAATGGATGAAGAAAAACTAGGGCTTAAGATTCCACCATTAACCAATACTTAAGTGATAACATCTAACAATTCTTATATTCAATTTAATCTAAATATGCCAAAGATAGGTTTTCTGAAAGAATAATTGTTAATCAAGAGCATGAGACATCAAGAGTTTAAAAACCAAGTATGACCCATCAGAAGAAAACACAATTATTTGAGAGAAACCATTTTTTCAATTTTAATTCAAGCAATTAATAATAAAAGAATTGTAGAATAAATATAATTAAAATATAAGTTACCACAATTATTGGATGAACGGCTTCCTCCGTCGCCCTAGTGATGGTGATTAGCTCATTGTAATGGAAACACACTCAAAATAGACTTTCATTGCTCAAAAGGTGCTTACAATGGTGAAAAAGGAGTAACACAGAAGAATAGAGATGCTTATAAGCGTTACAGAGAAGTGTTCTTTGCATTACAGAAGAAGGAAAAGGGAACAGGAAAGAAAGACGGACTCCAGGCGTTGTTGATATAAGACTGCTTCAGCAGCTGCGTCAGCGACAAAACTAGCGACAGTATCAACGACAGTTCTTCAACGCCTTATGTTTTTCCTCTTCTTCTTCGCAGTAGTAGGAACTATTTTTCTTCCTGATTTTTTTCGGTGGCTCTGGCTTCCCTTTTTCTTCGCTTCTCTTTGCTATATATAGTATTAGTAAAACCTAGAAACCCTTGTGAACCGATAAGGACTCAAAAACAAATCCAAATCAAATTGAAATCTCGTGACAATCCTAAACAGACCATGACTCTGTTTCCGACTCCAAGTTACGGGAATATCCCTTTTTTTTCTCTTCTCTGTACACATCAGAGACTCTCGAAAGATAAAGAATAATCCGCAGAAGATATCCTCCCTAAAAACTCCCCCAAACTTGAGTTTATCTCCAGCTCAGATTCAATTTTTCACGTGAAGAAGTTTCTTCCCTGAACTGTCGGGAATGGCTATTTTTCTCCTTTCCAACTCAAGTATCTATCCAGTGATCGTAACAACTCGTAAGGAATCAAAACTGTTGAGAAAATCCATCGAAATTTTGTCTCAAACCAAATCAGGAACAATTTCACACGTAAAGAAATATTCCCGCCATTTTCGGTTTCAAATTCAAAGAAGGGGGTGCCCCCAATCCAAGAGTTGGGTGCCTTTATCAATTCTTCCCGGGTGCCTTTAGTAATTTTTCAGGTGCCTTTATCACTTTTCGAGCCGATTTTTCCCAAATTATTTATTTCTTAAAAATACCTACAAAGACATAAAAAGCCATAATAAGTACAAAATCGAACACTATCAAAATAGATAATCGAGCGCAATTTCGATACAAAAATGTGTTTATCATTGTTCCACCCGTTTTATCCTGCCTTTATTATTACATCTTATTCCTAAAGTATGAAGTCAAGAAGGCTAAAGGCAAAGCTAACATATATATAACCCTCTCCTTTAGTAGGGGATTTCAAGCTGGTTACAAACGAAATGAACAAAGTACCAGTGAACGAGGGCGCCCCTGTACAATTACCCATTAATCTACTTGCCCTAACCTTTCTAGGGCTTTTTAACTGATTGCGGGAAAAGGGATTCCTACTTTTCCTAGTCAAATAAAGGGGTCTGGCATCCCCCCTATCCTATCGAGAGCGTTTAATCCACCTTAACGGACGAAAAAGTCTTATAAAACTTGACCTCCACAAAAACCCTCAATAGAGGTTAGGATAGAAATCTAGGACATTCTCTGTGTTCTTTGAGCAGCGCCCGTCCGGTGCCGAACCATAAAGTGTTCTTCTTTTCTTGAAGGACAAAGGAGAAACAATGGTTAGTTATCTTGGTAGGAATCTGATATCCTTATTTCTGTCTTAGGAGATCCTCTCTTTTTCTCTTGGTGTATAATGCCCTTGATGGCTAGGCGCCCTTGGTAGCTAACTCCCTCGATAGCTAAGCTCCCTTGGTGGCTAAACGCCCTTGATGTGGCTAACGCCCTTGCTTGGTGGCTAAGCGCCCTTGGTGGGGCTAGCTCCCTTGCTTGCGCTAACGCCCTTGGTGGTTGACGCCCTTGGTAGATAAGCACCCTTGGTGGCTAAACGCCCTTGGTGGCTAACGCCCTTGATGGCTAAGTGCCTTTTGTGGATAAACGCTCTTGATGTGGCTAACGCCCTTGCTTGGTGGCTAAGCGCTCTTGCTTGCGCTAACACCCTTGCTTGTGGCTAGCGCCCTTGTTGTGGCCGACGCCCTTTGTTGTATCTAGCGCCCTTGCTTGTGGCTATATATAAAATTGAAGTGCTAACTTCAAACCTCCTTGGTACTAGCTTCCTAGTACAATTAATATTTACCAAAAGATGTGCATGTTGGTCTTACTCCTGAGATGTTAGGATACTAGCCTTTTATGTTAAGAGAGTTAACACCTTCTTATTTGTGCTAAGTAGCTAGTGTTGGCTTTGCTAGCTGCTTTGCTCAGAAATATGCATTTCTTCTTAATATAGGTCCTAAATTGAGTCTTATATGAATTTCAGTAGGATTCCTTGCTCAAGGATCCCTCTATGACGTTAGGACTCAAAAGCCTCTCAGACTTACGATAAGACGTTCCTAGGCTAATATTTAGCCATTAAATATGCCATGTTACTTTCAAACAAGTACATGACCACTAAAGTTCCTAAACTCGACACTAATTATTCTGGCTATCAATCAAGTGAGTCGCACAACTTACCTCACTGACTTAACAGGTAATTTGACTTGACTTGGATTAATCAAAACCATGATGGTTTATAACTCCACTATTTTCACGAGATATCAAATACAACATGGGGGGATTCTCATTGGGTTATTGGTCTAGCGGTCTACGACATCGTGGGTGGTGACACAACCCCGACGAACAAGAAGGTAACAAGAAGTAGGCGGTTACAAAGCAGTTGAGAGGATGGGGAGTAGTGGTCAGACAGGTTTTCCCTATTTTTTGGGAACCACCCCACTACAATCTCCACAATCATCACTCCTCTACCTCTTCCTAACTTCCACGACTTATGAGAATATCAATGTGTCCTCTTCAAACTATAAATAGATGATTCTCACTTATTTTCTTTAATACGAAAACATAGTATATTATTGAATTAAGGAATAGAAATGTCTGACTATATACATTCCTCCGACCATTGTGGGAAGGAAATAATCCAGTATAACTACAAAAATTAACAACTGCATGTCTGGCTATTATATGAGGCGTATTATTAGCCTCTCTAGGAATAAAAGAACAGGTTATTTAACGTTTGGTACCTAGTAAATATCAAATATATTGTTTTGGTATCCAATATTTCAAATATTAAGGGTTGGTACCTTGATCCGTTGTTGACCGTTAAAATTAACGTTTGACAGATTTTTATTTTTTTTATTTTATTTTTATTAAAATATCCTTTAATTTAATTTTTTATAATATTTAAATATTATTAAAATATTTTATTAAGTTTAAATTAAATAAAATAGATAAATTTATTTTACTAATATTTTAATAATTAAATATTTTTTTTAAATTTAACTTAATAAAATATTATTTTGCTTAATTAAATTATTTTATTATAATAATATTTAAATAAAATTTTACTTAATTAAATTTACATATTATTAAAATATTTTATTATGTTTAAATTAAATATATAACATTTTATTAAGTTAAACTAAATAAAATAAATATTAATAAATACTAAATTTTTATGAAAGTATTATTTAATTTAAAACCTATTAAAATATTATTTTTATTTAATTAACGTTTGAATTTAATTTATTGTTTTTATTAAATATTTTAATAATATTTTATTAAGATTAAATTAAATAATATTTTAATAAAAATAAAAAAAATAAATTAAAAAATATTTTAATAAAAATAAAAAAAATAAATTAGAAAATCAATCAACCATCAGTTTTAACAGTCAAACATCAGTCTTAATGGTCAATAACAGATTAAGAGACTAACCTCTAATATTTTAAATATTGGATACCAAAACATATATTGAATATTTATTGGATACCAAATATTATATAGTCCGTAAAAAGAACATTTTTAAGAGTCACAGCCATTTAAAAACTAAATATTATCTTCTATTATGTTGTTGTGAATCCACCTCACAACTTCTCTGCTTTCATCCATCGCTAAAATAATGTTTTCACCTTCCAGGTGAAGATCCGGTGAAGAAGATAAACCCTTATTCTTCCCTATCTACGGTGTCTTCTTTTTTTGTTTCTTAAGTTTGTATCGATAAACTTTTTTTTAAAAATAAATTTGTATCGATAAAGAATTAATAGTTGCTGCCAAGGCCCAATCCAATCGCATACACCAATTTCTAAATCCAAACTCTCTCCGATGTCGACCACTGCCTATTTCTGTCGGCACCTTCCTCCACTGGTAGTAGTAAAGCAGATCTCCTATCGCCAACAAATTCAAATCATACACGAACCCTAACTTGTTGGCTACCAATTATTTCCACACCGAGTACCAAGAGCTGCTTATATTAAGTAATCTCTTTGCTGCTATATTTCCCTTCTATTAACACCATTGATTCAGCCACTTTCAACCTGTTTTGAAACCTTGCTTTGCCGCTGCCCATTACTTCTTAATCGAGACCAACAAATTAAGACCAACAACTCACAGTAAGAATCAGCCACTAACCAAGCATGCATTATCGAAAGAGCTTTAATTAGACCTAAAATTGACGACAAGAACAAAACCCCTCTTTATCCATGGACGAACTACCCATACGACCAACACATAATTCTTTACTTCCTTGTTGCAATTTCAGACTCCAACTGCCAAGGTTTCACAATACAATTTACATTGAAAACATCCAAATTCCCTTGTAGTTGCCGTTATAAAGCATTAGGAAGTACACCACTGCCACAAATGAAAATTAAGCAACGACCAGACTCCAAAGTTGTGTTAACATCTAGTACTTCCATGGAAGCTTGATTGCCTATCATTTCCTTCAACCACTGAAGCGTTACCCATACATCCACCATTTAACCAAGACCATTTCAGACCAAACCCATCGAGGTACCAGAAAATAACCATCATTTCCTGCAATTATTCTTAAGTAAACGACAGCCATGAACATTTCCATATTTCCACCCAAAACCGTAACACTTCAATCTTGCACCATCTTGTTTCATTTCCAACCTAGATAGGAAAAAGAGAATTAAATAAAAGGGAAAAGTATGTGTAAACCAAAAAAAATTATTTCTATTTTAAAACACTCCATTAAAATTTTATATACCAAAAACCCATAATTATATAAATTATGTTATCCTTTAGTGAAAATAAAAAAATTCAATCGTACCACAGATAAAAATATAAATTTTCACCGTCAAAAGTTAGGTGATAAATCAATTATTCAATAAACATCAAGGTGAAAACAGAATTTTTCACTAAAAATCAAAGTGACAACAGAATGTTTCACTAAAAATATACATGTTTTGGAAACTTACAAATTCAAAAAATACAGATGAAAATTGAAATTTTTACATAAAAGTTAAAACATACATATTTCATATAAATTGCTTCAAAAGAAAAAGTCCTTGTAAATTCAAAACAAAGGTGCAAAAACCTATGTTTCATCCATTTTTTTCACAATGAAAAGAAGTTAAGCGCACATAGTATGTAAACAAAAGTCACCTGTAGAAGTCGAATCCACATCTCCATGGCTAAAAACCATATGCTCTACCATTTGAGCTAAGATAACACTTACGAATTCTCTGCTTACTTATGTAAAAACATATAAATCGGTCATATCCATACTTGCATCAAATCAAATGAGTTCAAAGTTATTGGAAGCAGTAAACAACGGCACTAGAGTTAGATATTCATATTGAACTGATCATTTCATAGCCATACTGCAATCTAGACCAAGAGTAGACAATAAGAACAAGACGGCCATTTCTTGGTCATTTGTACTTTATAAATGCAAAACTACGGATTCAAGGAGTAAAAGGCTAAAAAAGAAGCTTCCATCTGTACATTGTTCCATAATTTACAAATAAATTGGACAATACCATTTGATCTATCTAGACTACAGATAGTATAATATTTCCACATAATTTATAAAGGTAGCTACCAAATTCCGACAACAAATACATTTGGATACAAGAATATCTCATGGTGTTTTGTTCTACATTGGTTACTCACAAGTTAAAACAACATTAAAGGAACTACAGTCATGTAAAAAAGTTATCCATTTTCTCCAAATAAGAAGCAGTACCCGGTGAAATTTTTCCAGGTACATCTCTTGGGCGCTGCAGTAAAAGAAAGCCCATATCTAATTTTCACCTAAACATCTTAAGTCGGGAAATAAGAAGAGAACTGCAGATACAACAATAAAAATCTCCATTTACTGCACAATACACAATAAGATTAATCAACAAATTATGATCAACATACACGAATCACTAAGAACTTTGAGATCAAACTAACTACTAGTAGTGGCAGAAAAAAGAACACGAATACCAAAATTTGGGATAAACTAAAGCAAATAAAGAAGTACCTATTTTTTTTTAAATCAGATTTAATTTGATCACAAATCACATTCAATTTTTAAATTCTTCAGTTTCTGGGTAGATTAGAATCAAAAAATATTCTGATCGCAGTTGAACAAACAAAGATCTTAAAAAAAAAGTCATAAAATTATATGGTTTACCTGATTTTGTTTAAACAACACACAACTTCTCAGATCTGACTTTTGAATTGTTGAGAACAAATCGAGCTAAATCAAACAAACCTAAAAAAAACTAATAAATATCTGTTAGAATTCAGATATTCATACACTCAGTTTACACTTCTCTTAAGTCTCTGCCAGAGCATTCGGTGTTCTGCTTATGGTGCTGTTTGTTATATCTGGTGTGGTCTTGTGAAACTAATCTTGACGTTAAGCATTTAATGAATGTTAACATTAGCATTTAATGTGGTGTACGTTAGTATTAGGAATTCAGTTTTTCCCTTTCTATAAAATCATTGTAATCCCTAACATCAGTTTTTAAGTGTAATGATTTACAAAATATTAATGAGAAACAGATTCATTTTCTCTGTCAAATTCAGGGTATATTCATTCTTTTAATATTCTTGAGTTCATGATTTTCTGAACTCCAATCTTCAGGATCATCTTTTACTATGGTACCAGAGCATAGGGCTTCAATTGAAGAATCAATCTTAGTTAATGATTCGTGAATTCAATTCTGCAATGGAAAATCCTACATCTAGTTCAATAGCAAAAATCCCATTGAATCAACTGATGAACCTCATCACTCTAAAACTCAAAGAAGATAACTTCTTAAAATGGAAGAATCTTTTACTTCCAGTTATTAGAAAGTTCAAGCTTATGCCTTATCTGGATGGAACTCATCAATGTCCAGAAAGATTCACTAATTCAAGAAATCAGTCAAACAATATAGAAAATTCTCTCTATCTTGATTGGATTGATGAAGATTCCACAATAACTATGTGGATCAACAATACAATCTCAGACTCAGTGATCCCTTATTTTGATGCTGCATCAACTTCATCTCAACTCTGGAACAATATTAAAGAAAGATATGTAAGATCTTCATCAACATACTCAATTCAACTGATAAAAAAACTACTAGGAATGAAACAAGGTAATAGATCTATCTCCACTTTGATTGATGAAATAAGAATGTTGTCAGATAGTCTTGCTGCTGCAGGAGAGTTAATATCAGATAAAGAGCTAGTGGTAATTACTCTGTCTGCTTTGAATCCTGAGTATATACCCTTTGCTACATCTATGAGGCACATGTATCCTCCAATAACTGCCATTGAACTACATAACAATCTTCTAAGTGAGGAGATTATTATCAAACAGAGAGATAATGAACTTCTGAATCATACTTCAAACCAAGCCTTTCAAGCAAATTTCAACTCAAAAAAACCTCAGTTCAGAGAAGGAAATTCAAGATTTAGATCTTTCTCACCTTCTTATAACAGAGGTTCTTTCAACTCCTACAATACCCAATTTAGACCAAGTTACAACAATGGTAACAGGAGAGGTTTTAACACATCAGGAAGGAGTTATGTCCAGAAACAATTCAACAGATATGTTGTAATTTGTCAAATCTGTAATAAGCCAGGACATAGTGCTTTGGAGTGTCACAATAGACTCAATCCTTCTTATACTAATACTCACAATCAAGGAACAATGTCAGCTATGCTAGCCTCAACAGATATGACAAATGATAATCCATGGCTTATGGACAGTGGTGCAACAACACATATAACATCTGACAAATCAGAACTGCAAGCTTCAATTCCATATCAAGGTTCAGATAAAATACAAGTTGCTAATGGAGCAGGTATGTCCATTACTCACTCAGGATCTTGTGTTAAATCTACACGAACTCATTTCTTCAACTTAAGCAATATTCTTTTAGTACCACAGGCAACACAAAATTTAATATGTGTTCATCAGTTTACTTCAGAGAATAACTGCTCAATAACCTGTACTTCCAATGGATTTTATGTCAAGGTTCTTGCATCTGGGAGAACATTCTTGCAAGGACCACATAGCAATGGTTTATATCCAATTCACTTCTTACATCAGTCACCAAATAAAGCCTTGATAGTAGCAGCATCAAGCATATCATCTACAATTTGGCATAGTAGATTAGCACATACTTCTTTCAAGAATATGAAATGTATTTCTAGAATTCTGCATTACCTTCAGTTGTTAATAATCAAATAAACTGTGAAGCTTGTTCTCTAGGAAGATCACACAAGCTATCTTTTACTGATTCAGATAGTTTTAGCGCAGCACCTCTAGAGCTTCTTCATATGGATCTTTGGGGTCCTAGTCCTGTAACATCTTGGGAAGGTTACAAGTATTATGTTGTAATAAAAGATGATTTCATAAAATATTGTTGGTTGTTTCCCCTGCATGACAAATCTGAATTCAAGGAAATTTTCTTTAACTTTAGAATGTTCATTGAAAAACAACAACAACATTGTATCAAGACAATAAGAACAGATGGAGGAGGTGAATTCACTCACAATCAGTTCACTACTTATTTAGCACACGATGGAATTAGACATGAGATGACATGTCCACATACTTCAGAGCAAAATGGAGATGCAGAGTCAAAACACAGGCACATTGTAGATGTTGGCAGAACTCTACTAATACAATCTGGCTTAGGTGCAACATTTTGGGTGGAAGCTTTTGCAACAGCTAACTACACCATAAATAGATTGCTGCTAAAGCATTAAATTCAAAAACACCTTATGAGATATTACATAAAAATTTACCAGATTATTACTACCTGGGGTCTTTTGGGTATCTATGTTATCCTTGGTTAAGACCTTATGCAGCTAATAAGCTACAACCAAAGAGTATTGCTTGTATCTTTGTAGGATACAACTCCTTTCAAAAGGGTTACAAATGTTTAGATGCAAAGACTGGCAAAATTTATGTTTCTAGACATGTGAAATTCAGGGAAAGTATCTTTCCTTTCAAGTGTGGTGATACCTCAAGCTGCATCACATCAATGTTCCCATTAATGCCTGATACAGAACATTCCACTGATAGCATATCCACCATCAGTTCCTCTGCACAAGATCAAGAAATTTGGACTGTACCAAATCCAACTAAACACTCAACGGGTATGCCTTCTTCTTATTCGCATTCTAGTGAGCATGGTCTCACTAAGTCTGGAACTGATCCTGAGCTTCTAGTTTCATCTGTGGTTCCCAATGCACTCAAAATGAAAAATAGAGCCAAATCTGGTATACATAAATCGAAGATTTACTCCACTAAACACTCTTTTACAACAATTATCTCTAGTCAGATACCACCCATTACACCAACCTGCTATACTCAGGCCAGCAAGTATCCAGAACGGAGACAAACACTTGAAGAGGAATACAATGCTCTTCAGTCTGCAGAAACATGGACCAAGGTTGCTTATCATCCTTCAATGAATCTAGTAGGTTGTAAATGGGTGTTTAGGCTAAAGTATAATCCCGATGGCACTATATCTAGATACAAGGCAAGACTAGTTGCTAAGGGTTTTCATCAAAAAGAAGGCATAGATTATACTGAGACATTCAGTCCTGTTGCAAAGTCATGCACTACTAGATTTCTTCTTACTCTAGCTGTTAACATGGATTGGAGTATTACTCAGCTGGATGTAAGTAATGCTTTCTTGCATGGAGATCTATCAGAGGATATCTACATGTCTCTACCACCAGGATTTGTGGATCAAGAAAATCCAAATTATGTTTGCAAGTTGAACAAATATCTTTATGGTCTAAAGCAGGCACCAAGAGCATGGTATGCCAAGCTAGCAAAGGTACTCATCTCTTTTGACTTTATTTTGTCAACTGCTGATAACTCACTCTTCATATAGAAAATGCGTTCAAGAATCACTTACATACTAGTCTATGTAGATGATATTCTCATTACAGGAAGTTCACGGTTGTATTGTAATGAGATAATTGGACAGTTACATGAATATTTTCCAGTTAAAAATCTGGGAAACTTACACTATTTCCTAGGACTAGAGGTAAAGAGAAATGCAAAATCTTTATGTCTCTCCCAGACTAAGTATGCATTAGATTTTTTGGAGAAACACAACATGTATGGAGGCAAACCTTGTGCTTCTCCTGTACCACCAAACCTTAAGGTGCAAAGTGAGCAAGGAACACCTCTATCTGATCCTACACTCTACAGGTCTTTGGTGGGGGTACTGCAATATCTAACATGGACCAGACCTGAGTTATCCTTTGCAGTCAATAAGGTGTGGCAGTTCATGCATGCTCCAACTACAGAACATATGACAGCTGCAAAGAGGATTTTAAGGTATTTGAAGGGAACGGTAGAATATGGTCTCCAGTTTACTAAAGGACATCACACATTATAAGGCTATAGTGATGCAGATTGGACATGAGACTTGGTTACAAGAAGAAGCACTGGAGGTTATGGAGTATTTTAGGCAACAACATAGTGTCTTGGTCCAGTAAGAGGCAGCCAACAGTAGCCAGATTATCTACTGAGGCTGAGTTTAGAAGCCTGGCAAATACTGCTGCAGAGGTAATCTGGGTGAGCAAGTTATTAACTGAAATACATTTTCCTTTAGCAACTACACCAATACTGTTTTGTGACAACATAAGTGCCATCTCTTATTCTTCAAACCCTGTGTTTCACACAAGGATGAAGCACTTATCTGTTGATTACAATTTCGTCAGAGAACTAATCAAATCAAATGCCTTGAGGATATCTTATGTTTCTACAGTGGATCAATCAACAGATGTCTTTACCAAAGGTTTCAGTGGACCTAGATTTGCATTTCTAAGAGGCAAACTCTGTGTGCTTCCTGTGTCCACAACAGAGTTTGAGGGGGGCTAATAGATATCTGTTAGAATTCAGATATTCATACACTCAGTTTACACTTCTTTTAAGTCTCTGCCAGAGGACTCGGTGTTCTGCTTATGGTGCTGTTGGTTGCATCTGGTGTGGTCCTGTGAAACTAATGTTGACGTTAAGCATTTAATGAATGTTAACGTTAGCATTTAATGTGGTGTACGTTAGTATTAGGAATTCAGTTTTTCCCTTTTTATAAAATCATTGTAATCCCTAACATCAGTTTTTAAGTGTAATGATTTACAAAATATTAATGAGAAACAGATTCATTTTCTCTGTCAAATTCAGGGTACTTCATTCTTTTAATATTCTTGAGTTCTTGATTTTCTGAACTCCAATCTTCAGGATCATCTTTTATTAAAAACTTCTAAAAAGTGCGTAGCAATTTTTATCCCCTAAAATCAATATCTGCAAAATCCCTGATAATAAAAGCCTATAAATTTTGATTGAAAATTGCACCACAAAACCTTATGATTTTACTAAAGTTTGAGAACCTAAATCTAGATAAATCAACTTTAATGATTTTTGATAAAAGAACTTTACTAGCAAGACTCCAAACGTGTTTACGAAGGACAATAAAAATTGAGTATGAGTTACGAGTAAAGCTAATGATATGTGCTAGAAATAGTGAAGTTTTTTATTGTTTCTTCTGTTTTTCAAAAAATCAAACAAGAAACGTTTAACAACGGAGATAACCAACATGGAGAGACTTTAGAGAAAGAGAAACGTGGAGTTCCGGTTTATAGAATAATCAAATGAAAAGGTTAGTTCATTCATGATAAAAGATCAGTTTAATCATGATAAAATATAAAAATATTTCATAGAAGAGAATATATGAGTTACGTGTTATAGATTGGAGTATATATAAATTATAGAAGAGAAACGGAACCAAACTTGGATGCTTTAGATATTTTTATATTAAATAAATGACGCCATCAGCTACTTGGAGGAAGACAAGAGTTGATGCTAAAAACCCTTTCCCTCTGATTAGAACACCACCTGCTCGAAATTATTTTGATTTGATAAGAACGGACTACTCTTGAAAATACCTCTTGTTACACATCACAAACTGTTACAGACTAAGTCAGAGTGTTTTGACTTGACTTAGTCTATTTGTTTTGACTATGTCTAGGTGTTAAGACATTGGTATAAATACCAATTATTAGTGTAAAAATAATTGTAATGAAAATCAAAATCATTAATATCATCTTCTCCAACATTTCTCTCTCTCTCTCTGATTTTAACAAAATTATCATGGTATCAAAGTTTAGTTCTTCATCTTGAATCAAAATCAGTGATTTTTTTTTTTACAAACATCATTTTGCTTCTCCAGATTCAATTCAAACAGATTCAAACATTCTTCAATATTTCTCAAATTTTTCTCAAATTTTATCTTCTTAGATCTTTGATTCCTGTGAATCTGTTTCTACATTTTTCAACAATATTTTCTTCATCAACATATTTCTTAATCAACATTCTTTTGATATGAAATTTTACGAATCATTTAATATCAAATCATCAAATAATTTTACATTCATGTTACCAGAAGCATGGCTAATCGATCAGATCCTTGGGGTACAAACTCAAATGCAACTGCTGCAGAACAAGATTTCTCATCAAATTTCTCTCTTCCATTTACTAATATTTCAAATTTCATTTCGATTAAACTTGATTCAACAAATTATTTGTTATGGAAAGATCAGTTTGAATCAATTCATATTTCAACATATTTATTTGGTTATGTTAATGGTGAGATTCAAGAACCACCAACATAAATAATAACAAATGGATTTCCAGTGACAAATCCAAGATGGATTTATTGGCGTAAACTTGATAGATTTGTAGTTAGTTGTTTAAAAGCAACATTAACATCAACTGTCCCCAGTGATCTTCTATGTCTCTCATCTGCCAGAGAGATTTGGTTGTTTCTTGAAACAACATTTAAGCAACAATTTGCTGCTACAAGAGGTATGCTTCGTAACCAACTTAAGAATATTCGTAGGGGTACTCAATCAATTACTTCTTATCTGCATCAAATAAAAATGATTGTTGATTCTCTGTCTGCAATTGGAGAAAAGGTGAGTGAGGCTGATCTCACTATGCATATCTTGAATGGCTTAGGTAGAGAATATGACAACTTTGTTGTCTCTGCATATAATAGAGAATCATCTTTTATATTCTCTGAACTTAAAGCTAGATTGTTAATTCATGAGCAATGGCTACATAATCAACATCAAGAAATGACAGCAAAGTTTGATTCTCAAGAGTCAGCAGCATTTTACTCTAGAAATGTTTCCTATGGTGCAAAATTTGGATCCAGTTCAGGTTTCAATAATCATAGAAGATTCAAGAATTCAAGAAATACTTCAAGGTTTTATAGCAATGGTTCAACAACTGGATCTACTTCAGGTTATGGGTCAATTCTTGGTTCTGGTGGCACTAGAAGAACACAGAATGACTATTCAACTGTGGAATGTCAAATATGCAGGAAAAATGGGACACTATGCAAGTAGGTGTTTCTTTAGATATGCTCCTTCAAAGAATGTAGGATTTACTGTTGTTGTTGCTAATGTTGCTGAGATGGATAATGCTTTTTCATCTTTTATTGTCACTGCCTCTGACACCAGTGAGCACTCAACACCAACAACTTGGTTGTCTGACAGTGGAGCCTCTTGTCATATGACTGGTGATACATCTTTGCTTCAACATCCTTCTTCTTATGCTGGCAAGAAGAAGGTTATGGTGGGAAATGGTAAGACACTGCATATAACATTAACTGGAACTTCTTTTGTGCAAACACAACAAACTAGTTTTAGGTTAAACACTGTGTTACTTATTCCAGAACTCAAGCATAATCTATTGTTTGTTGCTAAGTTTACAAAGGACAATTGTTGCTATTTTGTGTTTCATCCATGTGGTTATGAGATAAGAAGAATGTTTGATAATACTTTGTTGGCTCATAGTGATGTTGTTAATAATCTGTACCCAATTAAGCATTTGTCTTCTATTCCATCACTAAATCTTTCTTCCTTTGTTTCCTCAACTGTGGATTCTGCTACTTCTTTGTGGCATGCTAGATTAGGCCATCCATCCTCACATATTTTGAATCAGTTACACAAACAGAAACAAATCCAGACAAATTTTTCTACTAAATCCTTTATCTGTCATCCATGTTAGTTGGCTAAGAGTAAAAGATTGTCATTCTCTTCTTCTACTACTCATGCAATTCATCCATTACATCTAATTCACTGTGATGTATGGGGACCAGCACCTGTTCTATCTTTAACTGGATTCAGATATTACATTGTTTTTGTAGATGATTTTAGCAGATTTCACTGGATTTATCCAATGGTTTTCAAAACAGATGTTCTATCCTATTTTACACATTTTAAGAGTCTAAAAGAAAATTTATTTTTTACTCAAGTAAAGTTCTTTCAAGTGGATGGTGCTACTGAGCTTGTGAAGGGTCCATTTAAGTTTTTTCTTGACTCACAAGGGATCTCAATTAAGATATCTTGTCCAAATACACCAGAACAGAATGGCTTAGCTGAGAGAAAGCATAGGCAGATTACTGAAATGGGCAACACTCTATTGTTTCATGCTTTTTGCCCAAAGGAATTCTGGTATGATGCTTTTCAAACATCAACTTATCTTATCAATAGAACTCCTTCCAAAGTCTTAGCATATAAATCTCCTTATGAGGTTCTTTTTCACTCAATACCTGATTACAAATGGTTAAAACATTTTGGCTCTACATGCTATCCATTCTTAGGAAATTCCAGAGTTGATAAGCTCTCTCCTAAGTCAGTTATGTGTGTGTTTATTGGTTATAGTTCAATGCATAAGGGTTACAAATGTTACAACCCAATTACCAAAAAGACTTATATTTCTAGGCATGTTGCCTTTGATGAATCCAAATTATATTTCACCTCAACTGTTTCTCCAAATTCTGTAGCTCCAGTTCAGCCATCTTTTATTGTTGAACAACTTCCATCTGCTTCTGACTGTATTCCTATTCCTACTAGTACTGTTGTTACTAGATCAAAGCTGGGAATTTCAAAGCCCAAATTGTATCCTGATCATGTTGCTAATCTCAATATTAGGCATCATATTCCTCGTGCATTCACATCCTTATTAACACCAACTACTGAGCCTAAAAGTTTTAAGACTACTTCTAAAATCCCACACCGGATATCTTCTATGAGGGAAGAGGTTGATGCATTAGTACAACATGACACATGGGATTATGTTTTACCAGAGCCTTGGATGAACATATTGGGTTGCAAATGGGTTTCTAAGGTGAAAAACTGAAGGAAGATGGTTCTGTTGACAGGTATAAGTCTAGGTTAGTTGCTCAAGGGTATACTCAACTGGAGGGGGTTGATTTTAAGGACACTTTTAACCTAGTAGTTAAGTTTTCTATTGTCATAATTGTTCTTACAATTGCTTTGACTAAGCATTGGTCTGTTAAGCAATTAGATGTCTCCAATGCATTCTTGCATGGACATCTAGATGACATAGTATATATGGCACAACCACAGGGATTTATCCACTCTGATTTTCCTTCCCATGTATACAAGTTGAAAAAAAGTCTTTATGGCTTGAAGCAAGCACCAAGAGCATGGTTTCAGACTTTTAGCTCTTTTCTGATGTCTTATGGTTTTCAAAAGTCTGTGTCATATAACTCAATGTTTATCTGTACACAAGGTCCTGACATGTTAGTTCTCTTATTATATGTTGATGATATTTTGTTGACTGGTAGTTCTGATAGTCTAATAAATAATTTGATAAAAGCCTTGGGGAATAGGCTTTCTATGAGGGAGTTAGGTACTCTGACTTATTTTTTGGGCATTGAGGCTACACAACCTACTTTTTGACACTATGTTGCTTACTCAGAAGAAATACACTCTGGATCTTTTGTCTAAGGCTGCAATGTTGAACTGCAAACCCTCTACAACACCTGTGGCTAAAGCTAACAGAGTCTCTCTAACTGATGGGAATTTATTGAGTGGTCCAACAGAATATAGCAACATAGTGGGTAGTTTACAGTATCTTACTTTAACAAGACCAGATATCTGTTTTGTTGTTTCTTATGTCTCTTAGTTTATGCATGCTCCATCAGATACTCATATGATTTTGCTTAAAAGAATCCTTAGATACCTGAAAGGAAGTTTGGGTACAGGTATTTGTCTTATATCTAGTGATTTGCAATGTTTAAAGGCATATACTGACTCTGACTGGGTTGGATGTCCTGATACCAGAAGATCAACTTCTGGTCATGTTGTTCTTTTGGGAAATTCTGTTATTGCTTGGTCATCTAAGAAGCAACCAACTGTCTCCAAATCTTCTGCTAAGGCAGAATACAAATGTTTGACAGTGGCTGGTGCTGAATTACGGTGGGTTTCATATGTTTTAAGGGAGTTAGGATTACAACTAGATGGTCTTGTGCATATTTTTTGTGATAACACTAGTGCTATTTCATTGGCATCTAATCCTGTCTTTCATACAAGGTCCAAGCATATAGAGCTTCACTATCATGATGTCAGAGAATTGGTGGAATCTGGCTTCCTCAAGTTACATCATGTTACAAGTGAAGATCAATTGGCAGAATTGTTCACTAAGGGATTATGTTTTCCTATCTTCTCCAAGTTGTTGCTGCTACTTCTTGGATGTTCTTTCACCTCTTATGTTGCTGATACATCAGTCAACTAAAAACTTCAAACTGTTTCAGTGTTTCTGTAGCTTCACCACTTCCTCAGTTTGAGGGGGTCTGTTATAGACTAAGTCAGAGTGTTTTGACTTGACTTAGTCTATCTGTTTTGACTATGTCTAGGTGTTAAGACATTGGTATAAATACAAATCATTAGTGTAAAAATAATTGTAATAAAAATCAAAATCATTAATATCATCTTCTCCAACATTTCTCTCTCTCTCTCTGATTTTAACAAAATTATCACAAAGAATATAAGGTATAGAACTGGCCGCGTCCCATAATTTCCTTTAGCTGGACTTCACCTGTTTGTATAAACAAAGGAAATTATTTGTTTTCCTTAATTGTTCTGCTGACCGTGATGTGGCTTTGATGGTGCGACAAATAACAAGAAACAACACTATTTATTGTGAAAACTACTTCCAACTCCTTACTATATGGTTCAACATTAAAAAACCTCACAAAATAGATCTCTTATGATCTATTTCATATTCTAAGAAAAATATTATTACTAAACCCGAAACATCATTTTCTTTTCAAATCTAGTCCAAAATATTATATTATGTATTTTAATAATAAAAACACTACCCTTATATATATAGGAAGCTCATTAGTTATTTTCATTTCTGATTTTTTTTTCTCTCTCCAGTTCTTACAAAAACAAATTTGAGGGTTTTAAATTAATCTTGAGCAGAGACAAATAATTGAAAAATATAATCAATTAATCTTGTGTTTTTCAGTTTGATTAAATTTACGTTTGAATTGATTAATTTAAGTGTTTTCTTCTAGTTTTCATTGCATGATTTCGTTGCTGATGTTGTAACCATTTGTTTCTGGTTTGTTCTCTGAATTGGAAAGATCCAAGGGTTTGATCAAGTGTTTTCATCAATAGCAACGATAGAGATCATGAATCCACCATTAGGAGAAGGAGGAGCATCAGTTGCAGTAGAAAAAATGAATCCGAGAAACATATTTCAATCAACTGATATGGAGATTCAACACAAATTCACCAGCAAGCTAAATATACAGATAAGTATCCCCTTCTCTTTGTGATGATGCTTCGATTGAGAGATTTTAGATGATTTAGGATTTTTTGTTTGTCATGTGATTTCTATTACTGATTCGATCTTGAAGTTTGAAGAGGTGTGTATCAACTCCTCCTTCAATATTGAATCTCTTGGAGGAAGAAATTTCATCTTCCTTACTGAGGTATTACTATTTGCTGATTTGGGTTTTTATTTTTTATTAACAAAGCTCGAGTTTATTATTCCTCTTTTATTGAATTCCAATTGAATTAACTGATTTATTATTATTGCGAATAATATTTTTCTTTCTTGTAATTGTGCACTTAATAAAAGATATATTTTATGATAATATATAAGATTATTCGGGCAATCAAATATTTTGACTAGTTAAAGTTAATTAGTTATGTTCTATATGTTTTGTTGGTTTTTAATAGTTTTTATATTGTATCTCAAAAATGTTTCCTATTGCATTGTGTTTGGTGTTTTGAAAGTTGAATAAGAAAGTTTTCAGTAAAAAACACGGTTGTCACTTTTACTAGTTGCAACTTATTAAGTAAATCTTATAAACAAAACGTGTGTGTATATGTGGGAGGAAGTGAAAAATAACATGATCCCAATGATGTTGAAACTTGTTGATGGACTGTTTACTGTTGAGACAAGTTATTTATCTTGTTTGCTTTTTGCAGGGTGATGAAGTTTCATTGCACAAGGCACTTAATTTTGCTCATCAAAAAATTAAAGAATATGTCTATGTGCTTTTCTATGGATCTTGGTGTCGTTTCTCTAAAAAGTTTAAACCAAGCTTGCTCACCTTTATCCTTGTATCCCTCCATCCACCATTTTTCAGTCAAATAATCTTTTATTAAGCCAAGGTTTCGAAAGAGTAGTTAAGCAGTAGTGATGTTGCTTTAGTTTATATTGAGAATGTATCCACATCTTGGTTGTAACATGTTACTTAATTTATTCTTACATCACACTCTCTATGTATGGAGTTCGTGGTTTTCCGACCCTTTGCCTCCTTAATTCCACCCATCAAATTTGTTATCATGGGTCTCGTACTATCAGTTTGCTTAACTCTTTCTACAGTGATGTTACTGGTACATTCTATTTATTTTTTTTGGTTTTAGATACTGTTGTCGCTATCCCTTATACTTTTGGATTCGATTTGTTTGAGACAAACGTTATTTCCTTTTGCTGTTTGGAAATAGTTTCCACTTGTTTCCATGGTTCAGACTGTGTGGCTTAGATTAATGTCTGTTAAAAACATATAAAATTAATACATTCAGATCTTAGCTAAATGGACGTGTAGCTACTAGTTACACATGCTAATTAGATGTGTAACTTCTAGGTACACAAGCTAAATGGATGTGTATCTACTAGTTACACATGCTAATTAGATGTCTAATGCTAATAGGATGGGATATAAAGTTTATGTTTTATATGTTGCAAGTTCTTATGGAAGGGATATCATGCAGATTGGATGGCATTGTAAGTTATACAATAAGATTTGTAGTTTAATAAGATTATTTTATTTGTGTATTGTTTAATGGGTTTTTATTAAACTGCTGGATACACCCGCCATATATACATGTGTTATTCTCATTTACAATAGTCAGATGCATGAGTAACTCCTAGTTACACTAGTCATATGCATGTGTAATTCCTAATTGCAAGTCTTTGCACTAGTCTGATGCATATGAAAGTGATTATGCATTGCAGTGTGTACTATTCTTTTAATCTCATTGTTAATGGTGGATTTTTGACAAAGGAGAAAATTATAATATTTCCTTTGCTCAGCTGCAGAGACATAAAATAAATGTATATATATAAAATTTCTGACCCGACATCAAAATTATGGATACGGACTTCTATATTACATTCTGCAATAGAATCAAGAATCTGTATTCATCTTATAGCTATATTAGACCAGTAGTTATTTTATGTATGTATCGTCTTTAAAATTTCAGGGCTTTACCCGGCTAAACCCTTGTTATTTCATGTGTGCTCATGCAAACTATCTGTATTGATCAGAACATGCTGATTATACAAAATTACGAATATTCAGAATAGGTGTTATGCCATTTATGAATAAAAACGTTAATTAGATGCATACCATCTAAATGCAAAGTCGCATCGAACATCATCTCAAGTTGCAAACTTCCATGGCTGAATTCCTTGAATATGTTTTGTATGCATTGCACAAAGGCCAAACCAGTGCTAATTTTGGCGCAAAATAATGTAACATGCAAAAAAGTCACAATAGCGTTGCAAGCAACAATGCTAGTGCTAGCATTAGCACCAGCGCCAACACTAGCGCTAGCATCAGCGCCAACGTTGGCGCACCTAGCCACATCGCTAGCACTAGCATCAGCACCAACAGTGGCGCTGCTAGTCACAGCGTTATAGCATCAGCGGCAACGCTGGCGCCTCTAGCCACAGTGCTAGCGCTAGCCTTTCCCTCCCTTCACGCTTGCTCATGCTAGCACCTATGTTCGTGCCAACACCTATGCTTGTACCAGCACCAATCCTTGCTTGCTCGTGCCAGCATTATCTTTTGCTACTAGTGCCAATATTAGGCCATTGCCATAATGTGTTGGCACAAACTCATTGATATCATTAATCTTACGATAAACTCACGATTTACTCACGTGATTTGAGTCCATGACTCCACTAACTCCTACGAGAAATCAAAAAAATCACATGGGGGGATTCTTCATGGGGTTTTGGTCTGGTGGTTACAGTAACATGTGGCGTGACAACATCCCATGATGATAAAGTTACAAAGTAGTGGTAACAGTTGAAGCAGTTAATGGTGTAATGGAGTAATGGTTTCCCGAAAATTCCAAGGCGGTTATACCATTATCCCCACAACTTCCATATTTCCATGTCTTCACTACCTCCACTACTTACAAGGAAAACGTGTGTTCCCAAACTATTATAAATAGGCTACTTAGCCCATTCAGAAAACACAACAAGCTTACCATTCTCTTATAAGCTCTGTTATTCTCTACACACAATTTCTCACATCATTTCCTTTAACTTTCTTTGCTTCCCTCCCCTAAGATCAACTCATTCTTTCTCCTTGTGATAGAAGCAGGACTGAACGACTACTTTCGTGGTTTAGGCTTGGCATGTTCGATTTTGATTTCCGAATCTAAAGAAAGTAATTCAACAGTATATTGTTTTACCTATGAGTAATTTTTAGATACTAACACTCATAAAAGTTGATTGCTTGTTGTTATTCTTCAGGTTTTTGATAACCTCATAAAAGTTGATTTCTTATTTGTGGTATATTTTGTAGGATGGTCCCACTGGAATTGGAGTTGGCGTTTATTACTATGGTTATCGTCCCGCCGTAGAGTTATGACCATGGACATTGCCCGTCGTCTTTCTGGTGAGGCAGTTGCTATATCTTTCACATATTATATATCATTTTATATTTCTCTTTATCCACTTTATATCTAAGAAACACTATGGTCATCCACTAAATATATATTTTAGTCACAAACTTTGCATAATAAAGCAATATATATATTTGTGTATTTTTTGATGTGTAACTTCTGAGTACACATGTCATATGCATGTGTAACTTCCGTATACATTCCATATGCATGTGTACCTACTGACTACATATTAATTTTCCTAGTTCTATGTTTCTGTTTCTCGAGTAAAAACAATTAGAATTGTATGACTTGGGACTGTTTATTTATATCCTCATTGTTATCTTTTGCTCAGTTTCAATTAAAATAGAACGAATTATATGAAAATATAATGCTTTCTCCTTTAATTGTTGCTTCTATTTTCAAGTAACAAGCTTTAGAATTTAAATGAAGATCTTCTTTTGTGGAGTTTTAGGAAACATTTTCGAAGTGAAATTTAGGTATGAAGTGGTTCTTCTTTTAGGAGTTGTAGGTGTATCAGCAGATTCTGGTAGTGGTGTGGTGTTGTTGAAGTAGGTGGTTAACTCTTTTGATTAGTTATTGAAATATTATTTAGATAACATAGTGTACATGCCAGGTACACAAGTCATATGCATGTGTAACTGTTAATTACACATGATATATGCATGTGTAACTCCCAATTACACTAGACAGATGCATGTGTAACTCCTAGTTACATTAGAATGATGCATGTGTAACTCCTAATTAAAAATGCTAAAATAAGTTAACTGCCCTTTATGTCATCTTTTTTGTTCGCCTTGCAATTGTTCTATAATTTTTTATTTTTTTTTGTTTTTGTTAATCCAATCTAATCCCGTGGATATTTTATTTTGTTGCAGATATGCAAGCATTTAGGAATCAAGGAAGACAAGAAGGGAAGGGAACATATCTATTATAGGATATCGTGGTTTATTTCTAGGATTTCGTTTTACATATTTACTGTTTTAACTCATTTATTGTGTTCAATGACAACCAATTACTATAATTGATAAACGGAAAAATTATTGTAAATGAATATTAAGCAATACATGTGTTTTTTGTATTTTGTTTTGATGTGTAACTGCTGAATACACATCCATATGGATGTGTAACTTTCCACTACACATGGCACATGGATGTGTAACTTCTGGATACACATGCGTATCGCATGTTTTGTTTCATACCATATGGATGTGTAACTGGTAAGTACACATCCTATATGTTGTTGTTGGTGGTGGTGGTTGTGGGCGGTGGTCGGAGGTAGTGGTGGATGGTAGTGTGCGGAGGTGGACGGTAGTGGTCGGTTGTGGTGGGCGACGGTGGTGGTGGTCGGTTGTGGTGGGCGACGATGGTGGTGATCGGTGGGTGGTGGTGTTGGTAGTGGTGGTGGTCGGTGGTGGGCGATGGTGGTGGGAGTTGATTGTCGGAGGTGGGTGGTGATGGTGGTGGTTTTCGGAGGTGGTGGTAGGGACACCATTTTACTATATTTTAATAGTTTGGACTTATGTTTAAATTTTTTTAAATTATGGGTTTGACAATATACATAAATGTATGGATGTCTTTTAATAATTTGGGGCCTAGATTTAAACTTCTTTTAATTAAGGGCTTGGTATTATGGGTAACCCATGGATGAGACCTTAGCCTAATTTCCCCATTAATTAATCCCTGTCTCCTTGGAGCCGTGAGCCAATAGTGGTTGCTTTAGTCGTTAACGCCAATTTATCCACAACCCCCCCCCCCCCCCCAATTTAGCCATTTATCTTCCGGGTGAATAAATTTGCTTATATTTACTACAAATTGTCTAAAATAATAATACTAGCCATAAATAGAGTCCTAGATAATATAAATATGGGCGTAAATATGTTGCACTTGTGTGTTTATCATCCGTCACAAATGGTAACATAACAAATTCCGAAATAACATTAGGGATTGTGCGTGTTGGACTCGTCAATGTTAGCTTGTAATGTGACTACAAAATTCTCTTTAAAAGGTGAAAGAAAAAGTTGGAAGAGTAGGTTAACTGATGTGCGTAAAGAGAATTTGTAACTGCTATGCCAGTTAATTTGTAAATCGTGTTGGACTTAGATAAGTACTATGAGTTTTGCAAGCCTTAATTGGAAACTCACCACATCGTTGGTAACCCGGAAGACCGTCTGGAACGGTGGAAGACGCTGGGACTGATCATCCCTACACGTCAAGGACGGGGTGTGTTATCGGGCCGGCTAGCTCCCACTACATTAGTGGCAATCCGGAAAACCGTTTGGAACGGTGTCTTGCATTCGAGTTATTTGGCGTTAAAGTTTGGTCATCACAATACTATAGTAAGAATTGTTTGTCATGTTTGATGGCCCTTGTAAAACTATTAACCCTTTTGGGACTCCTGGGTATGTGGTATGAGATATATGCTCAGAAGGTCCTGATTGACGTTCACGACTGAATTGTGAACCCTTTTGGGATTTCTGGGTATGCGGTATGAGACATATTACCCGAATGTCCTAATCGATGTTTACTGCAGCGTTGGGACCCTTGTAGGACTTCTGAGAATTACGGTATGGGACATATGCTCATGAAATCCAAATCGGTGAATCATACTTACAATCGCTTTTATTTTGAACTTTGTGATGAAGTTCTTAAAAGGGTGTAATATTGTAATACCCGTATTTTTTGCATGCCACATACTCTAGGATACACCATTAAATGAGATGGAACATCATCTCAAACTTATGAAGCTTACTCAGGGATATATCAAAGTGATGATGCATCACTTGGTTTGTGTTACAAAATCCGGATGGATCATCCATAGTAATGATGCATCAGCTAAAAGTGGTGATGCACACTTTGTAAAAGTGATGCATCTTGTCTCGAAGTTCAGTATTTGGTAATGGCGCACACTCTGTGATGTATCACTAGAAGATATGCATCACCTCGAACTTGCGATGCATATTTGGTGGAAGTGATGCATCAACTTGGCATTATGATCCTACAACATTATTATGCTTGTCCCTTACCAAGAGATGCGACATTTACAAATGTTCCTTACCCAGGGTAGCATTATAAAGCAAATGCATCATTATGATTCTCTCATATAAATTTGTGCAACATTGTGTTATGTTGGTTGACAAAAGATGCATCTTCTCGCAATTTGTTTATCGATAATACATATATATGGAGAGATGTTGGTTGAAGATGCATCAGACGAAGATGCATCATTGCCCCTATGTTGCTTATACGAGTATGTATTATGATGTGAATGTATCATTATACTATGTTACTGAATCGAGTATACACTACGATGGAAAGGCATTATTATGCCGGGTTGCTTATTAAGAATGCATCATTAGGGTGCATTTCACAACTGGGGCATTAGTTGAGAACAAGATATGCATTATATGCATCATTTTTCCTACGGCGTTGTCGCAAAAGGAAGTGGGAGTCGGTACATGGCAAAAAACTCCCTTTTATAATATGTAGAAATATCAATAAGATATATATATATATATATATATATATATATATATATATAGATATGGAGGAGGTGTTGGTTGAAAATGCATTTAGGCCCAGATGCATCATCTTGCCTATGTTGAATTCCAAAGAGAACATATAATGTGAAAGCATCATGTTACGGTGTTAATTATCGAGAGTGCATCACTGTGGTGCATTTCAAAGAAAAAGTCAAATGTTGCACAATTTGTATGTCCTGAACATGAGAATACACATTTGCGCACTAAGTGGCACCAGTTGTGCATAATCTTGTGCATCATTTGTGAAAGTCGCTTCGCCACATAAGGATTTGGCGTTGCTTGGCCCTTGGCCTAGTGACACAAGTTGAGAATTATTGGTGATGCAGATTTTATAGGCGTAAGCGTATCCTTTTGAAACGATTGGTCCGTGACATCGATGTTGGCTTTGTCTTAATATGCTTGAGTTGTTTGTTATATTCAAGTTGGATATTGGGATGAATTACAATGTGTGTTTGATCCCTTCATAATAGGGTAGGGTACGTAGGCATCCGCATTGTGGTGCAACACTTTGTTGCTCATATCATCTAGTTCAGAGATGATTGCAACATTTTTGGTAACACATATCATCTCACTTGGCGAGCATAGATGATTGTTACCATACTTGATGAGGTAGTTGCAATACATTCACTAAATGTTCATGCTTTATATCAAGTTACAGATGTTGGCATGCACCAATTGCGGATGACATGGCCAAGGAAAGCAAGCTAACCAAATTGCAAGTTAGGAAAGCTTGCATGAGCCACTTACATCACAGAAATAATGCATTTGCCTTATTGATGCACCCTTGGCAAAAGAAGGAAAGTGGATGCACCCAATGCATGGTCGAAACAGAGTAAAAACTTGAAAAACAGGTCTGCAATGACCTGGCATGACCAAGGCCTGGACAGTAATTACAAGTATGTGATGCACACTATTGGCCCGTTATGGCCATGCACCATTAAAAGAGCAAGGGGTATGTTAGAAAGGTGTGGAGCTACGTACGAAGAAGTATCATTCTTTCAAAGCATGTTTGGAAAAGCAAATCGATGTGAATTGTTCCGGTAAGCCTTGAAGTTTTACAACTCGGTTACGCAGTTGAGTGGCGCATCAAGGATTTTCGGATCTGCCGAGCGCGGCGCTGGTGGCTAAATTTTTTGGTCAATCGCAGTATCGGACCAAAGTACACGTGCACAAAGAAATAAATCAATGACAAGATATCCAAAAACAAAGTTGGACATGCTTCTTGGAAATGATCAATGAAATTTTTTATTTTTTTTCCAACAATCAGGTATATCACTTACATTATTCCAATTCATACAATCGGGTTTTCTTGATTGATACTTACCTAAATTTCAGATTTTGTCATAAATCTTTTAGATTGGAGGTAATGTGGCTTAAATATATTAAATTAAAATCTGAGTTGAGAAAATTTGGGATGAGAAGGGTTTTTCGAAGCATAAAAACCTATCCTTGCTTTAAAAATTTATATTCATTAAAGCCAAAATTTAGAACAAAGACGTGTGTGGTTGATAAGTTCATAATTTATAAATTTTAAGTATCATTTCCTTATAATTATTTGCTAGATTTTGTGTGAATTACCGTGTGTTATTATTACTTTTGTAGTTTATGTGTTTTACAAGGTAACATCTCTGAAACAAGTGAAATGGAGCTTTACAAGAAAAGAATTTCCAAAGACCCAGTGGAACTCAGTCTATTCCAGGATTTATACCCTCCATTTTGTAGAAAATTGCATTACGAAGCCGACGGCGAAAGAACGAGGTCATTCTGACTTCGTATGAGAAAGTTATGGGCAAAACAAGAACAAAGAGCAAAACGGTCATTTCAAGGGAACCGGATATTGGCACTTTGTCATATGATAAGGGCTTCCCATATTTGAATAATGTTACCAGCACCGGTCAACTTGCTAAGGGGCACCTTCTTCATCCTCACTTCACGAACAGAGAAACTCGGTCAATCTCTGGCTAGGTTTTGTTACGCTGATTTTTGGGAGTGAGTGGATTCATTGGGTTGTACAGGTGGTTGGAAAGTATGGATGATAATCAAAACAATGGAGAGTTAATGGAGGAACAGATCTCGAGTGGAGATGGATGTCAATGGTTGATTGATGTTGGATGATGATCTCGGTGATTGAATCACGGACACGAACCAGATTATGTTGTTAGTGGTAGTGAAGATGGAATAAAAGGCATTGAGAGAATAGCTCGAGCCTGGGTGATGTTAACTCATGATAAGTTGTTGGTTTCCAAGAGAACGAAGTACAAAGGTTGCTTCTATTACCGTTCGATGATGGATTAATATGGTTTGAAGTGGGATCGAGCTCAAGTGTATAACACTGGGTTAATTGAACTGTTGGGAATGATGGGTTAGAATCGAAAATTGAGTTGAGCTCGACAAAACAGTGGCACGAATTCTTGCAGCCATCGGTAATAAAGGTGGTTGATCATGGTGTTTTGCTGATGAGAGCTGATGGAAACTGTACCGTCGATGGATTTTTTTGTTAACGATGAGATGAATGGTGATGTTGCTGCTGGGATGAGATGGAGTGCTGTCATTAATAGATTTGAAAAGAATTCGAGTTTGATATTGTGATGGTAATAAGCTCGAGATGATGGCAGTTAGAGAAGAGTTTGTAGCCGTGACCCGAGAGGTATTGGTTGAGATATGGAAGGCGGTGTTTAGGTGAAATTAGGAAACTTTAGAATTCGTGCGAGAGAAGTCAGGAAAAGAACTCAGCCGTGTATGACAAGGAATTTGAGTTGTACACGGATTTGGTTAGTTGGCTATATATAGCCTTGTAGAGAACCTCTCGTGGGGAGAACCTCATACCCTCTCACGTAGATACCTTCTCACGGAGACGATTGGGAGCAGTGACTTTTGACGCTGAGTTGAAGACACCGGGTTAGTTTGTATTTATTTTCTTAATTAATTTTTATGGCTTTTGAGAAAGCCATGTTGGGCTAATTCCTTTGTTAGGGCGAAAGGATGAACTTGTAGAGATGGTTTTATTTGTGTTTCAAAACTAGGGTGTTCAATTATATGAAATAAATATCATTAATTTGTCTCTCTCTCAACGTTTTACCGTCTCGATGATTTTTCATGTTCTATGCCACATATAGTTCATTGTTTGATTAGTAGAAGGACTCGTTGAAACCTTGTATGAAATTGTTTTATGAATATTCTTTGATTGTTTATGCCCCGTATACTTAGTACTTCGAAATTCTACTTTAGGTTGAGAACAAACAATTCTTTTTGAAATCGAGACCCTATGTGACGAACGCAATTAAACCCTAATCTACAACGGATTCCTGGAACCTTAACGTTTTCCTATTATTGTTTTCAAGATTTACTAAGTAGTTTTAATTCACTAGTTAATTTAATTCTTTATAAATAAAACCTAAAAAATATTTTAACACAAACTCCTCGTAGGAACGAACTGTATTTGCTCTTGTCTACATCTTTCGACACTGTGCGCTTGCGGTAAAACAAAGTCGGTTTTCCGACGCATCAAGTTTTTGGCGCCGCTGCCGGGGAGTTGTTTTTCAATTAGATTTTTCTTTTTAGATTTTTATTATTTTGTTCGATTTTACGCTTTTTGGTATTTATCTTCTGCTGCAGGTTTTGGGAACGAAAACGAAAAGAAATTGAGCCAAAGATTTTGGTAATTAAAAGACTTGGAGTAAAGTTAAAGCTGAACGAACATAGAAGAAGACAAATAGTTAATTTTTACTTTTTAGGATTTTTATTAGTTAATTTAATTTAGAAAACTGTATTAGGAACTTTTTGATTATTTTTGTAATTTTCTTTTAGTTTTGGATATTTCGGGACATTATTATTATTTTTAAACCCTACGGAAGGGTAGTATTAAATATAAACTGCACAGGGAAGGACGACAATTACGATATTGTCTCGGCCCCTTGGGTTCGTACACTGACACAGGAGTCAGTGGCCTGAGTCGACTTCAACGGTTCATCCCCCGTCTGTTACGGGAGGTAAGATTCGATCAACCCACGAATCCCTTGCAAGTGGGTTTACTGTATTCCTTCGTGTGCATATATGTTGAGGACCTGAATACGGATTTACTTTTCTAGTAAAGGGCAAGAACTGGCCATATAAGATAAGGACTCGGATTTCATCACCGTTTCCTTCTTGCCCGCTTTAGGAACACGTTACCAAACGCGAACCTAAACCTTAAAATTTTGACTAGAAAGAGACTGATAGGGTAACGAGCTTAAAGGAAACTCGTTCAAAAGGACTGTATTGGTTACTTTGTTAGCCTAACTCGAAGTTCAGGAAGATTATTTTAAGTTGATTAGAGCCGCCTTGTAACCCAGGGAAAAGTTGCCAAAGAGACAGGGTTATCAAAGCTCCTTAGAGCTTATCCTGTTTCTCTTCGACTTAATATAATTCGGATCGTTCTAAGAGGTTTGCTAGAACTGTAACTAGTTTCCTTTCGAAAGAATAGAAGCTGGTCTAGAAACAATCTAAGTGGAGCCATCATGCTTTTTGTTTGCTAGATTCAATAGGTGATTTGGTTGAGTCAGCCTTGCTTGTGATTGTTTAAAAAAAATTCCCTTCCAATTAGGATTTATTTTATTTTTTTAGTATATGCCCAACACAAGGTAGGTTGGGATAGAGATCAAGATAATCGTCTCGTTAGAAATAATCCATTATTCATGGATAGAACCGATAATGAGGGTGTGGACCCTCCAGTTAAAACTTTGAGAGACTACATGTACCCGACTAGAGTCTCTCAACCGTCATGCATTGTCTTGCCTACCACAAAAGCCCACTATGAAATTAAGACTAATACCATCCAGGCTTTGCCAAACTTCTATGGCATAGAAAAGGAACACCCTTATTCCCACATTAGAGACTTTGAGGAACTATGTGGTACTTTTTAAAGTTTAAAGACTTGACCGATGAATATTTAAAATTGAGATTGTTTCCCTTCTCTTTAAAAGATAAGGCAAAATCGTGGTTTGATGCCTTACCATCTTCTTCCATCCATACTTGGGATGCGATGACTAAGTTATTTGTGCATAAATGTTTTCCTAGGCATAAAATCATAGCCTTACGTCAAAGTATTAATAGTTTCTCGCAGCAAGATGGAAAATCTCTCCAGGATTATTTAGAAAGGTTCCATGAACTTCTGCTGCAATGTCCACATCATGGATTCGATACCGTGAGACTCACTATGATTCTCTACGAAGGGTTAGATCACAAAACAATGACCATAGTAGAATCACTATGTGGTGGTAATTTTTCTGATAAAACTCCTGAGGAGGGCTATAAGTTTTTGCATGACGTGTCTGATAAAACCCAAGATTGGGGGGCTAAGGAACCCATAAGGTAAATGGCTAGTAGAAAGGGGGCGCATAGAGTTGCTATCCAATTCGACTCTGACGCGAAAATAGCTTTTTTAACAAGAAGACTTCAATCATTAGAACATAGTGTTAAAACAAGTCCATGCTCTCTACCAAGACAATCGTCGTAGATTTGACCCGTATTCCAATACGTACAACCCAGGGTGGGCAAGACACCCTAATTTTTCCTGGTGTAGAGGTCAGTATGAAGGTCAACCTAGTAATACTAGTGGTTATACGCAGAAATCATCTGGCCCTACTGATTCATCTAACCAAAGAGTACCTAGTACGGAAGAAAGTCTTAAGATGTTTATGCAGGCAACCCAAAAACAACTAGAGAATATGGACAAGAACACTGCAAGGTCCATCGCAACCTTAGAAAGACAAATAGGTCAGCTTGCTAGCCAAATAAGTGAGAGAGACAAGGGACAGTTCCCAAGTCAAACACAGCCTAACCCAAAGGGGTCTTATGAGGTAAGCACACCTGGTGCTAATCCCTCAGATCATTTCCAGGCCGTCACTACCTTGAGAAGCGTCCGGGTCATCGATAACCATCTTAGTGATCCTAAGGAGAAGGAGACAGATAGGAACCCACCTACTATTACGCAGGAAATACCCTTAACACAAAAAGAAACCAATGAAACTGAAAGAGGTGAATCTGAAAACACTTATGTTCCTCGCGCTCCATTTCCCCAAAGGTTAGTATCCCAGAAGAAAGGAACCAGTCCTAATGATATCTTAGAAGTGTTCAAACAAGTTAAAATCAATATTCCCCTCTTAGAAGCCATTAAGCAGATTCCTATGTATGCTAAGTTCTTAAAAGATATGTGCACTGTGAAACGAAAATTAAATGTCCATAAGAGAGCTTTTCTTGCTGAACAAGTGATCTCTATCATTACTCAGAAAACACCACCCAAATACAAAGACCCTGGTTGTCCTACTATTGCTTGCACTATAGGACAACACAAGATTGAACATGCGTTGTTAGATCTAGGGGTCAGTGTGAATCACTTGCCATATTTTGTGTATGAGCAATTAGGACTTGGTGACTTGAAACCCACTAGTGTTACACTCCAATTGGCTGATAGGTCCATTAAAATTCCTAGAGGAGTGGTAGAAGATGCTCTTGTACAGGTTGATAGTTTTGTTTATCCTGTGGACTTCGTAATTCTTGATACCCAACCTGTGACAGACCCTAGTGTTCACATTCCTATCATTTTAGGACGACCGTTCTTAGCAACTTCTAATGAAATCATAAATTGTAGGAATGGTATTATGGAACTTACTTTTGGCAGCTGGAAAATGGAGGTGAGTATTTTTCATGTCGCACGTTCTCCTCCTGATCTTGACAACCATGAAACTGTTTTCATAATTGATGAAGTAGTCCATGATACTTATTTGCAGAACCATATAGATGATCCATTAGAGAAATGCCTAACCCACTTTTGATTTGATTTTGACAATGATAGTGTTATTAACGAGGTGAAAACTTTGTTAGATTATGCACCACTGATCATAACTTAGAAGAAGCAACTGACTATTTTCAAGAATCTGACGATCTCGAAATTAGGGAAATTGTGACTAGTCTATCTAGAGACACCCAAGATTCTAAGTGTGGGGGTGATTATCAATCTCCCTGTACCTTACCTTTGACTCTTAGAAAGGTCCCTAACTTGGGACTTGACATATGCACCTCCATTGTTTTTCCTGAACCTAATGTCCAGAAAACAGTTCAGCTGTTAGAAACCCATCCTCTGGTCGATGTGGTTTACCTAGGCGATAATACCAAGATTGACTTTGTTTTTCCACCAAAATGTTTTCTTCCATATGTGGGAACGTATGAATTTCAAATGTGTCAGTTATTCAGTTTTGAGACTAAGCTTGATTACTTTAGGAGAGTAGAATCGACACATTTTCTTATGAATGACTATTTTCATAGTAATCAACTGTGTGAGTCAAATCAGATTGACTTTGAGGATCCACAATTATTCAGGTTATTATTATGTGCTTCTAAGTTCTTACTTGAGTTATTCCAGACTCTACAACCTGACCCTGTTGATCCTGCCTATGAGGAAATCCAGCCCATGAAAATATTTTATCTAGACCCTTTTATAGAGCCTGAACCTGAACCACGACTAGAAGGAGTTGTCTTAAACAGAAAACTAGATAAGGGTGTGCTCGGTTTGTTCTTTTTCTTGGCTTGTTGCAGTTTTTTTTTACTGGTGATAGCACTATTTGATTCAGACGACCCACCGCTGTTCCGGCTATTGCTATATGATACTATCATTTGCTTTGTGGGAGTCAACCCATCAGATTTGTTTTTTTCACCTTATCTTTTTAGTTTTTGATTGCTTGTTTTATGCTATTTTAGGATTTCCCATCTTGATTTTACATTGGATGAGTTAGTTTACATTGAGGACAATGTAAAGTTTAAGTGTGGGGGAGTTCGAGCATATAGAATTCTTAAGTATTCACTTTTTAGGCAGAAAAATTTCAAATTATTTGTATGAAAACCTCCAACTTTTAGATATTTTAGAGTCACTTAGTATACTTCTTGCTACGTTTACATACGGAGTTCTAACCGAAACAACTGAACTTAGAACTATTATAGAACTATATTCGGAGTGCTTAGTTGTTGAGAGGCTAGAGCTGACAAAAATGGACTTAAACTGCCGGTAGAGAATACAGTATTAGAGTTGTTGATCATTCAATACCCATAAGTGAGGCACCAAACCTTAAATTGTCATTTTAGAGTGTTTCATCTGCGCAAATTCCGGGTAGAATGATGAGCTACCTAACCTCGCACCAATTTCAGCACTATTTTTTGATCTCTTGAGTGCTATTTCTATCGATCGTGAGGGTGCCATCAGAATTGCTCACTCTATCTTGTAGTCTTGGTTGCAGTTGGCACCATTCTCTCGACAATAACAGGTCCATAGAAACATATTATCAACAAGCATAACATCAAAAAAATGAAGAAAATTTGAAGACAGTCAAGGTTTAAAAGCAACCGTTTAAGAAAGAGCAAATTTCATATTCAAGTAAAGTAACAATACAATTAACATGTTAAAGACTTATGTACAAAAGCGAAAGAAATCAAAAGATATGAGTTAGTGAAGTTCAGAATCAAGTGGTAAAGTCTTTATCCCACGGTCGTAGTAATTTCATCATTTATTTTTCAGTTTATATTGTAAAAAAACAAAAAAAACAAAACGATTATCATTGCTTTAGTGTAGATTTTCTTTTGTATTCTTTCAATAAGGCCGTTGGAAAGAAGAAATCTATAGAGAAGTTTCTAATAACAAGAAATGGAGGAAATGAGTTATAAATTCAAGGTTCTACGAAGTTCAAGAGTTCATCATCTACAGTTGAAGACCGAAGACGTTTCTATTGGATGTTGTGAGAGTGGTGTTGATTGCCGATCGGATGAGAAGGTAAGTAAGCATTCTCATCCTTGCATAGTGGTTGATTTCCGTTATTAGAGGTCACTAGAAAAATAAAAAGGGGTTCTTTTTTGTCCCACTTTCTATGGGATAACATCTTCATATGATTCAGAAGGTTACCTTTCCTTCCTACCATTCAACGTGTGTAGGATTTCTATCTTCATTCCTGCCTGCACACATGTGTGAACCATAAAGTGCGTCCTTTGAGTGTCAAATTCATAAAACCCTATTGGTGTGGCAGAAATATTCGGTCACTCTCGAACCTAAATCCTTTTACATGATGGTTTTCTCATAACTCAAGAGTTAAGCATGAGAATAATGTTCTTTATACTTCTAACTTCTTATTGTTATTGTTCAGAAACTTTATGTCTTCGTAGCTCTTTGGATGCAGGTGCTTTGGAATACTTAGAAGTTGGAGTAGGTTTTGTGGGTAAATCTCTTGTAAACCCTCACAAGACTATAACTCGTCCACTAGGGACACCTAGGGGTTTAAAGGCTTGTTACACATGCTAAGTGTAACCGTTTCCTCAACGAAAGGGAGTTGTATTTTAGATTAGTTTAGATTTGTAGTTTGCTCGAGGACTAGCAAAAGGCAAGTGTAGGGGAATTTGATAAGTGCATAACTTATACATTTTAAGTATCATTTCCTTATAATTATTTGCTAGATTTTGTGTGAATTACCGTGTGTTATTATTACTTTTGTAGTTTATGTGTTTTATTAGGTAACATCTCTGAAACAAGTGAAATTGAGCTTTACAAGAAAAGAATTGCCAAAGACCCAGTGGAACTCAGTCTATTCCAGGATTTATACCCTCCATTTTGTAGAAACTTGCATTACGAAGCCGACGGCGAAAGAACGAGGTCATTCTGACTTCGTATGAGAAAGTTATGAGCAAACAAGAACAAAGGGCAAAACGGTCATTTCAAGGGAACCGTATTGGCACTTTGTCATATGATAAGGGCTTCCCATATTTGAATAATGTTACCAGCACCGATCAACTTGCTAATGGGTACCTTCTTCATCCTCACTTCACGAACAGAGAAACTCGGTCAATCTCTGGCTAGGTTTTGTTACGCTGATTTTTGGGAGTGAGTGGATTCATTGGGTTGTACAGGTGGTTGGAAAGTATGGATGATAATCAAAACAATGGAGAGTTAATGGAGGAAAAAAGCTCGAGTGGAGATGGTTGTCAATGGTTGATTGATGTTGGATGATGATCTCGGTGATTGAATCACGGACACGAACCAGATTATGATGTTAGTGGTAGTGAAGATGGAATAAAAGGCATTGACAGAATAGCTCGAGCCTGGATGATGTTAACTCATGATAATTTATTGGTTTCCAAGAGAACGAAGTACAGAGGTTGCTTCTATTACCGTTCGATGATGGATTAATATGGTTTGAAGTGGGATCGAGCTCAAGTGTATAACACTGGGTTAATTGAATTGTTGGGAATGATGGGTTCGAATCGAAAATTGAGTTGAGATCGACAAAACAGTGGCACGAATTCTTGCAGCCATCGGTAATAAAGGTGGTTGATCATGGTGTTTTGATGATGAGAGCTGATGGAAACTGTACCGTCGATGGATTTTTTGTTAACGATGAGATGAATGGTGATGTTGCTGCTGGGATGAGATGGAATGCTGTCATTAATAGATTTGAAAAGAATTCGAGTTTGATATTGTGATGGTAATAAGCTCGAGATGATGGCAGTTAGAGCAGAGTTTGTAGCCGTGACCCGAGAGGTATTGGTTGAGATATGGAAGGCGGTGTTTAGGTGAAATTAGAAAACTTTAGAATTCGAGCGAGAGAAGTCAGGAAAGAACTCAGCCGTGTATGACAAGGAATTTGAGTTGTACACGGATTTGGTTTGTTGGCTATATATAGCCTTGTAGAGAACCTCTCGCGGGGAGAACCTCATACCCTCTCACGTAGATACCTTCTCACGGAGACGATTGGGAGCAGTGACTTTTGACGCTAAGTTGAAGACACCGGGTTAGTTTGTATTTATTTTCTTAATTAATTTTTATGGCTTTTGAGAAAGCCATGTTGGGTTAATTCCTTTGTTAGGGCGAAAGGACGAACTTGTAGAGATGGTTTTATTTGTGTTTCAAAACTAGGGTTTTCAATTATATGAACTAAATATCATTAATTTGTCTCTCTCTCTCAACGTTTTACCGTCTCGATGATTTTTCATGTTCTATGCCACGTATAGTTCATTGTTTGATTAGTAGAAGGACTCGTTGAAACCTTGTATGAAATTGTTTTATGAATATTCTTTGACTGTTTATGCCCCATATACTTAGTACTTCGAAATTCTACTTTAGGTTGAGAACAAACAATTCTTTTTGAAATCGAGACCCTATGTGAACGCAATTAAACCCTAATCTACAACGGATTCCCGGAACCTTAACGTTTTCCTATTATTGTTTTCAAAATTTACTAAGTAGTTTTAATTCACTAGTTAATTTAATTCTTTATAAATAAAACCTAAAAAATATTTTAACACAAACTCCTCGTGGGAACGATTTGTATTTGCTCTTGTCTACATCTTTCGACAACTGTGCGCTTGCGGTAAAATAAAGTCAGTTTTCCGACGCATCAGTGGTTATATTTACAAGAGTCTGCATGCAGCCAGAGTTAATTGTGTCATGACCAGGATTCTTTTGCTTCTAATCCTTTCTTGGAAAATAAAGCTTACGAAGCCTAATTTATGAATGTTTGTTTGGAAAATCTTAGGCTTAAGGATTTGTATTATACTCAAAACTCACGCATTCAATGGCTCATGCATGGAAAGTTGAATACGAGATTTTTCATTTATTTTCTTGAATCCGCCGGCACCGTAGCAAAATTACTTGTCTTAAAGATGATTCTAAGATTTGGATTGATAAGGAAGAAGATGTTGAAATTCCCATTTCTCAATATTTCAAACAACTTTGTACTTCTACTAATCCTTTTATATCTTCTTCTGGGTTGAATTTTTTTGTCATATGTGTTATCGATGAAGAGGATAATAGAGATATTACCAGGCATGTTATTGATGATGAAGTCTTAGACAATATTAATAAAATAGGTTCTCTCAACACCCCTGGGCTCGATGAGGTCCAAGGTATATTTTGTTAAGATTTTTGGGATGTTATTGGGCCTTCGAAAGATCTTTTCTCATATAGTATTTTTTATCCCAAAATGAATAATATTTTTATTACCTTAATTCCCAAAATTCATAATCCCTCTTATATTAAATTTTCTCGGCCTATCAGTCTTTGTAACTTTTGTTACATGATTATTTCAAATTTTTTGACAAATCGATTGAAATGTTATATTCCTAGATATATTTCTTTGAACTAGAATGTTTTGTTAAAGATAGGTCTATCTTTGATTTTATTCTTCTAACCAATAAAATTTTCCATCTTTTCGTTAAAAGAGTGGCACTAAAGTAGTGGTGTAAATTGGTCGAGCGATAAGTGTCTATACTAGTTTTTGTTATAATGCTTGAATATTACCTTGTATAATGCTTGTTTTCTAGTTTATATCTTTTATTAGGTAAATCATCCATAAAAGAAGTGAAAGTAGCTACAAAGGTGAAGAATGATCAAGGACCAAGTGGAACTCATTCAAAACCAGAATTTTTTTTATCATAATCTCTTAGATACCGAAGAGATGAAGACAACGATGAAAGAATGAGGTCATTCCGACGTCATATGAAAAAGTTTTGAGCAAAACGATAAAGTTGGGAGTGGAGAAATTAAAAAGTGTCCAGCAGAGAAATGTCAACGAGGTGTAAGAAAAGGAAAAGGAAAAGGAAATCAAATAAAAAGATAAATGATTCTGCGACTGGGCTCGACGGTCGCAGAATTCCAGCCCAAACAACGACGATGAAATCTGTATTTTTTGTGATTGTATTATTCACATATGTGGGCATCATCGTTTCCGAAGGATTTGGACAATCTTTTTTGGATCTGCGACCCAACTTCTATTTTCGACGTGAAAAGCTATTTTTGGTCTAAGTTTGGTTTTTTTTTAGACTTCTAAATTGAACAAAGTTTCTCATAAAGGGATTCCAATCTCTAGAATAAGAGAATACTTAAGGTCCAAGTAATTGAGGCTATATAAAGAGACAACTAAGGCTTAAAAAAATCACCTAGGGCTAGACAACACGTTGGTTTACCCCTTTAAAGGGGGAACCAAGATATTTTATCTTATTCTTTTCTTCTCAATATTTTCCATGGGTTTTACTAAATCCATAAGTAGGTAATTTTATTTTATTGGTTAGGGATGTAGTTGAATTTTGCAAACATGTTGCTAGATTAATGAATTAGTTTTTCTCATAATTATTGTTGATAATTTACTAATAATACCACCACATATGATTGAATATTTGTTTGTTAAGGATGCATACTAAGTGAACATGTATTCATATATAAAGCTAAATTAGGGTTGTTAATACGTAAAAGTTGACAAATCTTGATTACAAGTAACATAGTGTGATCATTGATTGTAGTGATATTTTATTATAATTGCACATAAATTGTGACCTTTCTTAAATTGACTACTTGGGCATGTCAATTTCATTTATTAGCCTATTTATCCAATTTTAATTCTCTTATAGGGTTAAACCTAATTGTGCGATGCATTGGGTTATTCTCTAGGTAGTATTCGTGTTCCCGTCGTTATGGGAATAAGATGACTCTAGGAAATTAACGGAATAGATTCGCGATCGAAATATTCTAGGGACTTTGAAAATGAGAGATTAAATATAAATTCTAATTATTAATTCAAGTACATGTTTGTGATTGAAGACGAAACCCTCAACCAGTATTTCCCAACTTTCTGCTTGCCTGTAAATATTTATGTTTTGTTTCAGTTTTTGTTTAAATTAGTTTAATAATTCAACAAAATCCCCATGTGAATTAAGATTTCGATAGTAGATAACAATTCCTAACTCTTTGACCTTTTTAGAAACTAATTTTTACTTGCTACTCTACTCGTTATTGTAGAAAGTGTAGAAAATATTTTATCTGGCTTGACATCCATTATTGGGACAGGCGTGGCTATCTCTTACCCATTAAATCAAACGGGTCGAGCCATATGGGATGTATTTCAAATTAATGTACCCATGGCTTGCTCAAGGCTATTTTATAATATGGGCTTGGGCGGGTAAGGGCTTGCGAGCCTTGAATAAACAAATATAAAAATTTAACAAAAAACAATAATACAATTATAAGCAAGTACTCTATAATTTTATAAAAATTGGATCATCTGAAAAGAAAAGCATCCTATAGTTTTTTTTATATAGTTAGCAAAATTAAAATTTTATAGAATGAACACTAAGTAGACTCTATTATACACTGAGTATATTTTAGAATTAAAATTTAAAACGAGCATTTTGGCCGTCCAAATGGGCACTTGATCTGGACAAGGAAATTTGATTCATTACTCGTACCCGCCATATTATTTAAATGGCCCGAGAAAGACCGGTCTGCACGGACCACGGGATTTTATGGGACACGGCAGACAACATCAGGCCTTGGGCCACAATTTTTTTTTCTATATCCCTACTGCTTGGATGGGTTAGAAAATAGACTTCTAAAAATGTTATGACAGGTTGTAATGGGACTTCATTCCCTAAACTTTTAAAACCTTGGGTTTTAATGCTACTTAGATCAATTGGTTAAAATTGTGTAATATTTTTGTTTCATTTTAAGTTTTGTAGTCCTAGTGAAAGTTTTATTTCCTTTACAGACACCAGACATGATATCCTCTATCCCCTTATATGTTTATTACTTGTTTAGAGGTTTTTAGTGGAATGATTAATCATGGAATTGATAGTAGGATGATTAAGGGGTTTAAAATTTTAAGGTAGGCTCCTATGGTTACTCACAACTTTTTTTTGTTGATGATCGTCTTACCATCTTAAAGCTAATCTTAGAAATGTTAAGGGGATTAAAACTATTCGGGATAGATTTTCTAGTTGGTCTAGCCAATTAGTCAATAATTATTGGTCTATGGTGGTGTTTTCCAAGAATATTCATAAAAGATTGGCTAAATATTTTATGAGGCATAGTGACAAACCCGGTTGGTAATTATTTGGGCATAAATATGTAATAGGGTTAATTAACAAAGTATTTTTGAGGGCGACCCAAAAAAAATTTGGGACGATTAATAAAATAAAATAGGGTCACGACGAAGTAATATCAACACGCCCCTTATCCATGTATTTTTTATAATGGCTAATATACCCTTGTTTAATTAGTTACTTAATTTTGATTATGTTAGTGTTAGAAAAAATAATTTAAATTATAGTTGTTTAAAAAAATACAGAGTGTATTAGAGAAGAAGAAGTTTGGGAAAACTAGGTTTACCTAAAATCAATAACAAGAATGGATGAGTATGAAGAAGAAGAAGGTGGGAAACATCATTAAGAATATCATGGTGAAGGTTTAATAACGATTAGAGATGACGATTTAATGCATCCAGCGTTATGAACGTCCCAGAATCAGTAGATAATAGAGTAAGTTACCTGCCGATTATACTCTTTTGTTCCAAAATAGAAGCGCAATCGGTAGTTTTGTGATGTTCATTATCTACCGATTGTGATAGTTGCCCCAAAATTAATTTTTTTAAAACTAATAAAACTTCGAATTTCTTTACTTTCACATTCGGTAGTTTCGTGATGTTCATTATCTACTGATTGTGATAGTTGCCCCAAATTTTATTTTTTCAAAACTAATAAAATTTTCTCTACTTTCACAATCGGTAGTTCCGTTCCTCATCTTTCTCCCGATTATAATGTCCCAAAAACTCAAGTTTTATGTACCCAAACTTGCCATAATCGTAAGTCTCGTTCCTCATATTTCTCCCAATTGTAATATCCCAGAAACTCAAGTTTTATGTACCCAAATTTTCTATAATCGGTAGTCTCGTTCCTCATATTTTTCCCGAATGTAATGTCCCAAACAAGTTTTCTGTGTCTGAAACTGCCTATAATCGGTGGTCTCGGATTCCCCATTATCTACTGATTGTTTGATGTGTGTTTCGTTCTTTATTTCGGCTGTTTTGCCCACAACTTTTTCGTCCAAACTCGGAATGACCTCATTCTTTTTGCGATCACTTCGTATTTAAATTCTCTATAATATGAACATAAGAACTACTGGATTTTAATTTAGTCTTTGTCTCTTCTTCATCAATAACACTTCACTTCCTTGCTCTTTTAGCATTTGTAGCTCATTCTCGGATGATTTACCTGATGTAATACGTAAGATAGAAAACAAACGTAATAACAAGTAATATGAAGAATTATATCTATAACAAGTATGTATTTGACACTCTAAACATGTAAATTAACCATAATCGGTAGTTTCGTGATGTTCATTATCAACTGATTGTGATAGTCGTCCCAAATTTAATTTTTTTCAAAACTAGTAAAACTTCGAATTTCTCTACTTTCAAAATTGGTAGTTTCGTGATTTTCATTATCTACCGATTGTAATAGTTTCCCCAAATTTATTTATTTTTCAAAACTAGTAAAACTTCGAATTTCTCTACTTTTAAAATCGGTAGTTTCGTGATGTTCATTATCTACCGATTGTGATAGTTTCCCCAAATTTATTTATTTTCAAGACTAGTAAAATTTTAAATTTATCTACTTTCACAATCGGTAGTTTCCTGATGTTCATTATCTATCGATTGTGATAGTTGCCCCAATTAATTTTTTTTCAAAACTAGTAAAACTTCGGGTTTCTCTACTTTCAAAATCGGTAGTTTCGTGATGTTCATTATCTACCGATTATCATAGTTGCCCCAAATTTATTGTTTCCAAAACTAGTAAAACTTCGAATTTCTCTACTTTCAAAATCGGTAGTTTCGTGATGTTCATTATCTACCGATTGTGATAGTTGCCCCAAATTGAAATTTAGCACAATTAATAAAATTTCGAATTTCTCTACTTTCACAATCGGTAGTTTCGTGATGTTCATTATCTACTGATTGTGAAAGTAGCCCCAAATACAATTTTTACAAAACTTATCAAATTTCAAATTTTTATGCTTTCACAATCGGTAGACACGAGTTCATTTTATCTACCGATTATGCTTAACTTTTGGCACAAAAAAATTAAATTTGTTGACATAAAAATAATCGGTAGATAACGATCAATTTTATCTACCGATTATGGTTGATGTTCTTCATTTCTTAAGAACATCAACCATAATCGGTGGATAAAATCAACTTTTTACCTACCGATTATGTTCCTGCAACTGTAAATCCTAGAAAAAAATTCGATCATTTTTTGATTTCAAGTAATAACATCTAAGTTTGGAAACAACTACTATCATTTTTCCGTTTTGTTTGTTTAACTCGATTTTTTTTTGATGTTCTAAGTTTCAACTTTAAGGTTAATGAATTTATGGTTTTAAGTTCAAACAATTAATCCTAAAGTTTGTATGGTTGATGATGTTTGATTTCAATCAAAATGAAAACGATGGAAAAAAAATTCAATCGGTAGATATAGAGAAGGAGAAGAGGAGTATTCAAAATGATTATGAAAATAAAGGATACAGGTTTAAGTTTAGCGTAAAGGTAAAGGATAGTATAGATATTTTCTATTTTTAAGATACCCCATAGCCACCTTCATTGGATGAGACTAAATTAGTAGTTCCAAAATCTTTTTAAGTAGCCCTCAAAAATGCTAAATTAATTAAAGGCAGTGATTCTACCAAGTCTTTGATGAAAATCACTAACAGACTTTCTGAATGGAAATTAAATTCCTTGAATCTTGCTGTAAAGGATACTTTAATTAAATCTGTCTTTGATCCTTTTTTGCATCTAATGAGCACTTTGAAGATTAATTCCCAACTTTATTATTTCAAAAGTTGACAAGTTTCGAAGGGATTTTCTATAGCAGAGCAAGGAAGGTACTAAGAAAGTTCATGCCTTGGCTTGGGAAAAGGTTTGTCTTACTGTGGGCTATGGGGGTATATGAATTGGAGAATTGATTATTCAAATTGTTTTATTATTAGTAAGCTTCTTAAGGCTAAGTATTTTATAAGTACTTATATCTGGGAGGCCTCTAGTCCCAATCGTTCTTCTTGGTGTTGGGGAAGTATCCTTAAGGGTAAGGAGCTGATTAAGGATAGTTTGAAATGGATTGCTGAAAATAGAAATAACATTGATGTTAGAAGGATAACTGGTGCTGTGATGAACCACTTACAAACATCATTTAACCAAATAATACTTTTCTTAAACTTTTAAAGGTTGTTAGTCTTATTGATATTTCTTTTAAGGATTGGAATCTGGATCCAATCAAAGATTTTATTTCTGAGGATATTATATCTAAGATAAATTTTATTCATGTTTCCATTTCTAAAGGATCCGTGGATAAATTTTTTTGGCCACAGTTAAGAGATGGTCAGGTGTCAGTCAAAGCTTGTTATAATCAATTAATTAAGTCAAATATTAGTGATTCTCTGGCCAAAACTAAACGGCAGGCTCTATGGAGAATTAAATCCCCAACCACGTTAAATATTTAATTTATTTGTTGGCGCATGGTATGACTTTGGTTAGGAATAATTTGAGATGTAGGTGTCTAGATACTGATGATACATGTTCTCTGTGCTTGCAAGCACCTGAAAAAATCTCTCATATGTTTCTTAAATGTTCTTATATTGTTCCTATTTGGGAGGAAGTTTGCTTTTCTTATGAGATGGATTATAGTAGGCATGATATTTCTCTTGGTTGGTTATCGGTAGTTACTATAAATAAGGATTGTATCAATGATGGTGTCGATTGGAAGGTGATGTTCCCTTTTATTCTGTGGAATATTTGGAATGTCAGGAATAATTTAATGTTCAAAAAGATGATATTTGATTCAAATAGAGTAATTGAGAAAGCATACAATGCTGCTGATGAGTATATCAGCGCTACTGGTTTGGGGGAGCCTTATCTCCATAAGAAGAATACTTTATATATTTACTAGGTTCCTTCTCTTAATAATTATGTTAAACTGAATGCAGATGAAAATGCTAATATTGCTGGAGACGCAGGTTGTGGTGGTGTTGTTAGAAGCAGTGATGGCTTTGCAGTCGCTTTTAGAAAACATTTGTATTGCAATTTCAAACAATAAGATAGAGCTTTGGGTAGTCAGAGATAATGTGAAGCTCGCTATCAAGATGAGTTTGAAGAATATTATTTGTTGAATCTGCAACAATAAAAATACTAAAACAAAAGATGTTAATGTTAATAAAATATTTGAATTGATTTGCACACAAAGGACAGAGCCACATGCTCAGCAAATTGTCAACACAATAGTCCGTGGGTACTCCTCAAGAATGAGAGATGCATCCCACAGCGGAGATGTGTCCATGATAGAACTGCCCGTTATGATTTGTATAAGCACAATACAAATCACCCACTCAACGAACTCAACAACAAGATATGAATGAATGAAATAAACAAAAAATGCGCACAACAAAGCAAGAAGAGGGGAAAAGAGCTAGGGATAGTAGCCTGCTCTGGGATGATTTGGAAAGGAGAATTCAACTTCAATTTATAGGCAGATGGGGAGTGAAATCAGTGCATCAATTAAGGAGAATAAATTTTCTAATTAATCAAAATTTTATGTGCGAATTGAATGTTGACTGGTAAGAAAACGGGCAAAAATTATGTCACCATTTAACACACATAATGTTGCAGAAGAGAAAATAAGGTAAGATAATTATCTCCACGGGTCAGACGCCCCCTTATTAAGACAAGATTTATTTTTGAAATTTAAATTTATTTAGAAAATATTTCAAAATAATTTTGTCCAAAAAGATAAGTCTTGGTTGACCCACACCCACACCCACACCCGAACCCGAGCCCGCCCCGGCCCGCCTGACCGACCGAACGGACTGTGGAGGCGTGCGTGCTTCGGTGCGAAGCATCGCACATGTGTGAAATGTTTGGTTGCACCAACTAGCTCATAGCCTAAGTCCTCTCCCTCAAACAAAAGTGTGTTAACCCCTAAGGGGCCTCCCTTAGACACAAATTTCTAAGTAATATGGAAAGGCAACATCTTTAGTTTTTCCTATGTGGGACTAAAGGTTTCATTCAAAAATAGTGAAAATGAGCTAGTTTCCTTAGTGACCCCTTGGTCCTAAGTTCCAATTAATCCAAGACCAAAAAAAAAACAAATAAGATCATTTTCTCCAACAATCCCCCACATGAATGAAAAACCGATAAAACTCAAAAATCAGAAAGCGAGAAATATCACTATAGGCAATAGGTGTCCACAAGGTCTTGAACCTTTGCTTAGTGAGAAATTACTGGAACTACTTGATGGACAGTGAACGCGATGTCTTGAACTGTCATCGTTTGGTGTAGTTCATCAATAACTTCCACGCGTGATATCACTCTAGGCGCTGTCAAGTTCGTGCCGTTGTGTCCATTTTGGCCCTGGACGTATCACGTTTCTCAGAATGATCTAGAGAATCAGCTCAATTCTCATAGGAAGCGTCCCACTTCCACATTCAGATAGGTGAGTTCCATTAAGAGTGTTTACTGCTACACCCCACTTCAATCTTAAAAAAGAAACTATAAAACTCAAAAAGAATTAATAAAAAGTCATCCTTCACATGCAGTCACACTATCACGTCTACATCATAGGGAAGGGACAGAGAACGAAATTCTCTGATTAGTGTTTCCTTTAACCCACCAAAAATTAGTTGTCTCATTCAAAACCTTGATCTTGGGATCTCCAGTCAGCAAGGTTGAGTATCATTCATGGAAAGTTTATTTAATGAGCTTAAGCCCCATCCCCCTCGATGCATTACTAACTATCTCCTTGGACAAACCTTTCGTCAAAGGGTCCGCGATATTCTCCTTAGACCTCACAAAGTCAACAGAAATAACGCCATTTGAGATTAGTTGTTTCAGGGACTTATGTCTTCTACGAATGTGTATAGACTTCTCATTATAGTTGTTGTTTTTAGCATTAGCTATTGCAGCTTGACTATCACAATGTATAGATATAGCTGGCACAGGCCTATGCCAGAGAGGAATATCTTCTAAAAAACATCTTAGCCAAGCGGCTCCCTCTTCTGCTTTATCTAACGCAATAAACTCTGATTACATAGTGGATCGAGCTATACATGTCTGTTTAGAACTCTTCCAAGATATAGACCCACCTGCTAGAGTGAAAACATATCCACTCGTAGACTTAGATTCCTCTGAGTCTGATATCCAGTTTGCATCACAAAATCCTTCAAGGACTGCAGGGTATCTCTTATAATTTAAACAAAAGTTCAAAGTGTACTTCAAGAACCTCAGCACTCTAATAAGTGCATCCCAATGTTCTTGCCCCGGATTACAGGTATACCTACTCAACCTACTCACATCATAAGAAATGTTCGGTCTCGTACAATTCATCAAATACATCAGATTTCCTATAACACGTGAGTATTCAAGTTGTGAAACTCCATTACCCTTATTCTTTTTGATTCTACTACAAGGATCATATGGAGTACAAGCAGGTTTACAATCAAACTGATTATATTTTTTAAGCATGAAAATGAGATTGACTAAGACTATATCCATTAAATTTCTTTTAATCTTCATCCCTAAGATCACATCAGCGGGGCCTAAGTCTTTCATGTCAAAGTTCTCATTTAGTATGTTCTTTGTAGAATTAATTACATCCATGTTTGTACAAAGTATAAGCATATCATCAACATACAAGCATACAATCACACGGGCATTATTCACAAGTTTAGTATAAACACACTTGTCAGATTCATTGATTTTAAAAACCACTAGAAATCATTACATGATCAAATTTTTCATGCCACTGTTTAGGTGCTTGTTTCAAACCATACAAAGATTTTTTCAGTTTATAAACTTTGTTTTCACAACCTTTCACTACAAATCCCTCAGGTTGGTCCATGTAAATTTCTTCATCTAATTCACCATTTAAAAAAGATGTCTTTACATCCATTTGATGTATCTCTAAGTTATGAATGGCAGCAATAGCAATTAACATCCTAATGGAAATAATTCTCGTAACAGGTGAATAGGTATCAAAGAAATCTACACCTTATTTCTGTTTATAGCCTTTAGCTACTAATCTAGCTTTGTATTTTTCCACAGTTCCATCTACCTTACGTTTCCTTTTGAAGATCCATCTACAACCTATGGGTTGACACCGTAGAGGTAAATCTACAATCTCCCACGTACCATCGTTGCGAAGCACCACGCGTGTGTCAAATGTGTGGTTGCACCAACTAGCCCATATCCTAAGTCCTCTCCCTCACACAAAAGTGTGTTAACCCCTAAGGGGACTCCCTTAGATGCAAATTTCTAAGTAATATGGAGAGGCAACATCTTTAGTTTCTCCTATGTGGGACTAAAGGTTTCATTCACGAATAGTGAAAATGAACTAGTTTCCTTAGTGACCCCTTGGTCCCAAGTTCCAATTAATCCAAGACCCAAAACAAAACAAATAAGATCAATTTCTCCAACATTATTGTCGAGAGTGATTCTCAACTTACCATTAGTTTTTGTAAAATGCAATTGCAGGGAAATTGACTTTTTGATAGTATTTTGAAGGATATAAATAGTTTTAACTCATTTTTAGATAATACTGTCTTCTAGCATCAATATAAAGAATACAACTCTGCTTCTGACATTTTGACTAAAAAAACTGATAATAAACGTTTAGATGGTATTTGAATTGAGAATCCACTAGACTTGTGAGTCTTTATCGTTTTGTGATATTACGGGGAGGGCCTTCCCCAGGCTTACAAGCTCCTAATTATTTTGTGAATGAAATTATCTTTACCAAAAATAAATAAAAAAGTCCAACGGTGCGTCAAAGTTGTTATATGGTGTCGCGCCACAATACAAATCTCTTGTTAAATGATATTCCCTCCGTTTCTGGAAAAGAGTTACTATCATTTTTTCAATTTGGCTTATTTTTAGGATAAAATGAAAAAGTGATAGTAACACTTTTCCAGAAACTGAGGTAGTATTAAACTTTAATATGCACCAACAGAATAAAAATGACTTAGGAGTAATCTTTATATGCTATGGTAAATCCATTAAAAAAGGCATAATTCTTGAATAAACATCGAGGTTAGGAATTTTTCCCACTCGTCCTAAACAAGGGTCTAACTCCAGTCGTAGTGGTAAGGAATTGATGCATATAATTCCAGGATCGGACTCAAGGTTCTTCTTTGGGTAAGGATGGAATGCTAATGATTGATAAGACGAACGAAGACGACGACATATTTTTTAAAACATATCCTATAATTAGTGGCCAACAATGATCCACCTATTGAATACTAGATAGATAGACAAATAAGTATTAAAACGAACAAAAAAAAAGCAAAAAGAAGTTATTACAGAAAAAAAATATAATATAGAATAAAAATGAGAGATAAATGTGCTGAGAGGAAAAAAATTATTTTCTTTAAGTATAATTTAAAAATTAATTCTCTCACAACGTGGGCTAAATATTACATAGACATAATCTACGTTAGTCAATTAAACCTTTAGGTGGGCTAAACCTAAAATTTAATTAAATTTCTTATAGTAAAAACGTGTTAAGATAAAAATAAGGAGGGGTAGGGGTTATAACATCAGCTAGCCCTTTGATAGACCGACATAATTATCAAAATTCATGGTCCTAACTCACCTCGAAACCAGTTAACAAGGTTAGAATTTTTCGAAACTTATAAACTGCAGAATTTTAAGTTGCTCATATAATATTAGATTGTCCCCTTATTTATTCATCATTTGTATGGACACTCTTTCTCGCTATTTTAGGGTGAAAATAAATATACTGCAAAAGAGTACTTTCAAGTAGGTTTGAGTGATCAATCTCAAACAGGGCGATCCTAAACCAAGAAATGGTCGTTCATGTCCTGCTTCGATCACAAAGGTGAAAAAGACTGGGTAGGTCTTAGGGGAGGGAAGCAAAGAAGGTTGAAAAATATCAGTGTGATAAGTAACTGCAGTGTGTAAAGAAGAATGGATGATCTCTGAGATGAATCACTCATCCTGTATATCTTAGTTTTTTCTGTCTTATTATAGTTCTGAGAAGACACACTGATTTCTTGTAAGTGGTGGAAGTTACAGAAGAAGTTGAGGAGTAACGATTGTGGAGATTGTAGTGGAGTCATGTCCGAAAAGTAAGAAAGATTGTATGACCACTACTCCTCGTTCTCTCAACTGTCTTGTAACTGTCCCACTACTTGTTACCTTTTTTTTCGTGGATGTGTTTCCACAATGCACGATTCCCAGACCAATGCCCTAATGAGAATCCCCCATGTGTTGTATTTGATATCTCGTAGATAGTGGAGTCGTAAACCATTATTGTTTTGATTTGGTCAAGTCAATGACTTGTTAAGTAAGTGAGGCAAGTTGCACAAATCATGGAATTGATGATCATACTGTTTAGTGTCGAGTCTGTTAAGTTTAATAGTCATATACTAACTTTGACATAACATGGAATAATTTTAATAGTCAAATGTTAGCTTAGAAGTGACTTGGCATAAGTCTGAAAGACGTTTGAGGCCAAAATTGTAAAGAGATTCTTAAGCAAAAAGGCTTATCATATGATATTAGTGTTGGCATTAGGCCAGTATAGAAAAACATAGCGTATTTCTAAGGGAAGTAGCTAGCAAATCTAGTACTAGCTTCTTGGCGCAAATCGTAATGTGCTAGCTCTTTAGGTGTAAAATCTAATGTGCTAGTGTTTTGAGAGCGAGGCTAATGTTATAGCTTTTAGCAAGGAAGCTATATTATGATAGGGCTAGGAAGCTAGCATCAGGGACGTTTGAAGTTAGCACTTCAAAGAAGCCAGGTAGGTCAAGGAAGCTAGATAAGTCAAGAAATCTAGTTAAGTCAATGATAGTTAGCATTGATGTGCTAGCGCCAATACGCTTGTGGAAAATGGAGTTTGCGCTAAGTCGCTTGGCCAAGGACGCGCTAAGCTAGGACGCACTTGTGCTCGAAGACGCTTGCACTCGAGGACGCTTGGCTGAGGTGCGCTCTTTGTAACACCCCGAGTTCCGGACCAGGTTCAAACCCATATGGAGATACCAACTCAAGGCATCACGGGTCGGAACGAGACAAATGCATAGATTTTATTATCTATTATTATTTCACCAACACAACTGAACTTTTATATACATGAATTTAAGTATATGAATTTACTATTTAAACATCTATAACAACATTTCGACAAAACATGTAGACCAAATTACACTTCAAGCAATTATAAGAAAAGCAACACAATCATCAAGGTAACTAACTTCTTAGTTCCACTTCCAACTTCCATGAACTCTGCAAGGATGTCAATTGGGGTGAGATGGCAGCTCAGTAGAATGCATTCCCATTCTCAAAAGATACGGAAAGATAATCAATGAATCAAAGACATCATATAACAAGAGAATACAACACAACTTCGAGGAATCAATAACATATTCAACAAATAAGCTCATAATGCAAATAATTTTTTCATCAAATCATCCAATTTAGATTTTAATGCACGAGTTCACAATACCAATAATGTTTCCAACTAATCATCTAATTCAGATTTTAACTCATGAGTTCAAGGTACAAATTTTCTTGGTTCGTACGTCCACCTATCGTTTACCTCGGCACAGACAACCGCCATCAATGGATCAGGGGATCATTACCCTATACGTTCTTAGGAATCATTATTCATTCTCTCTCGGGAATTATTACCCGCCGTAAGCATGGAACCAAGTTCCATCTAACGGAAAAACATGAACTCATTTCCTTTTGTAAATCATTTTTACAATAGATACTATCAAATCATATGACAAACAAGTAATGATGCATTTCACTCAAGCATATATGCAAACAAGAATACGTTTTACAAACTGCAAATATTTTGCACTAATTATTTCATAATGATAACTTTGTCCGATCTATCTCAAATTTTTAGTGAACATTCCTGACACCATTATGTATAACATGTACAAATTTAACAGCATACTAACGGCTCAATCATAAGTTATTGATTTTACAAGAATAACATAAAAACTGGGCAGATTACATCATGTTACCAAAATATTCATATTTAATTCATAATATTTTTAAATTAAACAAATCAATCTCAAGATGAAAGATAACATACAAATCTACAAGTTTTGTTCATATTCCAAATTAATCTAACAACATTAAGATTACCTAAATCAATAAAAAACCTGATAAAGAAAAACTGTCCAGAATATAAAAAAAATATGATCTAACTTAAAACAAACATTTAACGGTTAATTTATGATGGATTACCCTCAAAATTTAACCAAGATTACCTAAGCATGTTATCTAATAATAGAAGAAATTAGATCATCGATCGGAGAAATAAAAGTATATATATAAATTACTGAAACTTAACAATATAAAATCGTACGAATTTAGAATCAAGAAAAACACTCAGAAAGAAAGAGGTTTAGCATTCTAACTCTTATTAGCTACAATCTCCTCTAGATTCTCAATCTCCTTCTCATTCTCCTTAGATTTTGGTTTTCTAATCTTTAATTATTTTTTTATAAAACCTATATTAAAATTAATACTAATAATAATTATTATTATCAATACACATACTTATTATATTATTTAATATTTTTAATTATCTTTTCAATTTCTATTAATTTTATTTACTAATTGAAATTAATTAGGTGACTATATTTCCACCCAAAACTTGTAGCTTTCATAGTTCAAGCAACCCACCTAGACTAAGGCAGAGGAAACAACAACCTAAACGACAAGGTTAGCTAAGTCGAGAATAACCCGACCCGAAACTGTATATAAAAATACCGGGTATTACACTTGGATCAAGGACGCGCTAGGCATGGACGTTGTGGATGGGGCCGCTGGTACTGGAGGATGCGCTGGGCATGGGCGTTGTGGCTGGGGCGCACTAGCTCATGGACGTTAGTGCTCGATGACGCGCTAGGCATGGAATACACTTGCGCTTGAGGATGCTAGCACTCGAGGACGCTTGGCTGAGATGCGCTTTGGCTCAAGGACGCGCTAGTCATGAAACACTTGCGATGGAAGTTGCTTTTAAGGACGCGCTAGGCCAAAGACGTGCTAGCCCATGGACGTTGCTGGCCATGGATGCTTGTACTTGAGGACGCGCCAGGCTGAGACGCTGTTATCCATGGACGTTGCTAGGTTGAGATGCACTAGCCAAGGGGAGTTAGCGCTTTCAGCGCTCGGGTAAGAAATTAGCGCCAAAGTGGTGCTAGGACAAGTAGATAGTGCTATGATGGGATTTTATTTTACACCACAAGAGCAAGACTATCGATGAGACAGTATGCAAGCACGGATCGTTCCACAGGGATTTTAAAATTGTAATTTCTAACCTTTAATTAAATGATGTGCTAAATTGATTTTGATGTTTTAATTCGAAAATAAAAATACTAAAAATACTAAAAATGATTTACAAATGAAAGAAAGCCTAGGACTCGAGATTTCATCACTACTATGCACACTAGATGATTCTCACTATTCTCTGTAGTTTTCTCTAAATATTACACAAGACGATTTCGGACACAATAATTACGTCTTGGAAAATATGGACTTTTAATCAATTACTTTTTTCAAAGTATTAACAATTATCTTCACTATTAAATCATTATCATGATTAATCAAGAAATAGGACCAAGAGAAATTTGATATAGAAAATAATTAGAACATGCTAGAAAACCTAATAGGACTTCCTCTCTAATCCTAGATGAGGGTTCTAGCTACTCATGGAAAAAATAGTAGAAGAAGTCATTTTATTCATGATTTTATAAAGGAATTACAGTAAAGCACTAACCAAACATGTTGCAGAAGGATTAAAAACCTTTTTGAATCAGTTAAAGAATCAACGACTAATTACAGGCGCACTTGAATGAAGCACGGTCTTCTTATGTATTAAAATATGAATCTATCGCAGATATATTCATACAACACTCGCTAAAGCCGTTAAATACAAAAGAATTTGTAACGTTTTTTAGCGACAGTTTCACGGTGCATTTATCTTCTTCTTCTTCCTTTCGCTAGAACCCTAAAAATGGCTGATTTTTTTCTCGGATTTTTTTCTTGCTTTCTGGCATAAGCGAGCCTCCTCCAATGCTTCTATCAACTCCTTATTTATACTAAATACTCAACAACTCCTAATAATCTCTTGAATCTTCGAAATCAAATTTTCTAAAAAATCTCAAGAATATTTTATTTTAAGTTTCGACTATTCTCAGTAATTATGTTACCATATAAATCTCGAGAATCATTTTCCTTTAACACTACTTCCTTGTTTGTTCCAACAACATCGAGAAGAATGGAGACATAATCATGTATTTTAAGAAAGAGATAATACCATGATTCAATACTTTAACCTTTTTTTACGTGAGCGAGAGATTATTTGATTGGCTTGATGTGTTTACATGGTGTACTCATCCTTTAAATAAGGAAGGAAAGAAATTTGTGTCTTAACTTTCAAAATATCCCAAAAATCATGCTTGTAAATCTTCACAGTTTGGGATTGATTTATTCCCGCCAAAAATGTTGTTTGAAAAAAAAGAGTGGGCACCCCTAACCAAGGCATGAGTGCCTTTATCTAACTCCCGGGTGCCTTTAACACTTTTCATGGGAGCTTTTATAACTTTTTAAGCCAATTTTTTTCACAAGTTTATTCTTCAAAAAATACATGTAAATTCATTAAAATAACATTATTAATAGAAAAATTGAGTAATAGCAGTACAAATATGAGCTCAAAATAAGACATAAAATTGTGTCTATCATGCTAGCCTGGCGCTAATGGGAGAAAAGGCTAGGGTTAGCCTAGCTCAGAGGCACAATGCTTCTTTAAAGGCATTGCTTCTTGTTTGTGGCGCGTCCAAGAGGAATGGCGCATAATTCGTGGATTATCTTTGAGCAAAGCGCTAAAGTAGCATATTTAACCTCAGGAGAGCAATTTGAGAAATATTTGTTGCGAACAAAGCGTTAAACTAGAGTGTATTTTGGGGATTAAGAATTAGCTATTCCCGAATTTGATAGATGTTACCGGAACATCGATACGCATTTGAGGCAAGTTCAAGGATATCAGTTGTGGAATATATGCGAATTGAGACTAGTTCGATATGGCATTAATATTGTGAGTATTGAGGAGGTTGCGAGGCCAGTTTAGAATGTTTTTAGTTATTCGTAGAGAATCTGCATTCTTAATTCGCTTGCGGAATATATAAGTGGAGATACAATATTCCATGTTTTGTTATAGAGCTATGCATATGCGCATAAATACGTACATATCCTTTTATATTCTTGTTGCTTGTCATAGGGCAATTTTATAATTCCAGCCCTTGTCAAAAACTCACCATCTACATTAAGTCCCATGTTAGCAAGGAATAGTAATGTTGCATAGTAAGCTCTAGATGGTGACAGTATGCTTATAATGATTATATATGCATTAAATTTTAAGAGTAGAACTCGAGTGTTTGAAATATGTGCCCCTTAGCGCGAACCTTGGATGGGAATAGTAGGTGCCCTGTTTTTGCTAGGAATGTCAACTTTCCGTGAGCAAGGAGAGGTGTGGCTGGTGCTGGGTGAAATATTGTTGGCGCAAACTTCCTTCTTCCTGTAGTTTCCCAATCCGATAAAGATTCTACAAGGTTAATAACGCCTATATATATGTGTGTATTCCTTTTCACAGCGCTACCACTTCAATCGGCTTCTGTGAGGTAAGTGTTGCTCGAGCTTGTTTTTTTTTTTTAATCATCAACTTAGATAAGCCAGAAGTTTCAATCATAATCTCATTATCCGGTAAATCTAGGGTTTCCAAAGTTTCTCACATATCGTATGTATATATATATATATTTGATAGTACTAAGAATATTATTATTATTATTATTATTATTATTATTATTATTATTATTATTATTTCCAAACCCTAGTCTCATCGTTGTTCTTTTGAAGTAAAGTGATTCTTCAGCAGGAGCGAAAATACCAGTAAGTTTGATTTTGATAAACCAAAGTCTTTGATAACCTTTATTTCTTTCGTGTTGAAGCATTCATCTTGTTATTTTATGTTTTAAGCAGATCATGGCAGTTCCTGATCGAAGCCGTAATTCTAATTCTTCAAACTAAAAACTAGGTTATTAAGGTAAAAGGATGAAAGTGGCTTCTTCTCAAGAAGTACAGAATAAAATCAGTCGTTCCTTGAATAAGGTTACAAAACTCATGCGCGGCATGCCTCTCGATCGTTTGAAGAAAACCCACGAATATGATCTGAATCTTTGTTTTGTGATTAATTTTGAAGAAGAAACAAGACGCGGAGAGGAGTTAAAAAAACGGCTGAGGATGAGAAACTTACAACTTATATGGAGAAGCAACGTCTTCGAGCGTTTGTCCTTATGGCGTGGCCCCTGATTCTGATGCGGATGGGTATCCTTCTGAGGAAGATCATGAAGATCACATGGCATATAAGTCCGAGTCTGAATCGTTCTCTGAAACCGAGGCTGATCGTGAAGCTGAGCATGCTGATGCCTGGTATGATATGCAGGAAGGTTCTTTCGACCCTGTCGATGATGAGGAAACCGAAGAAGATTCGGAAGAAGACCCTGACGGGATTCCAAAAGATGACTCTGAAGTAGAGGACCTTGAAGAGGATTCTGAAGAAGACCGGGAAGAAGAAAATAATTCTGATGAGGAGGGTGACGACGAGTATGACTCCGACTTATATTCCGAGTCTTCTGATTGAGTTTAACTTAGCCCTCCCCTCTTTTTATTTATGTGTTTCGTATATATATTTTTTAAAATTAAATATTTTATGTATGGCCGTTATGATGGAACCATACCTTTCTTTTAGTACTTTTTATAAATTTGCATCAATGTCTTCACGTCTTGAAATCAATGAATGAATGACTTTATTAGAAATTTTCATCAATTTTTGTCATAAAAATTTCAGAAGTATAGTGTCTGGGAAAAACATCATAGAATCTTCATACGACCTCCGTTTTAGATGATTGACCCCTCTATCTTCATTAGAAAACAGTTTCCTACGTACCAAGATGAAAACAAAAACAGGTTTTGAGCTCATTTAGGGCGTCAAAACGACCAAAAAGTAGAACTCAGGAAGTATCCAAGAAAATTCTGACAGTTGTCAGACCCGACTCCGCTAATCGTTTTTGCCATAACTCTTAGCTATTTTATCTGATTGATGCTCCCTTTTAATATGTTACAGTAGACATCAATGCGAAAATTTTGACATAAGAATCGTGCCTAGATTCTTCACCAATTGTCGCCAGCTTTAGAGTTTCTGAGAGGCAGTGTAAATTGCTTCTGAGGCGTCTTTGTAAAACGTCTTTCGGTTGTTCCAAACTTGTATAATTCTTCAAATACCACTTTGTAATGGATGTACATAATTTTTATGAGTATGTATAATAAGTTTTATAGTTTGTGCTCAAATTTTTTGTGTTTGAGACGTTTTAACTTAAAATGTTTGTATCTTCTCTACTTTTAGGGGAAGACAATCTATGAAGCATAGATGAAATAATTAATGAGATGGAGGATGTTACCAGGAATTGCAATAATGATACTATTCCCCTTACAATTTGGAATCATGAGTCGAGCCTTGCTTGATGCACTCCTCTAAGTGCGACACTCCATATAGTGGTGTCCCAGAATTGTAACAATTAGGTGTTTCTGGCACGATCACTGATTTTATTATGATAAGACTTTTACATATGTGTAGGTTCCTATCTTGATGAGAACTTATGAAATCCCATAAACTGATTCGAGGATGAGTTTGAGACATGAGGAGTGAAAGTATGTTTTTGGGAGACTTAAACTATCTTTCAAAGGCTTACTTGGATTTAAACCTTTATGTATTTCAAAATATTTTTGTGAGTAGGTTTTGATGGGTAATTCATAATGATTTTCTTTAAAAGAAACAATGATACTTATGCTTGATTAATATTGAAATCCTAAGGATACCCATGGTGATACTCGTAGGCATTTTGGAGAATTGTAAATACTACATGAAGGAAAAACAGGGAAATAGGAACCATAACAAGATGCTCAGTCGAAAGCCTTGAGCCATTTTCTGTGAACGACTGTTATGCCAGGCTTTCCTTCTGTAGTGATCAACCTATAGTAGCAATTGGTGGTATCCCACGAAATTATGTATGGTCCTTCCCAGTTGGAGGAGAGGTGGTGATTTGATGCTTTGAGAACCAAGTCCCCTACTCGGAAAGCATTCGTCTTAATTATTTCGGCCTTGTAAATCTCTTGTTCATATGGTTGAACTTCTTCTTTAATGTCTCTCGGATCACATATAAGAGAGAATATCTTTGCGAATTCAGATGGTTCATAAAAGGTGAGAGTAGTTTTCATCCATTTGTTGAATTATTGAGCTGGAGTATCCACCCATTCATAACGACAGGCTAAAAAACGATTGTAGTTTCCATCAAGGTCTAGTCCCCAGTTTGTTGGCATGTGAGGATGATTCAATGATAAGGAAGCAAATTGGGTAAGATCTAGCCGAGCGAGATATCTGTTGACATAAGCTGATACATTCTCGGTTGGTGTTTGTTCCCCATCATGGCTTTGAGCAATTGGTATTCTTCCCGGTACATAGGCAAGTTCTTGGTAACGCCGGGTTTGACTCTAGGAAGAAGGCGCTTAACTCGAGGTGGAACTTCTGGCCAAACTCTTATAATAGTTGTTGATTGTTGGATCGAAGCACGTCCCAAAATCATGTCGTAATTAAGCTTCCCCTTGACGATATGAAATTTGGTACTTGTTTGAGTGGCTCCTGTTGCTACTGTAATAGTGATGTGTCCATAAACATCTATGGTTATTCCTTCAGAATCTCTGACTGTTGTTGGTGAGAGGGTAGCTTCTTGTCAAGTTATTTCTTCCTCTTTTAGATTCGCGATGCTGATAACATTGACATCCATGCCAGCATCAACTAGTGTCGTTCTGAACTTAATGTCTCTGAGAAGTGCAGTAGTAGAAAGTCCCCGGTCACGCCCTTCATCATTTTGATTGACCATGTCTCCCAACGGAAGATTGTCTCGGACACAAGTGTTTTCAGCAAGAGATGGTAGGTGTTCGCTAGATACGACTCGATTGAGGGTAGTAAAAAAGATCTTTACGCTGATCCTTTGAAAAGTAGAGGGGCTCACACATACGCTCCATTAAAGATTAAACTGTTTGGTTGACCGGCTCTCCAGAGATGGTAAAGCTTCTAATAGGAAAGGTATTTTTGTGAATACCTTCGGTCCCTAGTTGCAACTACTCTGACTCTATTTTCTCTTTGAAGATATGTCTTAGACCATTGCACTCGCTGGTGGGATGATTGAAGAACCGATATAAACGATAACATTTCGAGTCTGACATTTTCTGTGGAGTAGGTGGGCGTCACACAGGTGGTAACTTGATGATCCCCTTTTGTACCCATGCCTCCATTAGTTCAAGGACCTCTTCCATGGGAATTGGAAAATCAGGACAAGTTATATCTGGTTTTATATCATGTTCTTGTGGTTGATATAACTGTTGTTGTTGTCTTGGCCCATTAGGAGCACCTTGGGAGCGAGTTACTCGCTGGGTTCGCACCTGGTTCATGGTTGTAGTGGAAGGAAGACGCTTAGTTTGTGGTTCTTGCTGAGATGAAGCTTTTCTTTTGGTTCCTTTGTTACCAACGACGCTTATTGATGGTTGAACCGTGTACTGCTTGGTGATTAGTCGTTGATCCCCACGGGTATCTCAACGACTTTCTTCTCTTGCTAGCCTGGTTCTCTCCAAGAGGGCAGAAGTAGTTGTGGCAGATCGCTTTGCGGGTTCGTGTAACTCAGAGAAAGTATGAAAACGTAAATTTTCTAAAAGAGCACGATAGACAGGGATCATACCATTAATACAGAGCTCCACTAGTTTATGTTCCGTCATATTCGGATCGTTACAATCCAGTGCTTGAATTTTAAATCTCTTGACGTACTAATTGGGGTGCTCATTATTTTTATGGAACATTCTTCACAGGTCTGATAGGGTGATCTGCTCGAATACAAAGAAGTACTTCTTGTAGAAGGCATTAACCATGTCTTCCCAACCAGAGATGTTGTTGGGAGCAATGTTATTATACCATGTGTAGGCTCTTCCAGTGAGGGATTTTGAAAATTCTTTGAGACGTATCTATTTGTGGGGAAAAACGAATTGAAGGCTAATTTAGAAAAAAAAAAAAGGGTAAGCAGGTGATAATTCGTCAATCCTTAAACATTTGTGTTGTTGAAGCACTTTGTTTAGATTCAAGAGATCAATCTGTACAATCCTGGCCTAAACCAAGCAATGACCGTTCCAGTCTTGCTTCAGTTACAAAATGAGAAGAAGAAGGGTTGATCTTAGGGATGGAAGCGAGAGAAGAATGAGGTCAGAGTATCAGAATCTGTTGGATGTAGTTGGTATGAATAGCTATAAACAAGTCTTGTGAGAAGATTGGATTATAAAGGTTGATTGACTTGAATTGCTATGTTCTTAGACTTGTTTAATTGTAAACTTGTTTTCGTGTCAAAAACGTATTCCTTTGTTCAATAGATTGAACATATATTTATATCATATAGCTATCGTAACCACTCGACCTATTTTATAGAAGAAACTGTCGATGGTTGAGTAGTGGTGAAGTAGAGAAGGTGGAGAAGGTGTTGATAACTTCTCTCCCCTTCGATTAAGGTTGAATAGTAATTTACTCAACCTCCCACCCCTCTACTCAACTGCTATCGATCTTTCCAGAACTTCTCTTTAGTGGGTGCACTGTTGCACCACATGTCGTAGACCACCAGACCAAAACCCTAATTAGTATCCCCCTATTTGTGACATTTGATGTCTCGTGTAATATTGTTGTATTAAGTACTACTGATGTTGAGTAATTAAAACCTGCTCAATGGGTCTCTTGACTGAAGACTCGTCTTACTTGTCTAGCCGATGAGTCTGTCTTGCTTGACTTGACTAGTGAGTCTAGCGTAATGAAATAAATGTGTCTTGCTTGACTAGATGATAAGTATAGCAGACTAGAATAAAATAGATACGCCTTGCTTGGCTAGCTTATGAGTCTAGCAGACTAAAAACACTAGTACAAATCTTCACGTAGGCCACACTTGATCATCGTGTCCGTAGGCCTTTAGCCATGGATTTTTTCACTTCAAAAGTGTGGTATCAGGTGGCGTGACAACCGAGTATCTTTATGGTTACATAAATTTTGAGTGACTACTACACATGATTTACCATGGACATACCCCTACAACCGTGTCCATATGGTACCCATTTTTTAACGTAGTTAAGCATTTTCCCTATCACCATGGCCATAAGATCCTTATAGACACACAATTTTATTTTAATGTGGCTAGAGTTTACCTTAAAGCCACATGAATTTCATTCTAACCATGGCCTTTGTTATCAATAAAACACGTAAAATTCGTATTATCATGGCCAATTCATGAGTTGCAGTTACCCTAAAGCCACATTGAATTGTTTTACGCGTGACCATCTCTATCATTTAAACACACAAAATTTGATTTATCATGACCAATTCATGACTTACAGTTACTCTAAAGCCACATGATTTTGTTTTGACCATGGTCATTTCTATCGTTCAGACACACCAAAATTGTTTAACATGGCAAATACATGACTTATAGTTACACTAAATTTGTAGTACCGTGTTCATCACCATCATTCAGACACGCGAAAAAGCATTTTTGCATAGCCAATTCATGAGTTATAGTTACTATGAATATATAACACCGTGGCTAAAAACTTACGGAAGACACATCTAATGTTTTCAATGTAGCTATTATTTACCTTTTGGACACAGTGGATAAGGTAAACCATGTCCGTGTTTCATATTCATCCAGGGGGCTATTGGTCATGTACTTGTATCATCTGTAGCAAAGTAGGAACTAGGTCATTAATACAAATTAATCACTGATACTAGTGAAACTATGTATTCAAAAATACCCAGATAATCTTAAAAGTTGTGGAACTCGACTCTTTAATTATTATTGAAAAAATATTGTCATTACATTTCCAGGGAATATGCAAAAAAAGTAGATAAAAAGTAGATAATTGAGTAAAAACATGGAACATATATTCAACACTATTTTTGGATCTTTGAAGTTCATCAAACTAAATGAATCAAGTACCCTAGACCGTTGTTCTCTTGTATAATATCTCTTATCTATTTCAGCACTTTTCCCACGACTTATGAACTTCCAAACCATCCCCTTTTCCAAGTCTGCCCATCTCAGCTTCTAAGGCAGTTTCATCTGCATCTCTCTTTAGCTTCTGAATAAGCACCTACAAGAGAAAGGGGGAAAAGAAACACATTCAATTGTCTGGATGGAATGTTGCATAGGAAACTATTACAATTTGTTTTAAGTATAATCTACATGTCATAATAACATTTATAAAAAAATAAGTGATTGTTATAACTCTATATGCACCATAATGACAAAAAACTCTGATTTTGTAGTGACTCGAAAGGAGAGCCTGGAGAGGTCAGTGATGCAATTCATATACAAAGGAAATATGCAAGATATAAGAAAGAAAGGTAAATATTAAGCAAATCCTCTTAAAAGGAAAGAAAAAGGATATAAGTAGGAGATAGAAATCGAAATACCTTATCTTAAATCTTTTTTGTTTTTAGCCGATTCCTCCTAAAACAAGATTAGTCAAACTTAGGTTCGAAAAGAAATACCAGAACTACCAATGTTGATACCCAGGGGAAGGAGACATACCAGCATTCCTTTGCATGAGCAGCCCATACGCATCTGATAGTGGTTGTATATACATTCATATATTTAATGATCTGCCACAGGCGCATTATGTTTACAAGAATACAAACAACAGATATAACCAGTGAGGTGTATGTTAAAGCCTGCGAGCTTCCAACTCAAAAACCAATTGGCAATGAGTGGAGTGGCCCTTCCATATAATATTTTAAGTTCATTATGGGGATATTAGCAATGTGGGACTATTATCCTTCACACGCCCCTTCACGTGTAGGGCACTCTCTGTGGGCCTCTAACACGTGGACCATTATATGTACGGGTAGTCGTTGGGCTTACTCTCGTACGGGTCTGTCTCTGATACCATGTTAAAGCCTGCGGGCATCCAACTCAAAACTAATTGGCAATGAGTGGAGTGGCCCTTCCATATTATATTTTAAGTTCATTATGGAGATATTAGCAATGTGGGACTATTATCCTTCACAGTGTATCTATGTCTCTTTCTAATCACTCCCACTTGCAATAACAGAAATACCACAACAGGAAGCATAACACAAGTAGCTGTGAACCATATGGAACAGATAATGTAAATTGGTATTGAATTGACTATATCAAGTTCAGGGAGAACAGATCATACAGTGCCCGAGGTGTCTGTTTCCCCACAAAGCAAAATCATGCCATCAGTGCGGGTACTATCGGTCACATACCTAGAAACTAGGTGGAAAATAAACACAATCAAACACAAAACCACTACATGTCTAATTGAAAAATGAAGGCATTATGCAATTACAAGATGCAATCTGATTCCCGATAAATATTTAGCTTGAGGTTCTTATAGGACCCTCTGAAACCATCATACACACTTACGTGTGAGCAGATAAAAGCAGTAATGGACTTGTGAATCATTAAGTTGAACTGAACCCTCTGAGCAACTATACGATAACATATTACAGGGATGCCTGTACCATAACATTGTCATTTGCCATTCTAACAACTCAGTATAATTATCAAATCTATGAAATATTCAATCTGTTGCAGGTTCTTGCCTTGGTTGAACTGAGAATCACGTTTTCATGTTGCAGGTTTTGGGCCTATTCACCAATCTGCTGTGGCATTGGTTAACCAGGTCGTGTTTTGACGTGATGGGGATTCATTTTGTAATCCAAGAAATTTTGGATATGGGTTCACTTGTTGAAACAATAGTTGTCATGTGCTAAAGAGTTGTTGAAGGGAGTCTTAGAGTTTGCAGCAAATTTTACTACCAAAATTTTGGCAGTTGGCTGTGCTTTGGAGTGTGTTGTGGATAGGAGCTTCAACGAAGTGTGCATGAGTGCATAGTTTCTGATTCCTTGATAGTAATAGAAACTTTAGTATGAGTCTTAATCCTTGGGTAGATCTGGAAAGATGGATATGATTATGTAAACTTATCTAGTTCCAGTGCCAAGTTTGCGATATAATTAGTTGCTGGTATTTAGTTGTAAGATGTAACAACTGAAACTAGAGATAATATTTGCTTAACAAGTAAAGTATTTTGTTGTTAACAGAGTTTTCTATGCATTTTGAACTTTTTGTGTTTGTTGTTTAATGTTTTGTTCTAATATAACCATGTGTAAACCCAAATTTGGAAGTAAAGCAAAAAATGCTTGACAACTGCAAGTCTGCAATGATACTTGATTGTATGTCAGGAAACAGACATGAACTTTCTCAACATGGTTTACACATTTGGATTGTATATAAACTGTCCACCCTTCCAAACATCCAAGACTTGAGTTTATTGGTTTTAGAATTACCTATGGACCTGTACACACGAAAGAATACTTTCTATACAAATCATAGGTCGATCACATGTCTAAAAATGTGTAGAGAGCTAGGATTCACTAAAAAAAGCCTTATAATTCTGCAAAATGTGAAACCTGTTGGTTATGATGCCCGCAATAAAACATGATTTTTTTCTCAAATGGCTTCCGTTTATATGCCTTCTCCATGTTATGAACCATGCACCATAGACACAGAAAATATATCTTTAGGCGCCAATACAATGCTACCTAGAAAAATAGGATAAAGTGAGTGGCTAATGAGCCAGGTGCTTTGGACATATAAACATCTTCATGCAGCCATATCATTAAACCTAAAATAAGTCGTGTAGCCTATTTCACTTTTTTGCCATGTTAATCAAATATGTCTACTTCTTAACATCCACATGTCTAATAAACCATACACTATAGATACATAAACAAATCGAAAGTGGCTAAATAAATTTGCTTTCCGCCTTGGGTGATTAGGTATGTCTAGTGCCAACCTACTCAATGGACACATAAACAATTAGTCGATGTGACCACATGCTTATCTACGACTACAAATCATGAGTTTAGGCTTAAACCCATGACTAAATGGTACCCTTTGGATACATGAAAGTGATTGGGGTGGCTACGACAATATTGTAGCTTCAACATGTAGCCACGTAAAAATATTTTGGTGTGGCTAGGCTTTTGATCTCAAACCGTGGCATATGTGCAGATTTGTACTAGTGAAATATGTGTTTATTTGTGAATATGGAATAGTGTGTCCATCTTGGTCAATTTTACATTGACATGTTTATTTTGTAGAAACAAGTGTGTGTTGCTGAGCACGAAAAATTGTATGTGAAGCCTCATACCAAAATATTCGTGAGAGGCCTAGTGTACTTTAGGATTTCTGTCAAAACCCTAATTTGCCAAGTTAAGGCGTGAAAATAAGAAGAGGAGACCAAACTTTGGTCTTCACATGAAAAGGAAAGAAAGAGACCAAATTTTGGTCATCATGTGAAAGGAGGAGGAGCGTCCAAGTCTACACGTGAAAAATAAAGGAGGAAACCAAGTTTTGGTCCTCACGTAAAGAGATGAGGGGAGGGACGTCAAGCTCTAGTCTTGAAGCGGGAGTCCCATGTTTTACTCTTTGTACTCAGTCTCACATGTTGAGGGTAAAAGCATAAAACACCATGTTTTGACAAGGAGCAAGACGTCAAAATTTTGATAAGAGTCTAGACGCTCAAATTTTACTTTTTGCACTTAGCCTCACATGTTGAGGGTAAAAGAGTAAAATTATCAATTATTCGGAGAGAAGCATGATGTCCATGCTAAGAATGAATTCGTGCAAGCCTTGCTCTAGAAAGCAAGACGCACAAGCAAGAGGAGCAAGACGTGTTCAAAATTTGGGTTAGCTTCCTTTATGTTCGAAATTAGGGTTTGAAATTTTTGACACAGTTTTTGCAACGTTTATAAGTGTTGTGAAACTTTTTTCAAAACCCTAATTAGGGTTGGAAGATTCTTTTTGCCACACTTTTTGCAAAGATTGCAAGTGTTACGACTTTATTTTCAATACCTAATTAGGGTTTGGGAACTTTGACACGCTTCTTGACACGTTTATAAGTGTTGCAAATTAAGCGTTTTAAACCCTAAATTGAATTATTTTTACTTGTTTTGCATTAGTTGTCTCTTTGAGCAAAGGATTAATGCGATTGAGGTGGTATTTAGCTAGTAGAAGCTATAAAATTGTGTTTGTCACAATTTTGACATTTAATTTAAGCACAATTGTCGTATTTTAATTAAATATATATATATATATATATAGAGAGAGAGAGAGAGAGTTATACATATATATATATATATATATATATATAGATTTTAATGGGTTAATATTGTTCAATTTGAACATGAATATTAATATAGGTAATTTTGGGGATTCGACTGTGGAATATAACACCCAAAAATAATACTCAATATTGCTTTATACTATTGTGCAATACATCTAGGAGCTTGAGATTTTATATAAAAATCATAAAATATTTGGGAATGTTGTAGCAAGCAACAGTGTTGTTCTGATGATTTTGTATAATAATGAATATTGATTAGATTCATCATTTTGATCGTATATGTAGTCCATACATATAGAGAGAGGAAAGGGATAAGCGCCTGAGAGAGGGTAGGGATAAGCGCCTACTCAAGAATTCCTTTGCAGAATTTAAAAGTTTAGTATTTCTCAGACTAGAGTCTTGAGAGGTAATATACTATTTTATCCTTGTCAAAAACCCACCATCTACAGTAACATATGATTGTATTCATGTCCTCCGAGTTATTCGAGAAGCCGAGAGACGTGCACACTGGTATTTCCAGTTTCATCGTATAATGAGAAAGTAGGAGATGAGTAACCTTCTGGCAGAGGAATCCTTTGAATTTCAAGAGGGTAGGGAGGTTGGTGTTGATGGATCGAGGACGAGTCTTCCTTGACATTATTTCATAGGAGTCTCTCCAGATCTTCACGATTGAAAAAATCGGGTTGTTGACTTCTCGTTGCTGGACGATCAACAATGATATGAACTTCTTTGTCTTTTCGAGCCATGGACATCTCAGCATCAGTGGTCATTCTAAGGTTGGTTCTGGTTGCTCTGTTATACGATGACGTTGTTCTGGGGAGAGTTGCTCCGTCAAGGTCTTGAGACAAGCAGTACCTCTTTCTGAGTAGTAGCCATGTCCACCTGTGTTCTGGAAAAAACCTCATGTTTTTTCATCAGATCAACTATGCTGGGTGGAGTTTGGGTATTCTCGATGCCTTCAGCAGTTTAGTTACCAAGAAGAGGTGTAGTAGTAGTATCGGTACGAGGAGGGTCAATGGTGACAATGATGTTTTTAGAATCGCCACCATCAGTGCTACCTGAACCGGATATAGAAGTTGTAACTGCTCCAAACCTAAGATCCACCATCTTGAATAACTTAAAATTGGCTTTTGTAATTGAGAGGTCGATATCCCATTGTGGTCGCCAATTTTTTTAGGGTGAAAATAAATGTACTAGTACTTTCAAGTAGGTTCGAGAGATCGAGCTCGAACAGGATGAGCCTAAACTAAGAAATGGCCGTCACGTCCTGCTTCGATCACAAAGGTGGAAAAGATTGGGTAGGTCTTAGGGGAGGGAAGCAAAGAAGGTTGAGAAATATCAGTGTGATAAGTAATTGCAGTGTGTAAAGAAGAATGGATTAATTCTGAGATGAATCACTCATCCTGTATATCTTAGTTTCTTCTGTCTTTTTATAGTTCTGAGAAGACACACTGATTTCTCGTAAATGCTGGGAGTTACAGAAAAAGTGGAGGAGTAACGATAGTGGAGATTGTAGTGGAGTCATGTCCGAAAAGTAAGGAAGACTTGTATGGCCATTACTCCTCGTTCTCTCAATTGTCTTATAATTGTCCACTACTTGTTACCTTATTGTTCGTGGATGTGTTTCCACAACGCACGATTATCGTAGACCGCCAAACCAATACCCCAATGAGAGATCCCCCCCCCCCCCCCATGTGTTTTTATTTGATATATCGTAGATAGTGGAGTCGTAAACCATTATTGTTCTTGCTAAGTAAGTGAGGCAAGTTGCGCAACTAACTGAATTTGTGATCAGACTGTTCAATGTCGAGTCTGGTAAGTTTAGTAGTCATATACTAACTTTGCCATAGCATGGCATAATTTTAATAGCCAAATGTTAGCTTAGAAGTGACTTCGCATAAGTCTGAAAGATGTTTGAGGCCAAAATTATAAAGATCTTCTTAAGCAAGAAGGCTTATCATATGAGATTAGTATTGGCATTAGACTGGTATTGAAAAGAATAGCGCATTTCTAAAGGAAGCATCTATCAAAGCTAGCATTAGCTTCTTACCGTAAATGGTAATGTGCTAGCTCTTTAGGCGTAAAATCTAATGTGCTAGTGTTTTGAGAACAATGCTAATGTGCTAGATTCTAGAAAGGAAGATATATTATGCTAGCGCCAGGGACGTTTGAAGTTAGCATTTCAAAGAAGCTAGCTAGGTCAATGAAGCTAACTAAGTCAAGGAATCTAGTTAAGTCAATGATATTAAGCACCAATGTGCTAGCGCCAATACACTTGTGGTTAAGGGCGCTTGTGCTAAGTCGTTTGGCCAAGGACACGCTAAGTTGGGACGTACTTGTGCTCGAGGACGCTTGGTTGAGATGCGCTCTGGCTCAAGGACGTGCTAGGCATGAACGTTGTGGCTGGGGGCACTGGTACTCGAGGATGCCTTGGGGATGGGCGCTGTAACTGGGACGCACTTGCCATGGACGCGCTAGCTTATGGACGCTAGTGATCGAGGACACCCTAGGCATGGAACGCACTTGTGCTTGAGGACGCTTGCACTCGATGACGCTTGGCTGAGATGCGCTTTGGCTCAAGGAAGCGCTAGGCATGGAACACACTTTCCATGGACGCTGCTCTCAGGGACGCGCTAGGCCAGGGACGTGCTAGACCGTGGACGTTTGTTCTTGAAGACGCGTCAGGCTAAGACGCTGCTAGCCATGGACGTTGCTAGGTTGAGATGCGCTAGCCAAAAGGAGTTAGCGCTTTCAGTGCTAGGGTAAGAAATTAGCGCCAAAGTGGTGTTAGCCTGACGCTAATGGGAGAAAAGTCTAGGGTTAGCCTAGTTCCGAGGCACAATGCGTCTTTAAAGGCATTGCTCCTTATTTATGGGGCATCCAAGTTGAATGGCGCATAATTTGTGGCTTATCTTTGAGCAAAGCGCTAAAGTAGCATATTTAAGCTCAGGAGAGCAATTTGGGAAGTATTCGTTGCGAAAAAAGCGTTAAGCTGGAGTGTATTTTGGGGATTAAGCATTAGCTATTCTCGAATTTGATAGATGTTACCGGAACATCGATGCGCATTCGAGGCAAGTTCAAGGAATTCATTTGTGGAATTTATGCGACCTGAGACTAGTTCGATATGGCATACATATTATGAGTATTGAGGAGGATGTGAGGCCAGTTTAGAATACTTGTAGTTATTCGTAGAGAATCTGCATTCTTAATTCGCTTGCGGAATATATAAGTAGATATATAGTATTCCAGTTTTATTATAGAGCTAGGCATATGCGCATAAATACATATATATCCTTTTATATTCTTGCTGCTTGTCAGAGGGTAATTTTACAATTATATCCCTTGTCAAAAACTCAACATCTACACTCGCATGCTACCAAAAGCGGAAATATCCAAGAAAAGCATTGGGATGAAAATCTCTAAGGGGAGCGCAGTTAACTCCCACCTTGTTTTTGCTGATGACATCCTCATTTCTACCAAGGCCAATATAAAGGAATGTAGGCACCCTCTAGATATTCTCTCTGATTTTAGTCTAGCTTCAGGTCAGACAATAAATTCTGATAAATCTGGGGTATTCTTCAGTCCAAAAGTCCCACCTCGGGTTTGTCGCATTCTAACAAGAACCCTACGAGTTAAAAAGATAAATCTTAAGGATCAATATATGGGGGTTCCTCTGTTTTTTGGGCGCCAGAAAATTTTGAGCTTCACCAACGTGGTCGTTAAATTTAAAGTCAGACTCAAAAGCTAGAAAAAAATATCTTTATCCCAGGTAGGTCGTGCCATGCTCGTATCCTCCACTCTAAATACTATTCCAAATTATCTCATGTCATGCTTCCCTATCCAAAAAATAATCACTCATCAACTCAATTACCTTACTCAAAGCTTGGGATCATATTTGCAGCATCAAGGAGGACTAGCTTGGATTCAAAAAACTTCAAAAGATGAATGATTACATGTTGGTTAAGCTGGCTTAGAGATTGGTTACTAGTCTGGATACCCTCTGGGCCCAAATCATTATTTCAAAGTACTGCAGACATTCCCACCCCCTTAAAATGGGATCCAGAAAGTCTCAAGGCTCTTTGGTTTTTGGGGGAATCAAAAAAAGCTTCTTCCTCATTAAGGATAAGGTCTTCTAGGTGATAATAGATGACTTTAATATTAATATTTGGGGTGATCACTGGGTACCCTCGCTCTCACAAAAACTCATTCCACCGTCCGATTTTATTCTAACACAATTATCTCTTGTGGGTCAACTCATCAATTTTGAGAATAAGGGATAATACCTCGGTACTCTAACTTTAATTTTTCCTCCCGATGTTGTTAACCTTATTTTAAGAATCAAGATTCGTTTTGACTCTCCATATTCCTTCAAATGGTCTCTCACAAAAAATGACAATTTCTCTACCCGCTCCCTTTTATAAATTAAAACACCCCTTTCCAAGCCATCCTTTAAACCCATTATTCCGTAAAATCTGGACATTAAATGTGATCCCTAGAATACAAGTCTTTGTCTAGCTCAAATATCCTCCATGTCCGAGCTGTTATAGGAAGTAACTTTAATGCACTTACTGAAAAACTGCCCCTTTATGAGAGAGGTTTGGTTTGGGTTAGGAAAAGTGTTTCAGAACTTGGATCACGACTCTATTAGCACTTGCTTCATGTCGTGGTTTTCCTACTCAAAGGTTTGGGAAGACGAGCATCGTTAGTGGGCGGATACTTGTGTCATTGTATCTTGGCATATTTGGAAGGCAAGGTGTAATCAAGTTTTGGGGGAGAAATCAAAATCCACCTTCCACAATTACTCTCATCCATCAAGACCTAGCATCCTACTTGACGGTTTATAATAAGTTAGAAAGTATCAAACCTAGGGGTTTACAGAAGCAGTAGCCGAAGGAGATCAGTTAGAAGCTGTCGTCAAATGGATATGAAAAAATTAACTATGATGCCTCTTTCATTGATGCACTATCTGTCGCAGGGATGTGATTGATTTGCCGTAATTCTATAAGTACTATTAGAGAAGGAGAGTGCAACCAACTTCTAGTGTTCACACCAGATGAAGCAAAGAGTCAGGAAGCTCTCGTAGCCGTCAAATAGGCAAGAAAAAACAACATCCATAAAGTAGTATTAAAAGGTGACAACATTACCGTAGCAGACTTCCTAGCAGGAAGGTTGAGGTGGAATAGAGCTGCCAAACCATTTTAGAAGAGATTCTAGCAATAGCCCGGACTTTTCACAGCTTTCAGAGCACGCACACAAGACGAGAAACCAATGGAGTAACGGACAGAATAGCAAAGCAGGCCAGTACCTCAAGACCAAGTACTTTTTTTTTTATTTCAGTTTATGTTGTATTAATTACTTGCTTCAAAAGACTATCCTCAAACAACTATTATTGTAGATCATCTTAATGAGCAACCTTTAATCATCTAATGCAGTCTGATTTATATAAAATAATAAGAAAATATATAATATGATTAATAAAATAATAAGAAAATATATAATATGAGATTAATCTCAACGGGACAAAGGGACAACCACTTTTTTCTTTGATAAGGTCATGTAATAAGACCAGTAAACCAACTCACAATTGCCTAGGATAAACAACACCTTGACTGTCAGCTTAAAGATTATTGATAGTCCTGCTGAACTCCAACCAATTTTTTTTAACTAAACCGTATGATTTATCTGTGTATTGATGCTTTTGCATGCAAATTCGATATACACAAGTGACGAGAATATTCTTATTCCCATTCCGCTAAAAACAGCACCCTTAGAAGAATCAAATAAACACTTTTATTACACTCTCTACGTAAATGAAGACACGTGTCTCCGCTGAGACCTTTGCGTGACAAAAGCGCCATTGCTTTCGGATCGACAAGCAATGCCACCATCATCTCTAAATTAGACGTTACATTTATATTTCTCTCTATCTCTCGTTTGTAAGAATCTCCCGTTCCCTATTATCTTTTTCACTTCACTCTCCCTCTCTTCTTCTTAATAGTTTCTCTCTCTCAAAGAAAAAACATAAAGAAAAATGGCAACTGAAACAGAAAAAATTACCGATCTTAAATCATCTGTTGCCGGACTCAATCAGATCAGGTTTGATTATTGATCTCATTATACTAATTTCGATTTCAATGTTCTATTTATTGATTGAATTGTTTTAGTGCTTCTGCATCATAAGATGATATAGATCTGACTTGATTTGTTTTTGCAGTGAGAATGAGAAATCTGGATTTGTTAATCTCGTAGCTCGTTATCTCAGGTAAGATTGGATTAAATCAATCATTTTAAGTTTTTTTTTTGAATCGGTGTTCGCATTTGATTTTATTCTTCTGCTTAGCTGGAGATTGGCAATTTTGGATCCGTAATCTCGATTTACATTTGAACATTTTAATTACTTTCTGGATGTTTATTGAATCTTTAAATTAAGTTTCTGATTGCCTTTTATTTTTGGTTAATTTTCTGGATTGAAGTGGAGAAGCTCAGCACGTGGAGTGGAGTAAGATTCAGACTCCAACTGACAAAGTTGTTGTTCCATATGAAACCCTAGCACCTACTCCTGATGGTGAGAGTTCAATTTTTTTTTATTTCGGATCCCAGTTTATCATTGATTCATCGTGCTTCGTCAATGTAGCATTCGTGCTGATTGTTTGGATCATTTACTTTAAGGTGCCGAGGCAACTAAGAGCCTTTTGGACAAGCTTGTGGTGTTAAAGCTCAATGGAGGGTTGGGAACAACCATGGGTTGTACCGGTCCCAAGTATAAAAACTCTCTTTATCTTTATCTTATATTTAGTTGTATCTGTTCTGGATTGATGCTCGTAGAACCTTGTGGAATCTGATATGATCTGTCTTAATCCTATTTCCGCCATTAGTTAGTTGTGCTTTACGTGGTTTTTGTACATATCTTGAATTAGCTGAGCCTGGATTAAGGAGATGAGACGGCATATCTGAAACGCAGTTAACCAGGTCGTGGAATTGAGGATCTTATCAAGATATGGATCATCCCCTTATAAAATCACCCTGATCCCATCAAGTTGTTGGGTTAAGTAATGAACTAGTGATATTTGTGGATGACCGATGAATCGTCCAGCTTTTAAAGTAGTAAAGTGCTTTTGAACAGTGAGTTCCTAGGTGAAGATGATGTACATCATTGATTAGACTATCTATTCTAACTATCAGTCATTTTTCATCTCCTTGTTGGAAAAAACAGAAAATCTTGGCAGCATTTTGACAAAATAGGCTTGGATCCTCTCCAATAAAATGGGAACACATTGTCAATTTTCCCAGGTTTTTCTATAAATATTGTATAGAAGATGTGCATGTGATCTTTGATAAAGTAATGCCAAGATTTAAAGTTTAGACATCGGGACTTTCCAAATTTTGTGAAGGATAAGAATGGGCTGATGCGGTTCGCAATTGGAAGGAGACCTGCTATCAAAATTAATATCTGGTCCTGTGGGTCAAAATAGATTAGTTGTATACCGTGGAATAAATGATCTTCTTTGAAAATTAGCTCCAATCATCCCTTACAGCAAGGGAATAAATTTTCACTTGTCATGAACACTGTCTGTTGCTTATTTTATAAATTTATATAGTCTGACATGCAAAGCCATACAAAATTAAGCAATAAACTAGGTTCCCTTATGTAAATTGCTTTTAATTTTTTCGCGTTTATTTTCATCTTTCATTAATCATTCATCTGCTGCCTTGCATAAAATCCTTCTCATAATTATTTGATTCCTATTGACTTCCAGATCCGTTATCGAAGTTCGTAATGGGTTGACATTTCTCGACTTGATCGTCATCCAAATTGAGGTCATTTTTGGAAAGTTCTGCTTATTGTTTTCTGTTCTCCATGCTTGCTTGTGTAGAGCTTACCTTTTTTTTCTCTTATTTCATTTATTACTCCTGCAGTCTCTCAACACCAAGTATGGATGCAATGTTCCGTTGCTTCTGATGAACTCTTTCAACACCCATGATGATACACAAAAGGTAAGTTATTTGTATGGTTTCCTTCCTCAGTTTTTTCTTTTATCTTTAGTCCGAAACAGAGTCAACACAATTGTTGTTTTAAATAGTTATTTGCTTGATGTCTGATGTAGATTGTGGAGAAATATTCAACCTCAAACATCGAAATTCACACGTTTAACCAGGTTGATAACTCTAAAACTTTATCCTTGTTTAATATTGTTAATTTCTACAGACTTTAATGAACCAATCACATAAAAGTCCTTCACTGAAGTTGAACTTGATGTTACAGAGCCAATATCCTCGATTGGTCATTGAAGATTTTCAGCCTCTGCCTTGCAAGGGACAGACTGGAAAGGATGGATGGTATGCTCTTTCTTTTTCATTGACTCCCACCTATAGCTCTATAAATGCGTTAAATTTGTCTGAGTCAATACACTGACGTTGCATACAGTTCAAAAAGAGAGGCTATTTCTGCTATTCAGTTTTTGGACTATTTTTATGGGTTTGTACTGTCAAAGTTATGTTAAGCATCAAATGGGATATAAGATCTAATTTGAACTTCAAAGTAGCATCGTTCTGGTCTTCACTGGCACTGTATCCTGTGCATTATTAGGGACGTTTAGGTTGGAGTTTACTTGGTCTGTTTGCTTCTCTCTTAGGCTAAGTCTTATGGAGGAGGGAAAGGGTGACTTGGAGTGTGGCGACACGTCAGCCTGGGGAACGCCTAAGTGCTATCTTGGGGGAGGAAGAATTGATATAAGCGAGATTTCATCTCTCGCTTTAGAGCTTTTAGGATTTAGTTATTTTAAATATATAAAGTGGGTCCAGCTATTAGGTTTATATTGGTATTGAATTGGGAAAAGTATCGTTTAAATGATTTTTCTGGCTTTTGCTTCCCTCTTAACTTCCCTGCTTTGGATTTACGTCAAATCGTTCCCTCTCCCTCCTCCATAAGACTTAGCCTTGTTTGTAAATTTAAATAGTTAACTAGGGACATTTTCCAAGAAATCACAAGAATAATTGTGGGCCATGCTTAATTAATTAACGTTTAGAAGATTGGAACCCTTTTTTTTTCTGAGAATCTATGTAGAAGTTGCCTTAGTTTAGACTTGTCAGTGGGCGAATGCTACTTTATCTTCATGTTGACATATGTCCTTAACTATTTCCCTCTTGCAATCCTTTAGACACTACGTAATATCTGCACGTCCATTTATCTAAGTTAAAAATCTTTCTTTGTTTAAATGATAAAGGTACCCACCTGGTCATGGTGATGTGTTCCCATCCTTAATGAACAGCGGCAAGCTTGATGCACTACTGGCAAAGGTTTACTTAGGCATCAATTTTGTTTTGATTTCCTATCAGATGTTACATTTCATGTGTTTTATTTTCGTTGTTTGTTTTTACTACTTTTCCCTTATGCTTTTCTCGATGTTGTTCAGGGTAAAGAGTATGTATTTGTTGCAAATTCAGATAACTTGGGCGCTATTGTTGATATAAGTATCCTTTGCTGCAAGATTTGATTTACCAATATAAGCTACTTTAGGTTATTAATTACTGTACTTCTGCTACAATATAACAATTGGTTCCTTGACTGGATACAATAGAAATCTTGCATCACCTGGTCGAAAACAAGAACGAGTACTGTATGGAGGTATGCAATTACAACTAACTGCTTTTTACTTGGTCCTCTTTTTAAACACCGAAGTACTGTGTATCTGCAGGTGACCCCCAAAACATTGGCTGATGTTAAAGGAGGTACCCTTATATCTTATGAAGGAAAAGTTCAGGTATGTGGTACTTACCAGAATTCTTCCTGATTTACTTCATTCAGAAGATACTCCTTCATGAATCTGGGAACCTGGCATGCCTAAAGGAGTGTTACACGATATCTTGATCTGGAAAGTGTTATATTTCAATTATATTTTTAATTGGAGATGGCATTTGAACTGAGAAATTGCGACACTAAATTTGAGTAATAACTTACATTTTAAAACTTCAAATTCTGTAACTAGTATGTCCCTGCTTTTCCGAGTTATCTTAGTAATGTCGTGCTACTCTTTTATACTTACAGATTTTTCTTTATGTGAATCGTGATATGATATCACATTTATTTAGTCATCTGCATTGTAAGATATTATTTGGCTTTAGTTACTTACTTCCAGCCCTTGTGAATTGCAGCTCCTGGAAATTGCTCAGGTTGCTGAAGAACATGTAAGCTTTGACCGAGAAGGCCCTTTCTGTTAACAGTTGTCTTATTTGTGCCTTTTCATTTTAATTGTGCATGTGCTGAAGAAAACTTCACTGTCTGTGCTTTCTGTTACTTCTAGGTGAATGAATTCAAATCAATTGAAAAGTTCAAGATTTTCAACACCAACAACTTGTACGTGAACTAGTTAGCGTTTAACATCTGTACTTGTTGATTGATTAAATCATACCTCTAGATTGTTTCCATAATGGCACATTAACACCTATTTTGTATCCAGGTGGGTGAATTTGAATGCTATTAAAAGGCTCGTGGAAGCTGATGCACTTAAGATGGAGATCATTCCAAACCCTAAGGTGGATATCTCTTTTACTGTTGGACATAGCTAATCTAACATGCTTCATGGAGAGTTGCTAATGTAAGTTACTGGTGTTTTTCAGGAAGTAGATGGAGTGAAAGTCCTTCAGCTCGAAACTGCAGCTGGAGCTGCGATTAGGGTACTTATATGATGATTCTCTTTTTACCCTATCCATTTTTATTGTCCCACTTGTAAGATGGGTCAATAAACCCTTCATATGAGTGGGTTTGACTATTGAGGTTCCACCATGGTGTTTGTTTGATCGATAATGCAAGTGGGTCAACAAGTTGCACTCTACTGTCGAAACTTCATGTATTGAACTGTGCAAGTTCTTACATGATCTTTGGCATACTAATCTTCTTCTTTTTTTCGGAACAGTTCTTTGAAAATGCTATTGGTATCAATGTTCCTCGATCGCGTTTCCTTCCTGTGAAGGCAACATCTGATTTGCTCCTTGTCCAGGTTATCCTAAAACCATTGTGAATTTTGTTCTTATCAACTACTAATTGTAAGTCCATATCTTTAACCTATTAATCTCTTTCTACAGTCTGATCTTTACACCTTGACTGATGGATTTGTAATCCGAAATAAAGCTAGAACTAATCCTGCAAATCCATCTATTGAATTAGGACCCGAGTTTAAAAAGGTAAAATCGAACTTACTAAGTGTGGTTAGATGAGGAATAGGTATTTCGATTTATAACTGAGTCTGAATGTTTTTGTTTTGCAATTTTTCCAGGTTGCCAGCTTCCTTGGTCGGTTCAAGTCCATTCCTAGCATCATTGAGCTTGACAACTTGAAGGTGTCCGGTGACGTGTGGTTTGGTGCCAATATCATTCTTAAGGTACTAAATTTACTCCTGCCAGCATAACTAATGCATATAGTGCTGTGTGTGTGTGTGTGTGTGTGTGTGTGTGTGTGTGTGTGTGTTTGTTTTGCTTTCTAAAAGATATCTCCTTGTGATGTTTATTCTTTCAAACAAAATAAAAGAATGATATACTGACTACCATAATGAACATATTATGAAACACTGAGTTATATCCATTCCTGTTGATATCTTACTTTGTTAACTATGCTAGACCTCATGGCTGTTTGATGTATTCGTTATTAATTATGTAATAATCGAGTCACCACTGCATTTTCTGTTAGATATGTATAACTCATTAATTTGATGGTTATTCTTTAAGGGGAACGTAACAGTCACCGCGAAACCCGGGGTGAAACTTGAAATTCCAGATGAAGTTGTACTTGAAAACAAGGTAATTTCTTTTGAAATGGTTTTTGGGATATCAAACAAAAGTTACTATTATTTCCTTGATTCATTTATTTTTGGCCTTTTGTTGCATGCAGACCATCAATGGCCCTGAAGACATATAAGAGAAATGAGGCTTTCTCCATTTTGCTGTTGTGATCGGGAATATCCACCTCAAGAATGGATAATCAAATGTTGTATTTTTGGTTTTGTATGTCTTTAGAGCTGTAAAGGCTTCAATGACGTTAGATTCAGAACTTTCACCATTAAGAATAAGCACTTATCTTTGTGATGTTCTGTAACAGCTCTCTTAAACTCTGATGCTCCTAGTAGTTAAAAGAAAAGGTGGATCTGTTGTATGGCTGAGGATTATTATGTGCATGTAAATGTTGTCATTCATATCGTGTCCTAACCTCTTTAGCACACGGCTTTGTGATGCTGTCATCTGCAGCTGCAAAAATAACCATGTTCACACGTCACTCACAAAAGTCCTGTGCACAATCATGACATACTCGGGAATCAGGGTATAAAAACACTTGTTCCTCCGATGGAACCTCGTGTACTTGGCAGGTGCTCAATGTCCGCGGATGCGATGTCGCTGCTAGCCTGCTATCATCAATACGTGGTCTATTAGAATAAGTACAAATTTGTTCCTCTGTCTGCGATTGGTAGAAAAAATACCTCTGTTAACTCTGTTCCATTGTTTGTGATTATACTGACATTTCAAAATGGTTCTTTTTCCACATATTTTTCATCACCAAGTGTGGTTAATAATTTGTACCCAATTTCTTGTCTCCCATCTTTAATTGCTTCTCGTGAGCTTTTGGCACAGTAGGTAGGTCATCCATCTTACAAAATAATCCAACATTTACATCCCACTAAAAACATTACTTTCAAGTTTCAATTGTGTGAAGTCATCTTTGTTGTCCCATTCTGTCAAACTGTTTTTACTTCCATTTCAATTGTTTTCTTTTCATGCTATTACTCCATTATCACTAATACACTGTGATGTATGGGCTTTGCTCCTGCCACTTCTATAGTGGGTCATCGGTATTCTATTGTGTTTGTTCACGACTTTACCAGATTTCACTGGTAACTGTGTGGGTTATCGGTATTCTATTGTGTTTGTTGACGATTTTACCAGATTTCATTGGTAACTACGATGGACTGAAATTTTTCCGTTTCCAATGGATCGCGTTACGACCCGTTTGGTAAAGCTCTGGTTTCCCAATACACCATTCGAGGAACTAACATTATCACTTTCCGAGTCAATATAATTTTTACCAAAAAAATGTTTAAACAATACCAACGTTTGGATATAAGATCCTACTGAACAGAAATCTCATTGATCCTAGAGTTAGGATTCTTTGAGAATATATTCCATACCATAATACTCAGAAATCCTACAAGGTCTACTGTGAAGTCAATTAGGACCTTTTGAGTATGCGTTCCATATATCATACCTGATAACACCGATTCCTATTTCTCAATGATATCCCACGATCGAAACAATTGGCTGGATCCCGTGAAACCATTTCATAGAAGTTCATTGATCTCTTCTTTTTATAAAGCAAATCGACTTTGATTCTTGAATAATCCATATCACTTCTGGTTCGATTGTAACAAAAGATTCCCTTTTTCATACGTAGGAATCCCAAAAGAGTCCACAATTTCACAAGGGTCATTGTATCCGACATACGATTTCACAAATCGAATTAATTCTCGTTTAAAGGGTCATTGAGTCGAACAAATGAAATCCATCGTTTAACTGTGAGAACATAATATTTCTTGTCGTCGTTACAGCTAACGGTCTTTCAGGTAGTCACCCATAGTTTACCAGATTTTATTAGATTTATCCAATCCAACTAAAGTCTGATGCCTCTGATGTTTTATAAACTTCAAACATTTAACTAATTTTTTTTATATACATGATATGTAGCCTTTCAAGTTGATGGTGCTCCAGAACTCATCATAGGCGCACTTAAAATTTTCTTTGAGTCTTGTGGTGTCCTCGTCAGAATTTTTGTCCTAAGATCCTTGAACATAATGGTCTTGGTAAAAGGAAGCACAGACACACTATTGAGATGACAATACTTTACTCTTAATTCTTCTTGTTCAAAGGAATTTTTTTCTTCTTGTTCAAAGGAATTTTTGTATGATGTCTTCTTAACTGCGACCGATCTTATTAATAGAACATCTACTTCTATTCTTAATTTTAAATCTCCTTATCAATTTTTATTCATGAGTTACTTGACTATTTTATGCCCAAGGTCTTTGGTTCAGTTTCATATCCTTACTTAGGATATTATAGAGTGGATAAGTTGTCTCCAAAATTTGTTAAGTGTTTTTTTTTGTAGGTTATAGTCCTTTATACAAATGATATAAGTGTTATAATCCAACATTTAGAAAGCTGCATATTTCTAGGCGCTTTTGATGAATCTTAACTCATAATTTTCTAATTATACTTCTACTTTTATTAATGAGTTGTCAAATGTCACTCTAGTTTCCAAGTTACCTTATTCTTCCGATCAAATTCATACTCCCTCAATTATTACTAGATCTCAAAAGGGTATCTCTGAGCCAAAAAAAATTCATGACCATGTCATTAATTATTCAATTAAGCATCTATTGCCTTCTGATTTTACTTCCTTGATGATTATCCCTTCTGATCCAAAAGGTTTTAAAGCAACTTCCAGATACGCTAAATGTATATCATCTATGCAAGAGGAATATGATGCATTACTTAAAATCGTACTTGGGAACTTGTTGAAAAACCTCACATGAATATATTAGGATGTAAGTTGGTGTACAAGGTCAAGTTAAAGTCAGATGGTATTGTGGATAGGATCAAATCTAGACCGGTGGCAAAAGGAATTAACCAACAAGATAAAGTTGATTTTAGTGAAACTTTTAGTCATGCAATTAAGTCAACTACAGTATGAGGTGTTCTGGATTCTGTTGTTGCTAGTGAATAGTATGTTAAGTAGTTAGATGTATCAAACTTACGCCTACTTGGAGATGTTTATGTCACAACCTCAGGATTTTACTATTTTTTAAATTTTCTTCTCATGTTTGTCATTCGAAGAAAAGTTTTTATGGCATGAAACCTTAGGGACTAGTTCAAAAGGTTTAGCTCCTTTATGGTTTCTTTTGGATTTGTCAGATCAACATGTGACTGCTCATCTTCACTTGTCCTGCTTTTGTATGTTAATGATATCTTATTAACTGGGAGTTCAGATTTCTTGATGACTAAGATTATTTTTGCTTTGACTACTGAATTTGCTATGAAAACTTTGGGGGATCTTTATTATTTTTTAGGAATAGAAGCCAGTTAGGAGTATTGATTCTTTAGTCTTAATTAACTCAGAAAAATATGCTCTGGGATTGCTTGTTAAGGACAGTATGCTTGAATGTAATCCTTGTGACCTATAAGTGGTTAAAACTTCTAGATCTTTTATTCATGATAGTACTTTGCAGGGGATTACAGAATATTGGCTGGTGGGTTACAATATTTAAGTTTTACTAGGCCTGCCATATGTTCTGGTGTGAATTATGACTCACAATTCATGCATGCACCTATTAATGTGCATTTTATTGTAGTTCAAAGAATATTAAGGTAATATCCATTCTATAAAAGAAGGTATACTTCTAAATACTGATTCTGACTGGGCAGGATGTCCTGACACAAGAAAGTCTACTTCTGGATATGAAGTGTTTATAAGTTCTACTTTGATATCTTCGTTATCCAAAAAATACATCATTGTGTATAGATCCAGTTGTGAAGCAGAATACAAATGTTTATCTACTATAGCTTCAGAACTTCAATGACTCTCATATTTGTTTGTTGAGTTGAATTTTTTTCAGAAATTTGGACCTAAACCAGTCTGATACCATGAAAAATATTGTGGGAATGCGAGAAACGACGATTGTATTGAAAATGAGGTAAAAGCTATTACAGATACAGTTAAAAACAATATTTATACAAGAGGGAAAGAACAATTTTTTTTAGCGAAATAGTCAAGCTATAAGTCAAACAGAGAAGATTAACTTATACTTGATATGTTCTGCCATGTTAATTTTGTCCATTGTATCATATTTTTCTTCAGTTTGAAACAAACAGTGTGATCAAAGAGCTCTTTCCTCTTTGACATGAACAAGAATCTATGTACTAGTAAAGTTAATTATATATACAGAGATGGGATGTTAGTCGAATTTCTACCTTATGTCGTGAATACAAAGCACAATGATTATACAACACTACTTTTAGTAAATATTTAAACCGATGAGGGTTGTTAATAGCATATTGCAATACATCTTCTTATTGCAATAAGATTTTTCTGCACTTCTTAAATAGAGTTGAACCATGTGTGGTGACGGTTCCCTGGTGACGAGATATAAAATGTTTTCAGATTTATAAAAGATAAAAGTGAACATTACAAACGCACGACAGACCCAGACATATAATACTTACAGTAATATGATAACGGACATAAAGAAAACAACCAAGGGAGACAGAACACGTGTCTATAACAGAAGAAAATAAAGTAAAACTAATAGACCATGTGTAACAGTGGTGTAAGAAAACTAAACCACTACTACCCCCTCAAGATGAGTTGCTTAAGATGAGCAGGAATACTCGGTTCTTGAGCAAATAAAATCTGGGTCCATGCAATCCCTGGGTGAAAATATATGTTATCTGATCAATTGTAGAGATGTAAGAAACCTTCAGAATCTTAGCTTGCACCAATTCCCTGATAAAATTAAAATTAAAAGCCATGCATTCCATCTTGCTATGAAACATATGATTTGATGCCAAAAAAGAGATTTAATGTTTTCACATGACAAGTGAGGTGGAAGAACAAGAAATATCTGCAAGTCCTATAAAAATTGACATACCCTCACAAGTTCTACAGCATCCTGAATAAGTGTCGTTTACTCTAAAGTTGTTGAAGATCGAGCCAGTGTTTCTTGCTTCTTGGAAGACCAAGAAATTGGATTCTTGCCAAAGAATAAATAAAATCCATAATTATAATTCTTATCATCAGGACACCCTACCCAATCTACATCACTAAATCCCTGCACTATTTGCAAACCCTTTGAGAAAAATAAACTAAAGTACCTTTAGCAAATCTAAGAATCCTCCTGGATGCAATCATATGAGAAGTAGTAGGCTGATGCATAAGTTGGCAAACTTGATTGGATGAGTAGCACAACTCTTGTGTGGTCCAAGTCAAATAATGAAAAACACCAACCAAAGACCGATACTCAGTTGATTTATCAAGAACATCACCATCATGAGCATTGAGCTTTTCAGAGATAGAGGAAGGAGTAAAAATACAGACGCATCTCTTCTAACTTCAAGACCTAAGAAAAAATTCAGGTTACCCAAGTCCTTGATAGGAAATTGAGTACTCGGAGTGGTAATTATATGTGTACAACTAGAAAGTAGTAGTAACAAAAATGTCATCAACATAGATTAAGACAATGGTAATAAGTTTGCCAGAATTAATGACAAACAGTGAAGTATCAGCTGCAGAAACCTTGAAACCCAAAGACAGAAGTTCAGTATGCAACTTATCATACCAATCCCTTGGAGATTTCTTATGTCCATAAATGGATTTATGAAGTCTTCACACATAATCAGGATGGTCCTTATCAACAAATACAAGTGGTTAGGACATAAACACCTCTTCCTGAAGCTCACCATGTAGGAAAGCATTATTAACATCTAGCTGAGTAATTTTCCAGTTGAAACGAACAACAATAACAATAATTAATCTTATAGTTTTAGGCTTTGCAAATGGACTATATGTTTCATTATTATCCAAACCTTCCTTTTGATGAAAACCTTTAGCTACAAGTCTATACTTGTACCTACCCATAGTACCATCAACGTTTTTTTGGACTTTAAAGACCCACTTATAGCCAACCATATTTTGGGAAGGAGGTTCCAAGGACCATATACCAATAGATTATAGAGCATCATATTCATTCAACTCCATTTATGATCTTTATTAGCTTGTGTGAAGCAGATTTGAGCAAAAGACAAAGATTTGCAAAATAGAGCAGTATGAATATGATGTTTGGTAGCAAGAGATATTTGGGCTTGAAAACTCCATATTTACCCATTGTTTGCATATTATGATCATTAGTGATTGGTGGCAAAGACAATGCATATGTTGAAGCAGAAGAAATATCTTGTGAAACAACATTAAGAGAAGCAGGAAAAATATGAGAAGGTACGGAAGAAATGTCAACACTAGAGTGGTCAAATGATAAGTGAGCATGAGTAGAGAGCAATAAGTCTGCTCAGAATGAGTGGCAAGAACATAATAAGGAAAAACATGTTCATTGAAAACCACATGTCTAGTTATATAGACGCTCCCATAAACTGGTTCTAAGCATCTAAAACCCTTTTGCTTGAAACTATAGACAAGAAATACACAATGCAGACTCCTTGGAGCTAGTTTTCTAGGAGCATATATCTTTAACCCAGGAAGACAGAAGCACCCAAAAATCTTAGGAGAAAGATAGTTAGTCTTTTTGTTAAACAATTTTTCAAATGGAGACATGAAATTGATAGATTTGGTAGGAAATATGTTAATGATGTAGTTAGAATTAAGAAATGCATCAACCCAAAAAGATCTTGAATTGAAAAGGTCATGCCAATGTCTAACAAATGTATATGTTTAGCTCCGCAAAACCATTCTGTTCAGAGGTGTGATGGCATGAAACTTTATGTTTGATCCCTCGAAAAGCAGTAAAACTAGCAAATTCGAAATTCAAAAACTCAACCTCTATCAGATCTAATAGTACCAATTCTAATAGAGAAAGCATTTTCAATATGAGCTTTGAAATAATAAAAAACAGACTTGAAATCAGACTTTGTAGATAATAGAAATAACCAACAAAACTTAGTAAACTTATCAATCATGTTTACATAGTAAAGATAACCATTATTAGATGATACTGGACAAGGTCCCCACAGATCCATATGCAAAAGTTCTAAAAGCTTAGAAGAAGAACTAGAAGAAATATAAAAAGGTTTTTTATGGGATCTGCCTAACTGACAATCCTCACAATAGAGAAGAGATTTTATTAAAAATTTGTCATCTAAAGAATTACACACTCTTTGAACAGTTTGAAAAGAAGGATGTGTAAGTCTTTGATGCCAAATAGCTGGAGTGACAGTGGTAGTGTGAAGAGCTTGAAAGTTCGTGGGGAAGCTGATATGATATAATCCATTATGATGAGGACCCTACAGCAGAATCTTCCCAATACGAAGATCGTGCACAATATAACCAACATAAGAGAAAGTTATAGTGCAATGATTGTATGTGGTAAACTTATGAACAGAATTACCAACAAAAAAAATACCTTCTTGCAGTCTGAATATATATACTCATAGCCATCATAAGAAGTATAATCTTTATCAGGGTAAGCATCATGAGAGATATGTTGATTAGCTCCATTTTCATCATACCAAGGATTCTCCAAAAAGATACTAGCTGCAACATTACCTATTGATAAATCTTTAACTTTAGGTCTTTTTTAAATTGACTCAACCGTGAAATAGAAATAAAAAAACGACGTGTGTATCTAGGGAGGATTCACTTTGAAGCGACTATTCCCTAGATACACCTATTCAACAAAATTCTAGATTTACCCAAAATCATGAAGATATTGTGGAGGATTTATTCTTTGACAAGTAAAATTTAATCTATTTGTACACTCAGAAGCAAGATGACCAAATCGATGGCATATCTGAAACTGAGGTTTCTCACTAGTCAAGGATGGCTGAGGAGGTGCGGAAGAAACTGCACTAGTAGATCTCTGAACTTTGGAAGTATAACCACCTCCAAAAATAGGATTGTAAAGTCTTTTGCCTCTATAATTTGGACTGTGACCTCCTTTTTGTATTGATGATGTAACAGGTGGGTTTCGAATGCCTATAGATGTGGAAAAAAATTATAAGCAAATGACAAACCAGAGAGAGTTGTGATAACAGATTCACTGTCACTGACAACAGATCCAGAAAAATCCAAATCATCACTGATTTTTCTAATATAATTTAAGTAAGTTGTGATAAATCCATTACCAAGTTCCATTGACTGAAGTTTATCCCGTAATTGAATTGTATAAGTCGTAGAAGCTTAAGAAAACCTTGCATCAATACTATTCCAGAGTTCATGAGCAAAAGAAGCACCAACCAATTAAGTAATCAGTGAATTTGAAAAATTCGAACTGATAAGCTAAATGACTGTGGAATCTTTATCATGCCAAATTGATTATGTGTTGTTATGATTTAGTCGAGATGTAAATTGAACATAAGATCCATCCAAATAACCAGTGATTCGAAATATGGTGAATAAAGCAGGAAGTAAGGATTTCCAAGTAAAATAATTCTTCTCGGTAAGCTTAAGTTGAATGATATTGATCAATTAATTAAGAGGAATATCATAAATTGATTTTGAAGTAACTATTTGAAAAACAAATGAAATTAAAAATTGATTTCTCAAAGAAGAAAATCACCCCAAGATTGATGAGACTGAAAACGACTGTGATAACAAGAGGTGAAAAATAAAGATGAAGATATGAACAAGAAAAAACAATCTCCATTAGTAGAGTTGGTAAAATTTGGATCGAGTTTTACCTATGATACCAAGATAGAATGGTTTCAGATTTAGAAAAGATAAAAGTGAACATTACAAACGCATGACAGACCCAGACGCAATATTTATAGCATGTTCTGTTCAAGGTATTGAAGTCTAGGCAATCCAATTCCTAGGGAATACGTTCAATTACTTAAATCGAATGAGACAAATCAAATCTATGTAACTAAGATTTTTGATTCCTAGAAATCCGATTTCCTCCAAAATAATAGATTTTCATTGTATTAGTCCAACAGTGCAAAAACAAAAGTAATTAAATTACCTCAACCAAATGCTAATTTTTTGTATTTGAATTCAATTCCTTGGAATTCAATTTCAAGAATTAAATTACCCAATAATTGAATTCCTAGGATTCCAATTCTTCTAACCGAACGGACATAAAGGAAACAACCAACAGAGACGCAGTAAGTGTCCATAACAGAAAAACAAAACTAAAAATAATAGACCAGGTGTAGAAATGGTGTAAGAAAACTTAACCACTATTAAAGAGGAATATGAGCCTATGTTGTATATCCTAAAATATTCCCCCATTATGAAACATCTAGCACCATAGGAAATTTACAGAATAAACTGATTTACTTGATTTCTAACATTCCACGAGCATAAAAATGAGTCGGGCCAACAAAAATGAGAAGTTTCTGGCGAAGAAAAACAAAATCCAGCAGGAAAATAAAAGAAAGGATCATACAGTTTGAAAGTAATAAGATTTCATCTTTCTTGTAATGCAATCAGTCCCCAAGTATAAAACAAATTCTTCTGCAATTATTTTTCTTAAATCAATCGTAAAACCAGAGATTCATCACTACTTGAAATTAAATTACATTTAGAAAGTAGAAATAGGCACACATAATATTTTTTTGGCCCTGCTTTAGCCCATTTCCCCTAAACTAGAAGAAAATTCATCCGCGCCCAAGAAACAAGCAGATGATGAATCAACATTCCCACCACCTAATGATGATGCATCAACATTCCCACCACCTAATGATGAAAACGAACCTAGCATATTCTGCATGAATGCTTGCCCTGCCTGTTGTCCTACACCTTCATAAAACCCTTGAGTGATTGATGCACCCATTGAAGGATTATTACCAGGTTGATTTTGAATATAATTAGTCTGCTGTATACCCGGAGTTGGTACACCCGGAGCTGGTGCACCAAAAGTTGGCTGATTATTATTCATGGCATAGTAATTTGGGTACTGCTGATTAGTCGCGAAGTTGTACCCTGTGGGTGCAGGTTTAGTCCATGACTGTGTCATACGAGGAAACGAGTTATGGTTTTGAAGTATTGGAGGTGTTTGCTGACCTGCTGCAGACATCAAATTATTGTCTATTACTTAGCACTGACGAATTCAATGATTTTGAGAATATTATAATTACCAATAAAAAAGAAAATTGAAATTGTGAAGTCAAGGAATTATTAATAATTGCCTATTGCAATATGCAAGTAACTACTTGTCATATTTAATCAAACAACTATACAGAAGAACATCAAATTAGTTGATTAAAAATGATGTAAAAAATGAAAAATTAAGTGTTATACCTTTTCTTGATGAAAATAAAAAGTTTTCAGAAAAAAGAAAAGAATAAGTCTTGGATATATGGAATACAACAAGCAAGTAATCAAGGGAATACGCTGAAACAAAATAGGAATAGGCACCTGGTAATGAAAATTGATGTTGAATCATAGGCTGTGATTGCTGAACAGATACCCCCCGCTGAATGGATGTAGGACTGATGGTCGTTGCGCAATTCAAATGAGCATCAAACCCGCAAGAGTTGCAGCGATATATCCAACATTTTGATCCTAAGTTCTTGCAAATATCGCAAGAAAAGTCGTCGGTTGGATACGGGATAAGGAAGATCAGGTTAAGAGGGTGTTTGGGATGAGAATTGTGGTTTACAGAAAGAGGCAAAGAAGCGCAATGAACGTGAAGATCGATGTTGCACTCTTTGCAATGGTAACAAAATCCCTTGTCTTGACAATTACAAGCATCGCAGTTAAAAATGCCTTGAGGATAGGGTGCAGAAGAGAGGAGCCGGAGAGGATGCTTAGAATGACATGGGTGGTTGATGAGTGAAGGATGATAAGGTGCCATTAATCTGAGATCAGCTTGAGTGTAAGATGCTTATAATAAATCTAGAGCAGCTAGATGTATAGGAAGAAGAATACAAGACAAGCTAAATATAAGTTTTGTTTTGTATTACTGGACCTCTCTATTCATTAATCTCTCTATATGTATATGTATGCTGTATTTATTCTCCTTGTCCTAGTAAAATTAGTCGTGAGAGAGAGACATGTAGTTGACTTGAGAACAGAGAGGAGAGGGAAGAGGCGTTTGACTGAGTCTGGCAAACCATACCAAGTCCATGGAGGAGCTATAATTCCGTGCAGTATAACCCAGTCTTGAGTACCAACTGGGGAAGGGGGTTGTTCTTTGCTCGACCGTCCGAGTCTAAGGAAGGGCAGGCGTAGTCATTAACAGCTCTCTATGCCATGGTTGACCGCATAAACAAAATAAAATACAGCTGATCCTCTCGGGAGCATATGCAATGTGAAGTTGCTTACATCATGAGCTAACTTTGATTTGCCGATAATGAAATGTAACATTCTGAGTATTTTTATAACCAAATCACTGAACATATTATACGAGGTGTTGATGATATTTTTGCTAAAAAAAATAATGTATTATTGATGAATTCAGTACTGTCACAAAAGATGAGATCCCAAAACTTAAGATATGATATGGATATGTACATTGATTGTGATGCATAAATTCATGGGAATGTCACTGTGTAAAACAGAATTGCATATAAAAGAATATTAATGTTACCTAGAAGCCTGATCGATTTCACAGTGATATAGACTTGTTAGCACGACTCAGACGCTTCTTTCGGTATCTCCATGCTACTTGGATGCGCGTTGCTGCAAGTCCTCTCCAATAGGGTGATTCGTACCTATCATTCAAAGATAATGTGATGACCATACTGAATACTACAGGCTTTACCTAAACCATCGTACAGTAATTTAAAGCCTCGTCCAAAAAAAAGGGGGTTAGATCCTCAAGTGACGAGCAACTATCAACAGGTTCACATTCACATATTGCTCCGGTAGATACTGTTGAGGAAGAGTGTACAAATCCACAAACCCTAGGACATAGGGGAACTTCGACACTTTCTAGATCTTCTTCTTCTTCTTCTTCTTCTAAGCCTTTAGTCCCAAACAAGTTAGGGTAGGCTAGAAAGGAAACACGAGGACTTCCCAAGAAGTCACCCATTTTGGTACTGCTCTCGCCCTTTCCTACGGAAATGGCTGGTTTTCAACCAAACAAAGGTACACGAGGACTTCCCAAGCGGTCACCCATCTTGGTACTGCTCTCACCCTCTTTTGGTCTATCGCTGGCTCGCCAGACCTATCACGACCCTATTTTCATAGGGGAATAGCTGTGTTTTTTACCGTTGGCTCGCCACGCCAATCACGAACCCTCCTCCTTTATCCTGGATTGGGACAGGCTGTGCAGAAAAACTACATAGGCGGAGTTTCCAAACGTAGATGTATCCCTAAATTTTAGTGAACCATAAATCTGTGTTCCTTGTTGTTTCCACACGTAGTACTCACAATGGAGTACAAATGCTTTCTCTCGAGGTAATACGGTTAAGGAGAGTAAAAATAGCTAGTTAGGCTAAATGAGATCCCAGATGCCAAAACCGTAAATTCTTGTTAACAATAATTTCAAAAAGGCTCAACTCGCACTTCGGTCTACAGCTGTTCAAAACATACTAAAGGCCCTTACAAGAATTTTGGGTGCTAAAGCAAAACACCGCACCAAAGTAAGCGAAGAAGTTTTGACTATCTAATTTCATGACATCAATCAGGGATGGAAGTTAACTAACAAAAGCTTAATTTTGCATTTTGATTTTCTAAATGAGGCATAGAACAATGCAGTCTCAAGGTAAAAAATAAAACCAGGCATCTAAGTTAAACACAAAGTTTCAACCAGTTATATCCATCATTTATTTGGGATTAAGATTAGAGCGTGAATAACCTTATAGCTGCTTGAACAATTGGCTTCCGCAGGAATGCTGCGTAAAAGGCCGTGACTTCCTCGAGATCATCAACCTTGAGAGAAAAGGCTTCAACATTAGTTAAGCAGGTAACCGTCCTATTGGAAATTACCCGGTGCCCTGGGGTCTTGATTTTCTTGCCATCTACATAAGAAAAGAATTCACATAATATTTGTTTCAAACTCCGTATGATAGGCTAGTTAAAAGTTATTGAACATTATGACTGACAACTAAGATTGGCAAATTGCTAACAAGTAATAAAAACATACCAAAAGCTACGAGTGAAGGAAAATACGGAAATAGGATGAGAGGTGAAATCTAATGTCTGGCCTTGCTTTCACCTTGAACCTTACATGAATGTCCACACTGTAGGCATATGCATAAATAATAATAATGTTTCTACTATTACATTCCGTATTTCTGATATTGATAAAACTCTAGATTCTACTTAGGGTATCCAGGTATCAGATTAGAGCTATCCATGGTTGCTTAGTAGCTTATCTTTGAGATACTTAGTACAAACTACCTGGATTGGATGTATAATTCCAAATAATATCCTTGATTATTTGTTTATTTACACCTTTCATTTGTTACTAGCCATCTTCTTTGTATTTCATTAACCACGTTAATTATCTTCTAAAAGGATAAAATCCATAGCCTTTCATCGATCAACAGGAACCTATAGTTAAAACATCCGGTAAACAGGAGCAAACTAGAAGAATTTTGACATGGAAATAATAAAAGGTCCCAACTCAGCCATTAAATAAAGGTTTGGTATGCTTAACATCTCCATGTATAAAGTAATTAAGGTTAATGACGGTAGTGAATGAGACAGTACCTCTGTTAACTGAAGCTTGCTCAAGACAGAATGCAAGGAGCTCTTCACCAAAGACATTCCCTTCTGACAGTTCGGCTTTATTCCCATCTGCTCCAACACTCTCTAGTTTCCCCCTTACAATAAAAACCATCTTATCAACTGGACCTCCATAGTAAAGAATTCTGCTTTCTGGAATATATATCTTCTGTTTTAACTTTTCACAGATGGCATCAAAGATTGGCTCATCCATTAAAGCAAAGATCCGGACCTAAAAAACAATAAGTTTCAGGAATGCAGTCATTAACGATCTCCTAAAATGTTTGACCATATTCTATCTATGTTCCATCTCCTTGATTCCTAGTATTCCATGAGCATAAAAATGAGTCCATCACCTTGAGGGCCAACAAAAATAGTAACAGAGAAGATACAAACGGTTTTGAATGATCACTGAGTTTGTCAAGGCTGATATTAAATACGATATATCATGTAGATGGTTAGACACATTGGAGGTATGCAGATATATTCTAACATAAGTTTAAGTTTGTGTTGAAGATTGATATTACATTGTTATGCATTCAAGCACAAACCTTTTAAAAATCCTTCAGTCATAGTAACTTTGTAAAGGGCGTCGCCGGATCCAACCAACATAAATCTGTATGAAGCATTATATGGTATATAAGTTAAAAGGTCTATTTTAGGGGATGGTGGTGGTGAAAGCTTACTTTCTTGACAAATTTGAAAAGATGACGGCGTACATCAATTTGTAGGTCCTCTGACAGATTCCCCAGCAGAATTTCTACATTTATACCTTGAGTTGCAGACCAGCTAAATCGTTCTGATTGCCTGACTCGCCTAAATTATGAGAAAATTAAGCAGAGAGATACATAAATAACTAGTACTCTATTTGATAATGTGCAATAATACCTCTTGGATGGTTAAAAATTAAACTTCTCTCTCTTCAAACATTTTTTGTTTTGTTTTTGTTTTTTTTTATCGGTAAAGAATTTAATGCGGACTAGTTCCAAACTCAGGTAACTAGTATCATCACTCAATGACTTTACCACTGTACTACAGTGATATCGGCCTCTCTTCAAACATATTGGAGGAGAAAGACAAAGAAATGGAATACCATCGGGGTGTATTTCAATTAATTATTCTTTTCACTGTTTAATGGTTACTGAATCAAAGAAACATAAAATGGAAATGGTTTTACTTCAGTACCAGCAAAAGTTTTATAAGTACAGGCTATGAAGTGATGAAATGCACCAATTGTTTTCGTGTATACAAATTCAAATAAACCATTAATTCCTAAAACTAGTACTGCCAAAGGAAAAAAGAGGCAAAAATATGCACAAAAAAACAGTATACTTTTTTACCCCTTCAGGTAGTCTGCGGTGATCCATCCATTGCTCAACATCACGACGCCTAAGTTGCATCTCTAATCTCCTGGATAAACAAATAAGAGAAATCCTTTAACAACAAAAAGTACTAGGGTTCAGAAATCATCATTCATCAACAGCAATGTTTCCTATACAATTATAGTATGCAATGACGGATCTGGTGCATTTTATTTAATTTTTATGTTTGTCTACATTATTCTTTTCCCAGTTTGAATTTCGTGTTTCCCTGTATTAAAATGGGAAAGATGTAAACAGGAAATAATTTTATGAAAATTAAACAGTGGGGTTGTTAAACCAAACTCGGTCCAAGGAGTGGGTTTAAAAATATAATTAAATACTAGCAAAAAAAATTGCTAGAAAGTACTTCAGCAACAAGATTCCATAGTCAACATCGTTGTACCTTCGACCCAGTGCTATGAGAAAATTCTGCATATTTCCAATCAGTAGCACAAAAAGAAACAAGCCAAGTCCAACGATGGCCATAGTGAAGAGAACTTTCCATGCAAAGTCACTAGGAACAAGATTTCCCGCCAGAGTGCTGATTTGCTGTAGAAGAACAAAGGCACACAAATGCTGATTACAACTAGATAGCTGAAAGAGTAATTAGAGAAATCTAGAAACAAATAGCATTCTATTATCTTAAATTAGAATTTTGTACAGGTTGGCATATCCTACTTAATATAACAAGTCTCAAAAGTATCAGTTGAAAATTATCATTGCAAGGATGACTCTAAATGCAACTTCTATTTTCAATGTTTTATCAGGTTATAATTTCAGAGTAAGGTGGATGTTTTAGCTAGACGGTCTCAATGATTAGAAGATAATCCCACCAAACATCATCTCTTGTCCGCTTCAAAGACCACACCTCCTTACAGCCACAACAGAGCAAATAAGCAAGATGAACTTCTGTATAATACTTGTATTCTTTTTATTAGACCAGATTTACAGATTTTGAAGAAGGAGACAATAAGAAGTGAAGTCAATATGAAGCATTATTACCACCCATGTTCAATCTAAAGGTGATTTCGTAAATCACTATAGCTTTATTCAGGTAAAATTAAATATACGAGTATTTCAACATAAACTACAGTGCAAATAGAAGATATCACACAAAGTAAAAGTGCACAAACACACAAATAGTAGAGATTGTATGTACCTGGAAACCCCAGAACAGGGAATAGACATATCTAACAATGTTATTACGACCGGTAGTGATTTTAACAGCTTCTTTATAGATCCCATAATTAAAATGGGGATTATCTTTGTTAAGGCAGGGAGTTTCGCCAGCTATCCCAGATTGGTTTCCTAGCTGTGTGATTAAAGTGGCTTATTTTATCTCCATTTCCACAATCTATGAACTCTTTGCAGTCGTTGATTTTAAAAGCAACACAAGCTTCTCGAAGACACTGATTAACCCTCTGTGCTTGATTTCAAAATGTTGCAGTGAGAAAATCTGTGGATAGGTTCAACTAGAGAAGAAGATTGAAATAATCGATCAAATCAATTACATCAACAGAAAACAAATATCATTTTCAAAATAACAAGATCAAAAAAACTATAGGGACAACATATGATACGGAATAACATTGTAATTCAACAAAATGCCACCAACAGTAGGAATTTCTTTCAAAAGGATCAGGATCAACGAGGAGTACAGATAGCTAAATTTATGAAAAGATTTTAGTTTCAGAATGTTTTAGAATGTGTATGAAACGACATGAACTGGTCACTTATTTAATGAAATGAAGCGTCTCAATCAGTTTCAATGTAGAACAGAATAATGTACACGCATGAAGAACTCGATGTCAGGAGAGCAGCACCAACCTGTAAGCCGAAAAGGTACCAACACGATCCAACAACATGCCCGGCTAGTACAAACATGAGAAGGTTAATAACAAAGTTGGCCCATGCAGTCTCAAATATGAAACCGCTCGGAGAGCGACCAGCAAGCAATGGCAAACACCTAAAAATCCTTGGTATCTACTGAAGAAGAACTGTCGCTCGTACAAGATTTTTGGCATAATTTGCAGCAGATGATCCCACGTATTTTGGTAAAACAACCAAGATGATGATCTGCAAAAGGACATAAAAAAAGAAGAAGAAATTATTATAGTTTAACGGGATAAGATGAAAGTCAAGGAAACGTTTCAGAACAATACAAGTCAAGAAATAGCTGTGCATATTTATCATCTGGGAGTCATAGCTGTATCAAAACAAGTACCGCATTTTGGCGCCAAGTCCTAAGATGAGTAATACTTGAAACTTATACAAGATAACATAATCCAAGATAGCCAATTACATAATATTATGTGTGTGTGAGAACACCTGGGGAAGAGGTAACACAACAAATAAATCAATAAAGAAGTATCCATAAACGTAACTGAGAGCAATTTTCTTTGGCTGACCAACCAAATCTCCAGCACCCACAACTCTAGACTCAGGAGCAACATAAGCCAACCTAAACTGCAGCATGCGAAATGTAAATGTAATTGATTATTAACACCACCATAACAAATCTATCTGAGCTAATAAGACAAATAAACTAATGTAGTATTTGATATCCTTAGAATGAATGGAGCATAATGACACTGAAACTGTTGTTTGCCTAATGAGAATTGGTGAGAAGAAATTGTGTTTGGAAAGTTTAAGAAAGCAGCAGTTGGCAGTTTGAAAAACAATAGAACAACACTATAATTCTACAAACAAAGATAAAGTCAATAATTGTAAAAGAACAAAGAAAGATAATAATAAAAAACGTCCACAATCCATATCAAGATAAAAAGTCAAGTAGTCAACATGTCATGTCTCATGAAAACGATTAACTAAAATCAATTACTTCGAATAACATTTTAGTATTTTATCTATTCTGCAGCACTTGCATGTTGAAAACTTAAAATTGCCCATTACTGAGAAAATACAGTGATTTCTTTTACTTCAACCAAATTGAATGCTTACTGAAGATGCCTTTATTTTCAGAAGCTCGTACTTTCAGTGTGTAAGTGAGATCAAAGGAAAAATGAGCTTATTCGGATGCTAGATAGCTATGGTTTCTATTTCACAGTTCAAGTAGAACCTATTCGTAGTCCTTTAGGTGTACATAAGGGATATCTAAAATCTAAAATTTATTCTCAATTATGATAGACTTTTTACATTCTTTCACCAAATTTAAGAAGTGAAGCATGTGCGGTGATGTGCTATTATGTTCTGTCCCCATTTTCCACAACCTTCCTTATGACCATGAGTTAAACACAGTGTACCAATGGAATCCCGACTAGTTCCGCGGAACAAGTGCTGCTGAAGGTATCCATAAGCAAACCACCAGAAATGTGACCTTACATATCAAAAGAAAAACAAAATTACCTGAAGAATCATGTGCATTGCGTAAATCAAGTCAGTTACGCTCCTCACAACTGCAATTGTTATTGCCATACGCCAATTAAGAACTATACATTTGAATTCCTGCTACCATATACAGACAAAGCAGATGATATGTCAAGAAAATGATGCATAAGATCAAGACAAAAAGCATAAATGGTAAGATCATGTGATAGTGAGATAGTTGTTTCTGGAATGGACCTTCAGGGAATTCAAAAGTATTACCCATTCCACTCTCCTTAAATGGGACCTTTCCCTCAAGGTGCATTCCATATACACCTATCTGACTGTCAAGTGACCTTGTCATCGCAGTAGATATCAACCTTGATTTAATGAGCAGTTAAATGTGTAAATGACTATGCGTTGTGGTGGAAATATGTAAATGTTACTGTTACTGCATTAAAATTTAGACGCTCGAGATGAACACTTAAAATTTTTACCCTTCCTATCTTAGATACAAAAATACTTCTAAGTCTTTAAATAATTTTGAAGGGTAGTTGATGCATCCTAACTTGCCTAGACTTCAAACGGTTTAGCTTTAACCATGGTATCCGTTGAGCGACGGCCCTTCCACTCGGCACCGTCGGATCACTAAGGCCGATGCGAAGGGAATAATATTAAAATAATTTCTATGGGAAAAAAAAGTATTTAATTTCTTTGTAGCGAAATGAACTATATCTACTTGTTGGATTGGCAACAATAATGCTCCTTTTAGCCATCAGAGCAAGAAAAATTCAGGCACAGTGGATCATTTGAATAATGTATACCAGAAATTATGAATGCCAACTAAATGAAGCTTTCAGCAAGAAAAGAAACTTATTATACCTCTCGGACTGACAGCAACAAGAAAAATAACGGGTCTACAAAAATTGCCACCAAGCAAGATATGACAAAAAACTTGTTCCACTGTTGAACAACTTTAGCATGAGGATCCATGATGCCAGGAATATATGAATAAAGAAAGTTACAGAATCTCCTTGCGCAACCTTTGAGATCTCTGTGAGCAAAATGCTGGAACTGCAAAAAGAATCACATGAGAATTTTTTGTCAGCCCATTTAAATGTTTAATTTTGAGGTTGAGACACAAAACAATTTGCAATAAGGGAAAAGATAAAACTGTTGGTTAAATGACCTACAGGCACAAAGGTATTAGCCTTTCTGGATCTCCTCCATTATTGTATTCTAGGAATGAAGTAGCAATGGTTCTACCATTGACGACAACCAATTGTCACATCTCTTAGTAAGCAGTTACTTGGCTTACTTACTTCCTTGCGAAACCCATTTACTGAATTATAAGTGACAAACGAGTCAAAGACCATGTCAATGAGGCAAGAGGTGTCATTTGACAAATGAAACTTCAAAATTTCAGAATCCAACTGTTGATTGGCAAATAAAAGGAAGTGAATCATGCTGAAGGAGGGAAGAGAATTACCCTTAAGTCAGAATGAGGCTTTGAGTTTCCCCATTGTGCAGCTTTCTTTTAAGTTGGGCATGTTGTGCAGTAAGGGTCGTTACACATCCCTAACTGCCCAGACTTCATTAAATGTTCGTTTGTGGCGGAATAGCTGTGAACGGGGGAATCTTTTTCATCTGTGCATTTGAATGAAGAATACTCTAATGCCAAGACGTTGGGTGTCGTGGGGCCAGTCAAATCTTTCATTGGCAAGAAAATGCTATCGGGCTTTTGATAGGGGTAAAGAGGACCACTCATATGTACAAAAGGAGGAGCTCTTCTTTCACCTCCCAAAGGACCAGTATGCAAGACAGGGTGGTTTTCACTAACAAATGAATGAACTGAATAAGGTGTCCTGGACACTGATGCACTTCGGGCCCTAACAGTGAACTCTGGCAATTCAACATCCCTAGATTTGTATGACGTAGATTGGGTATCCCATAGCATGGGTTTGTCATCTCTCTCGGCATAGTTCATTTTGTGTTTCTCAGACCTGCAAAGAAAGAACAGAAAATGGTTTATTCAATAATTGTGAATAGAATTTCTGCTTGGTGGGTTTGCAGAGTTTGCATTCCAAGTGCTGCCACTCAACAAAAAACAAACACGATTAATATGATCCAAAGATAATTCATCTCGACATACTACATGTTCTTCAGTCATTATTTGAAAAAAAAGTCCCACTTATTGCCTTGAAACCGTCTTCCCTCAAAGAAATTAATTGCTAAGCATACTGTGTCAGACTTTAATTGACTATGTTTATTTTGTTTTCTATTTATAACCACAAACAACAAATCAACCCAGAAATTTATCAGAAGCTTGCAGCCCCCAAAACGAAACCAAGAATTCCATAAATATACAAAAAGATATTAACAGAACTAACACAAGTAGATGAAAAAAACCAACAAACACAAAATTGGTGCAGGTACAAGTATACAGAGTTGAATGAGACAAATACTATCTTGCCATAAATTAGACAGTAAGTAAAAAATCTAAAATCAAGTTTTAATTTAAAAAGATATGTATAAAAATAAAAGAAATGAGTTAAACGACTTACATTTTTAAACAACTACAATATTAAGAAATAAAAAATCCCCTTTCTCTTTTCTCAAAATCCTCTTCAAACCTACTAATTTCTAAGCAACAACAACTTCTGCAGAACCAAAACGATCCAGAAGTAAAAGATTGATAATCTCATTGAAGCTCCACTGAGGTGAAAAGAAAAAAAAATTGGCGGAGTGATTCAGTCAGACATACATTCAATGAAGAATTGGTCCGAGGAATCAGAGACCAGTATTACAGACGCTAAAGTCTTAAACAAAGACTTGAGACTTTTTTTTGACCATGCTGTACACTTCAGCTGTTCAAACTTTGGTTTTGTTGATAGTTTTTTTCTAATGATGCTTTTGGCACCCTTAAATCAAGAAACATATTATTAGGGCTGCAAGCTGCAACATCTTGATTGAAGGCTATATAAAATTCAAACATCCTAAATATGGAGAAGGGATATTTATCTTATATTAAATGTTTAAATTATTCTTCCTCTATAACTATATTTAAATTTAATGATTATTTAAAACTTAAAATATATTTTTCTTTGTTTTCTCTTTTTCATCATTGATTTAATAATTTTGGGATTCAGTTTTAAGTATTCAAACTATCTACGACTAGGAATAGATGAATTCTTAGCCGTAAAGAACAAATTACGGTTGAGAATTTATGAACTCCTAGCAGTAAAGATACTTTTGTAGTTACGGCTGAGAATTGATTAACTCCCAACCGTAATTTGGATATTATCAACTTATTACGACTGGGAAATGAAGTACTCCTGGCCGTATGTTAATATGAAGAACAAAATCTTAGTTGTATACGTATATTTTTTAGACGTAGACTGTGTTTTGTAAACCAGATTCCCAACCGATACTAGTATTTTCTAGCCGTAGGTTCACTTACGGTTAGCTCTATACCTTGATTCTTAGCCTTAAGTGAGTCTGCGATTTTGAAATATTATTTTTTTTGTTATGTTTTTTATCTTTGTTATATGTATAGTAAGAAGGTGAAAACAAATGGGAATGTGTAACAGAAATAGGAAGGTGAAATATAAATAAGAAGGTTTAACAGAAATATGAAGATTTCCTGGTCAACACCCTGCATCAATATGTGGAGGACTGGCGCCTTGTATCTAACCCTGCATCAATATTTGGAAGTACATGGCCAATAAGTTGGATAAAAACAACAAATTGATCAATTTATTCTTCTTTAAAACCTCTTTTCAAATTAAAGTTCTAATTATAAGATTGTCATAAGTGAATCAGATTCCTCACCTTTGTCCCTCTATTAGAGAAATTCCAGATAACAAAGGAAAAAAAATTGTGAAAAAAATTCACCAATCCATGATCAAACCAAAACAATGTTATGGTCCCAGATTGTACACATAAGGTTGAGTGAGTCACAACAAAGTTTTTTATCTCATCTACGACCTCATATCGAAAAATTCCATGAACTGTATCAATTGACATTTGAGTCTAGTGTTCCAATTCACAATTATACTTTTATTTTATAATTTACAACCAAAAATGAGATACTAGGGCATGCACGAGCCGAAATCTGTCAGAATTTCATCTGGAGATATCCTGGATTCGTACTGACATGCATGTTTGACTGACCAAATAAACTCCAAATCAAGTGAATCTTTTTGTAGAAGTTAGTTTATTCCCTTAGCTAAAAATATTAGGGTCAAACATATAAATTGGATTTGTATGGGGAATCTAAAGCAATTCTCGTCACGAGACGCGCAACTGGATTTTTCTAATGATGTATTTCTCCAAATTTTATGTTTTTTCCCATCTAATCATTCAAAAAGTATGAGCGTATGATTATAGAAGATCGAAACTCACTTGAAATTCACTCAAAGCATTGTAGCGACTCCACTACATGAAGAGTTCATCAACATTGTGTTCACGTTACTTCACTCCCGTGACCTGATGTCGCCCCAACGTCAGACGATGATGTTGCTACTATCTACGTTGCTTGGTGTTCCTGCTGATACGATATAAACCCAGTGGGTCTTATACAATTAAAGAGTTGACACACTTAAGTCTACATCAAGAACACTATTGGGAGTCTACCACCGACTTTTCCTGACGTCTCCTGACTTCTACTTTGTTGTTACCATCTATAACTCGAGTCATCATCTAATAGTCTTTGATGTTCTAGATCTTATCTACTTATCCCTACTGATGGCATCTCTAGAACTTGACGCTGCATATTAAAACCCTGAGCACTGACGTCTGTCGCTTGCTTTCTTGACAGCCTAATACTTTTAAAACCCAAGTCTGCGTCAAGGATATCTTCTGAGGAGATAAAGATAAATAATTATTCCTAAACTAAATTTCAAATATTAATAGACATACCATCACCATTTACTTCTTACTACGAAACAATATTGTTCCGCACTAAGCATGGGACTTAATGTTGATGGTGGTTTTTTGCCACGGTAAACAATCGTAAAATTCTCCCTGGTCCTGTATTAAAAATACACAGTATGTATGAATAGCCTGAAAATCGCAGAGAATTGGGACTATGCAGACTCAACCAATGGTTATAGGTGCTCTATATCGATTCCTATGGTTTCTCTCTATATCTACGTGTTAGACCTTCACCCAAGTTGAACTCTCGGTGTATCTCGATATGTGTGTGTGTGTGTGTGTATGTGCAGGCGCGCTCGCGCGCAGGCATTAGAGCGTTATCCGGCTGAACTCTCAGTAGTTTATATATACTTACTGAGTATCTCAGTGTTTATATATATACGTGTATTGTATGACTCGGTACCTCTGCTTCTGTATTAAATCCCCAAAATTGATTCTTGAATAATAGATGTTTGTCGCAATGCCCCCCATACGTTCTTTGATTAGACATAATGTGTATATTCAGAACAAGCTCTCTCGATACTATATTTCTTAGCATCGTTCTCAAAAAAATATCAATGTTCATAGATGAATATCCATAATACAAAGCAATTTAAACCTGTTCTAAGTGGAATAATTTGTCGTATGAATTCCTTGGCGTCATGTACCAATAATGGCTTTATGATTTGATAAAAATGTCAATTGGATACCCACGAAATGACAAGGCAGTGCTAGCCTTGCTCGTGACACTGGCTTAGGATAACGTTCTATCACGACGGCAATCTAAGGATGGCACCAATATAATCTACCACGGTTGGCGCCAACTTAACATATCAAGACGCTAAACTCTAACACGACGTTATCTTATTGCCACCGCCAAACTCCTAACACGGCACCAACCTAATGTTGGCGCCAAGGTAACACTCCACGTACCCAAGCTATATCCCATGGTGTTGACTTAATGCTAGCGCCAAGTCCATTTGTGGCGCTAGCCTAGTACTAGCGCCATACCTAACAAGTGATGGCCTAGTGTCATTCACTTGTAGTACTGGCATAATATAAGTTCTAGTCTCCTACAACGTTAGCCCATTGCTAGCGCTAAACCATCTCATAGCATTGCCTAGTGCCTCTCATTATCGGTGCAATACCAAATTTTCTACCTCGCTCACACAATGCCTGGATTATGCCACTTGATGTCATTAGCTACTGGTTTCTCCAATTTATGCACCTAGTCACTTAAAATTATTAATTGATTATTCTAACTAAATGGCCAATGTTTGGCATATTTTATAGACATATCCACCGATGTCATCCCTACGCATAATAGACAGAGATATGCACCAAGATGTGCATCATGATGCCACTGGATTTAATCACACAAAGATATGTCTTATGAGCATATACTGCTAATTTATCTTGAACTAGTATTTTCTGCAAAGATGTTCCTGGGGATTGCATTATTCACCAATTTATGCCATAACCGCGCATCATGTATAAAGTAATTCCAACCTCTTATCATCACTAAAATTATGCATGATCATTCAGGATTAATTGTCTATCAACGAGAGTAGCAGGGTAGTTTTTGTGCATCATTGCCAACTTTCACATCTCTCAGACATCAATATCAAGTTTTTAATGACATAACACTAATGCCATGAAGTGCTCTACTGACTATGAGTACTCAGTCTACTCAACTGCCAACATATGGCATAAATTTCTAGCAGTTGCATCATCATGCCCACGAATGATGCGCGTTGTGGGTGCAATCAAATTAGTGATCTTATTTCCACTCAATTAAAGAATAATATAATAGAAGTCAAGTTCGTTCCCACGAGGAGGGAGGTGTTTAAGTTGTCTAATGTCACAAAGGGGGGGTTTGTTTTAGGTTGAAGTTAATTAACAAAGCAATTAAAAGTGATTAAGATGCAAGCAATGGATAGAAATATGATCAAGGAATCCTTCCTCGTTACTAAACAATCATTGAGTTAGTATACTCATTTATTATTCATTCATCACAGATTATCACCAACCGTAGAATAGCAGGTACGCTTAGTTATCTCCAAACTCGTTATATCACCGGATAACAGGTACACTTAGTCACCGGATTTTATCCAATTGAGCCGCCTTGAGGTATGCTTACAAGGTGTAACTCAATCGAATGCTTTAAGGTTTGTGAATTTAGGTTTGATCTTAGTAGTTAGACTCAGTACGCTCGGTTCACTTTCTAGTGTTGTTCTTACACGCGGTTGCTCTACAGAATCCTTCTGCAAGGTCTCACCTTCTCTACTTAGGTAAGATGTTATGATAAAATTACGGATACCCAACTCTTACTAGTTTTAGATTAATTAACAAATCAATTCAGTTGGCCACCTAAACAATCTATCAATTAAACATAAACATTCATATTAGTAAGAACAAATGATAATCATGTGAGAACTTCAAAATAGATTCATATATAATAACTCAAATCATGTTTAGAAATTATAACTCATCCGCAATCAATTAGGTGTTTAACTACTCATGGATATAAAAACATCCATGATATATGTATAAGAAAATAGTTAAGAAATCGTTACGATAATGGAACCGCTCTAAAACCCTATCTTTTTCCTCTTGTGTTGTTGATCTCCTCCAAGACGTGCAAATTTGTGTAAAGGTGTCTTCTTAATTTTTTGGGAGTCTCCTTATATAGTACTCATGATATCTAGGGCTTAGAATCCTTCAAGGACCGGGTTTTCTCTATTTTTAGAAGTTCAAATCGCACCAAACACTTTTAGTTACGGTTGGGAACTCTTCGACGACCTAGCTGTAACCAAATTTCAATTTCCGGGTGATTTTGCAGGGTCACTTACGGCTGGGTCGTGCTATGCATTCCTGGCAGTAAGTGAGCCTGAGTTTTCACTTCTTTCCTTCATTTTTTTGGCCATAACTCCTTCATCTGACGTCCGATTGACCTTTTTTTTTACGTTGGCTTCCTCTCTTCTTCCTCTACAAGATGTTGTCTTCAAAATCTTCATATCTCTTCATTATATTTCTACGGCTAGCTTGGATGACTAGACCCTACCGTAAGTGATTCTGGAATTCATGTTTCAACTCTTCCACTTGTGTACGACTAGGTTTTGATGATTTCCTAGCCGTAATTTTGACCCTGACACTTCTCTCGAACCTTCATTCTATTGCTGGGTCGAAATGATTTCCCAGCCGTAAATTTGACTAAACTCTTCTTCTCTGCCAAGGTCTACGGCTAGCTTCTGATGCTTTCCTAGCCATAAGTGGATCTGAAACTTGGTCCTTTCTTCAACTTGTTTTACGGATAGCTTTTGAGAATTTCCTAGTCGTAAATGCTTCTGGATTTCCACTCCAAAAGTATTTTTTTTTGCTCTAATTTCTCAGTTTCACTCCAGAATAAACCCTTTTCTCTTCTTAGATCTTTTCAACACCATTTCCATTGATTTTCGGATGATTCACCTAAAGAAACAAATAAAATAGAAAACAAGAGTAATACAAGGTAATATGCAAGAAATCTAACTAAAACAAGTATGGATTTAATAATATAAACATGTAAATTATGCACTTATCAAATTCTCTCACACTTAGCCTTTGCTAGTCCTCGAGAAAACCACTATCTAAACTAACCTAAGTAAAATACAACAATTCCATTTCGTTGAGGACACGGTTACACTTAGCATGTGTAACAAACCTTTAAACCCCTAGGTGTCCCTAGTGGACGAGTTACAGTCTCGTGAGGGTTTACGGGAGGTATACCCACAAAACCTACTCCAACTTCCAAACGTTCCAGATCACATGCATCCAAATAGCTACGAAGAAATAAAGTTTATGCACACTAACAATAAGAAGTTAGAAGTATAAAGAACAGTATTCTCATGCTTAGTCCTTGAGTTATGAGGAAACCACCATACGAAAGAATCCGGGTTCAAGAGTGACCGAATAAGAATTCTGCCTCACCTATAGGATTTTATGAATTTGACACTCAAAAGACGCACTTTATGGTTTTCACATTGTGGAGGCAAGAGTGAAGATAGAAATCCTGCACACGTTGAATGGTGGGAAGGAAAAGTAACCTTCCGAATTATATGATGATGTTATCCCATAGAAATGTGGGACGAAAAAAAACCTTTTTCTTTTCTTTTCTCTGATGACCTTTAAGAAAGGAAAACAACCAATATGTAAGGATGGGAGCGCTTACTTACCTTCTCACCCGATTCACAATCAACCCCACTCTCACAGCATCCAATAGAAACGTCTTCAGTCTTCAACTGTTGATGATGAACTCTTGAACTTCGTAGAACCTTGACAATTTATAACTCTTTTCCACAATCTTTTGTTGTTTGAAACTTCTTTATATATTTTTTCTTCCCCACGGCCTTATTGATTGAATACAAAAAAAAAATACACTAAAGCAACGATAGACATTATTTATTTTTTTCTGTTTTTTTTTCTTCTTTTTTTCCCTTTTTTTCCGTTTTTTCTGTTATATATATATATATATGCTGATATTTTTTATTTTATTTTGAACTCAAAATACAAACAAATAAATTAAATAACAATGAAACTACTACGGTCGTGGGATAAGGACTTTACCACTTTGATTCTTCACAACTTGTATTGTCTCGATATTATGAACTTCAGTAACTCCCATCTTTTGATTTCTTTCACTTTTGTACATAAGTCTTCAACATGTATATATAATTCTGCTTATTGTATTGTTGTTTTACTTGAATATGAAATTTGCTCTCTCTTGTACCGTTGCTTGTTGAACCTTGAACGTTTTCAACTTTCCTTCGAATTTTTAGTGCTCTGGTAGGATTCTGAGAAACCTATTTATAATAACCGTAATCGTACGACGTCTACAATGTAGACAATGGAAAATACGGGTCGAACCCACATGGAGCGTTGGAAAACACCAGTAATCAATATTCCTAATCGACTAACCAGAAACAATATTTTTGGATTTTTAGGAGTGGAACAGATAAATTGAACTAAACTAACAAAGTAAATCAAACGGGAGAGACGGTAACCAGGGTTTTTAGTATCTACCACTATTTCTATTCAATTACTGAAATGAAACATAACTCCTGAATATTTATCTATTGTTCGTTCTATCGACATCACCTATTATATGTACTAGAGTCGCAAATATCAGTGGGACACCTTAAGCATAGCGCATCAAAAGCTCTAAGACTCAGCATACACCATCAAATTACGTTAGCGAGAAAATTATACGAAACTAAATATAGGTTCACAAACAATACTTTAATTTTAAGCATACCCCATCAACGAATTTAACTTAAGTATGAAATATCAAGTAATAATACAAATATATTTATGATCTTAACAATTATAACAAAGGTTACTGTATTGTACAGAACCGGTAAAACAACAACTCAGTTTATCATTAAATCAATAAATGGTATTCAAGAACTAATTATATTCAAATTATAATAGTTTGTACTAAATAATTCATTTCAATTGGTCTAAACTCCAAGTGGTTTTAACATAAAATCCCAACTACAAAGCTTAGCAAGATATGGGTATAGATTTTTTAAAACTCATTAAAATAAATTAAGAAAAGGGAGGGAAACATTAATCCCTTTAAACTTTTGATTTTTCTTTCTATTTCGTCTTTTGTTCCTGTGACCCTTCAACTCCTTCTCTTATGTTTTATTCCCTAGCCACCTCCTGCTTCCTCCCCTTCTCTTTACTGTCCTCCACCCCAAACCTAAAAGACTCCTCCTCTCTCTTTCCGTTCCACTTTCTTTTTATACTTACCACTTTTATTCCTCTCTGCCCTTTCTATCTCGCCCACGTGCTAAAAAGAACTCTAACCCCATTTTAGTATTTCACTTAGGGCATCCACAATGGGTCGATTATACCCATCAATCAAAGATCAAAAAATTTGATATTTGATCCGGGGTATAAACAACGGGGGATGATCAAGCGAGGCAGTAAACTGGCGTTTGGGGGTTAGCGAATTACTGTACTATCGCTTGGAAAAACGGACGAGCCATTAACACAACGCCTGGTACAAGCGAGATTTTGATCTCCCGTCCGCAAACCTAACCTACAGGCTCGATCCTAGAATGTCGTCCATTCTCCCAGCGGCATCTCAATATTTCGTTTGTTCAGGCGGTGTGCCTAAATCACGTCTAGAAAATGTGCGAAATAATCGTGTGAAACAAAATCCGGGCGTGGCAGTAAACTGACGCCTGTTGCACGTGCGAGGGACATGTGTGGGGGAAGAGACGGGCGTGATGGTAAAGTGCCGCCCAGAATGGTCAGACGACATTCCAAGTCGACGCCTGTGTGTTCGAGCAGATTATAACCCTAAAATTCTCTGTTTCTAATCTTCATCTTCTTCTCGCCTCCTGTTCCCTTCTTCTCGCCTCCTACCACTCCCAGCCAAAACATTCCAACAACCCAATTTTGGCAACAACTTGCGGGACTTTGACGATAACCCAATACCCCGTTTCCATTTTAATATTTTGGTCAACCAAATTTCAAGCGAAATCAAGGTATATTTTCTACCCTAAAAATATTTAAATTCAATTGTTTAAATTTCGTTAATTTCGTATATAATTTAGATGATAAGTTTGTTAAATTGGTTGTACATGTTGTTTAATTAGTTTATTATAAACCCATTATTGAAATATGAATTTGTGTTATAATTATAAAATTGGGAATTTATTTAGGGTTTATGTACATGTTATGAATTAGGTTTTAAAATTTGTTGTTATTTGTTAAATTGAACATACAATACGAAATTGATGTAGTTTAATTTTAGTGGTTTATGTTTAATTTTTGGTTGAATGTATTATGTTGTGTAGAAAAAAATTAATTTTTATTTAATTTTGATTTAATTTAAAAACAAATGTGTATGGAATTTTTTGCAATTGTGTAATTTGATTTAGAATGGTTATACTGGGTGCGATTGTTGTATTTTGATAATGATGTATGTATTTTTAGAATGTTTAATGTATAATTGTTTGTACAAATTTGTATGGAAATTTTGCTTTCCCTACTTGTTTAGGTGTTGTTAAAATAATTTTAAGTGTTTATGCATTGTCGTGATTTGCTCATTTTATTGACAATGTTCTATTATTTGTTACGACAGATGTCAAGTAATGTTGTTTCGAGATGGGTTGGCAGAAAGAAAACCAGCAAAAAAGCTAAAATCACAGAGGAATCTGAAGCACAGTCCATGGTCCCCGAATCGGTAGATGTTTCGGGGCTGGAACATTACACTGTTGTCGAAGATATGGAGGAACATGTTTCTACAAATATTACATATTCCTCTGACGCCAACTTCAGGTTTGACCATCGTGGTTCTCTTAAATCAGTTTTACAGGTCTATAAGAGAATTACTCAGGAGTCTAATAGGGTCCATTATATAATAGAAAGGGGAGGTTGGGGCAGATTACTATCCCTACCTGTTGTAGATTAATCCCACGCTCTAATCGATTTTATAATCGAGCGGTTTTGGGATACTACCAACACATTTCATTTTTCTTTTAGGGAGCTTGGGTTCACTCCCCTCGATTGGGTTATGTTGACCGGGCTTAGTATCGGTGTCGGGAGATCAGTCCCTTATGAGCCACAAAAGTTTAAATTTGAATATGTTCATGCGAATATCTTTCCCGAACTGAAAGATAATGCAGTATGCAAAAGCGAAGGTGTTCCACAACAGTGGGTTTCTGATGCAATAACTCTCAAGTTTTTGACCAGCTATTTTGATATCGCTACATTGAACGCGGCGAACGATGATAGTGTCCTTGCTGATAGAGTTGCGAGGGCGTTCTATATGTATGTTATGGGGAATTTCTTTTTCCCAAATGCAAAAACATACATTGATGAAGGATGGTTGGCTGCTTTTGAAAATCTAAATGAAGTTGATCAGTACGACTGGGGTGGTCCTGCATTCTCAAAATTGTATTCGGGTCTCGCCACGGCTTCTAGGGGCCAGAAATCAGTATCCGGCCCATTCCAAATTTTGGAGGTAACTTTTTTATCTTTAAATGAATTAAATTTTCTTATAATTTTGTTGGTATGTAGTTAAATAATTTACAATTTATTTATGTTGTAGTTTTGGGGATACGAATACCTTGGGATATTTCGTCCAAACAAGACTACGTCTGAAAGTGAACATGAATGGCCCAGATGTCGTAGGTGGTTCGCCCCCCGGAAGAAGGGTGTTGATATCGTGAAGTCAAGGACTGAACTAAATCAGTTATCCGCCGAGTCCGTGACTTGGCAACCATGGCTTACCGCAGTTATACCAGAAGATATTGGTTGCAAGGCAATAGAACTTTCTGCCCAACGGGTTACATTCTCCTGGCTTGGCACTGTAAGTTCTCTAATTCTTTTCTCTTTACAATCGTAAATTTTCCAAGTTGTATTGTTGTCACATGGTTGGTATTTATTTATTATCATTTTATTGGATAAAGCACAATATGTATCTCGGAGACCGTTGTTGGAGGCAGAACAACCCAACTTGGGGTATTCCTGCAAACCCCCCTAATTGCATTTCCAACTTCGGTGACGATGACATTGAATACATGACACCCATAGCTCAAGGCAATTGTAGTGAATACGTACGTGTCGTGCAATACGAGGTTTATTATGAATATTGGCGACATGTTACCAACCTCTACAAATATGTGACGGCAGTTGATTGGGAGGTTGAAACGTATGGATATGCGGGTGACCGTATCAAACACAACATTCCACGGCGCCCTGATCATGTACCCATTCCTCCTCCCCAACAACTACCATATGTAAGTACTCAACAAAGTCGTGGAGAAATTTTTTACGGTTTAAAAATTATTGTGTTTTTAATGCTTTTTCTTCTTTTTTTTCCCCATCCAAGGTGGCGGCTTATGATTTAGTGCAAGACTTTGCTGATTTTACACAAAAGTTTCGGGATTTTACCTTATCTGAAACTAAGGATAGGATGGATTACATCATGGCTAAGGAAGTTGAGTTGAACAACATTCGAACTCAGTTTGCCGCTGAAAACCTCCTCTTACAAGATCAGAATGTGTTGTTGACCAGACAGGTAACCCAATTGCGTCAAGAGCAACCCTTAGGTTTTGCATCATATTCCACGACACCACCTCCCGGTTCTTCATCAACAGTTCGCCCAACGCAGAACGTCAGACCATTTTTCCCGCCATTTATTCCACCAAGATCAAACTCCGCTTAAACAAAAGTTTTAAAGTTTCGAATGACGGTTAAAAGAACGTGTTTGGTTATTTTTATTGTTGATTTACGGTTAAATGAAATGTTATTTTTTTAGTACGCCGTTTATGTAGTATGATAATTTTACAGCTCATTACGAAATTTAAATGACCGTTTTATTACCGTTATGTTACCGTTATGTTGCCGTTTTATTACCGTTATGTTACCGTTTTTTTGTCCTTGCATAACGGCTATATTTTTTTCTTATACTACTATAAATAACATTCAATAGCTACACAACTCATTTCATTATTCCCACATTTTATTTTTCAATGTCTGGGTACGAAAATTTTACCCTTGATGCAACCAATTTTACTTTAGATGAAGATTTATCCATATGTCGAAACATAGTATTACATTATCCAGCAAGGGGTCAGGAACGTGATATCAATGGTTGTATGACCATGGAATGGTTGGAACACACACATGCAAACTTTTGCGATGAAACCGGTAATCCCAACAACCGGAACAGAGCAGACATTTTTTGTCGATATGTGAAAATTACTAAGGAAGTATTAGAATTTTCTTTTTTAACTGCTCGGGTCAATGAATTTCGTCTTAGGAAAGATGATGAAGTTGTTGCTCGATCACTACAGGAATGGACAAGATGGAAAAGAAGTGATTTCCGGTACAAACCTCATTTTGAGATCTTAAGGGTAATGGATGAATTCAACCCTTTTGTGTTGATCTTTCTACCTAGTAGGCCAGAACGTCGTCAACGTCGTCCGACAAGCCAATCCTTACGGTTTCACTAATAGGTTTATTTCTTACTTTATTTATCTGTATCGGTAGTTTATTTTTCTTTCCCTTTCATGTATGTCTTTTTTGATTTAATAAAAGTATTGTACTACCTTAAGTTGTTGTTCCTTTGACGACGATTCAGGGGATATTATGAGGCCATTAGCATAAAAAAAAATTGAAACTCTAAAAAAAGATCCGTTGAACTTTAACTTTAATTGATAATTTTAGGAGTTAATTCCGATTACATTTTGGACTTCATGAACTCATAGCTTGCTACAAATATGAATTCTTCCCCAATTTCCTGAAAGTAGTGCATTTTAGCGATTTTCTCCTACACAAGGGGATGAAACAGTTAAATAATTTGTTATTTGTAATTGTTGTTAATGAAAGAGGAGACAACTTTTCTAATGGTATGGATACTTACAAATTGTTGGATCGATAATCCTAAATGGCTGTCGTAAAGATCCGTTGTTGTATAGATACATAATCAGCTATTCCCTTTCGAATAACTTGGTATCTATCATAAATTTGTACAACAGATCTTTGGGTTGAATTTCCATATTCCTCACCAAAATGTGTATGGATCCTCCCCCATAGAGTTTCTGGATCAACAATTCCGACTATAACATCTTGACGTAAGGTTTCGTAATACCAGGATTTTGTTACAGCCAAGTCTTCGGCTGAATGAAATGTTGACATGGGTGTATGTAAGGTATGAAGTAAACAAAGAAGGAATTGTGATTAAATAGAGAACAATAATCTATTTAATAACATTGCCTTGTCAAGTTACATAAAATATCTCTGACAAATCTGAAAAATAATCTTTGCATTGAAATGTGGTCGGTGTATTGTCAATTCATGTCATTGCCTTGTCAAGTTACATAACATATCTCTGAAAAATCTGAAAAATAATCTTTGTATTGAAATGTGGTCGGTGTATTGTCAATTCATGTCATTGCCTTGTCAAGTTACATAACATATCTCTCACAAATCTGAAAAATAATCTTTGCATTGAAATGTGGTCGGTGTATTGTCAATTCATGTCATTGCCTTGTCAAGTTACATAAAATATCTCTGACAAATCTGAAAAATAATCCTTTCATTGAAATGTGGTCGGTGTATTGTCAATTCATGTCATTTCCTTGTCAAGTTACATAACATATCTCTGACTAATCTGAAAAATAATCTTTGCATTGAAATGTGGTCGGTGTATTGTCAATTCATGTCATTGCCTTGTCAAGTTACATAACATATCTCTGGTAAATTATATTTGTGTTCAAAATTCTGATTTTCTATTATAAATAACCACACTTGCTTCTCCATCAATACAAACCGAGTTTTATCATCATTCTCTTGCTCCTGACAAATTCCAACACATAACAAAATGGCAAACTATGTAAATCATATAGACAATTATGGTTCCTCTTCTAGTTTTCCTCACTATGTTTCTTATACTTCTTATTCTTCTGGTTCATTAAACGATGATGATAGCAGTAGTTACTACTCATCATATGAAAGTTCACTTGAAGCGAACAGTAATAACCTAGCAGTTACTGCTGGTTTAATGTTGTCAAATATGAACCCTCCACGTACACGTACAAAAATACCAAGACAACGTGATGTAGGTGCTAAAGGTCTATGGAGAGACTATTTCTGCAACAACCCGACGTTTCCACCTAATGTTTTTCACAGAAGATTCAGAATGCGTCGAGAGTTACTCAACCGTATATTGGGTGATGTTGTTGCGGTAAATAGTTATTTTGTTCAAAAAAATGATGCCTGTGGTTTTCTAGGCTTAACCCCCCACACAAAAATTACTGCAGCTATTAGAATGTTAGCGTACGGTTGCGCGGCAGATGCAATCGATGAGTATTTACGTATTGGGGAAACTACAGTTTTGGAAGCAACCCGCAGATTTTGCAGGGTGATAGTCCAACTATACGAAAAAGAATATTTGAGGACACCAACTCAGCGTGATGTTGAACTCCTCCTTGATGAGAACCAAAAAAGGGGATTTCCAGGTATGCTTGGTAGTGTGGATTGCATGCATTGGAAATGGGACAAATGCCCTTCCGCTGAATCGGGGGCTTATACCGCTTACAAGGGTAGCGAAAGTATAATTTTGGAGGCAGTGGTGTCGCATGATCTTTGGTTTTAGCATGCATTTTTTGGTATGCCGGGTTCAAACAATGATATCAATGTGATGAACCGGTCGTATATTTTCAAAAAACTTATCAATGGTAAAGCACCGGCATTTAACTTTGAGGTCAATGAAAATCAATATAATATGGGGTACTATCTTGGGGATGGAATATACCCAGAGACAGCAACTATTGTGACTACCATAAAACATCCTGATTCACAAAAGAAACAGAAATTTTCATCTTTGCAGGAAGGTTGTCGAAAAGATGTTGAACGGGGGTTCGGGGTATTACAAAGTCAATTTGCAATTATCAAACAACCCGCTAGAATGTGGAATCCTGACGTGTTATCCTATATCATGAAAACCGTCATTATTCTACATAATATGATAGTGGAGGATGAACGTATTCCCGGCGACTGGCCGCATGACTATGAACAACGAAGCCATGGTGCTCCATGTGTCATTTCAAGGGACAACACTTCTCAACTTTCAAGAATGGTGAAGGACCAACGCAGACGTGCAATATTCGATAAACAAACTGGGGTTCGTTTGAGAAACGACTTGATCGAACACATATGGTCATCTGTTGGGGATGAATGATTATTTTTATGGGATTTTTGCCTGAATGTGTTGTAAGGACTACACTTATTAGTTACATTTATCTTTCGAGAGCATCTAGTTTCTGAAGTAATTTTAAAAATTCAATCCAATAAATTATAACCCGTTAAAAACTTAAAAATCTATTGGTATTAAACTAAACTGAAATTTCTAAATAAATCCATAAAATTAAATAAACAATTTCACAGTAGTAAAAATTAATGGCCTCTATGATTGGGTTAATCTTTTCCTCAAAATTTCACCTTTCCTCAGTTCGATGTACTGTCTTGATACATCATCCATTTGTGACACATCCATCGTCATTATACGGAATTCCTCTTCTGCTTCTTGCGTAGCTTGTATTGCCAGAAAATTTGCATTTGAATCAGCTAATTTAGCTTCAAACTTTGTTTTATCATTAGCTAATTTTGCTGCAAACTCAGCATCTCTTTATGCCATCTTCATATCTCTTTGTTCCGTACATTTGGCGTTGAAGTTTTGTTGCTCTCTATAAATATTTTCCATCAATTCCTGTTGTTCGGTAAATTTTGCTTTTCCTTTTGTCTTTTGTCGTTTCGCCTCTTTTTTCCCCATTGGACGGATTACTGTGTTTGGGATATCTCCTAGGTCGTCAAAGGCGCTTGGACCATCTAGACTTAAGTCTGGTGTGTCCTGTACGTCCTGAGATTCATTGTCGTAATCAGACTCTGCTTGTGATGAATCGAAAACAAATGTCGACCTTCTTGAATATTTAATATTTTCTAGCATAACTGTGTAGCAATCTTCATGCTTAAAACTTCGACCAGTGGCTTCCTTGAAAAGCCTACGGACTTCTGCGAACTGGTGTTTCAATTCAATTTGTTAAAGGATATACAATCATATGGATTACTGTAATAAGCATAATTAAATGAGTAGTTACCTTATTTTCAGGACCCCAACCAGTATGATGTTCCCTTTCTACTTCAGCCTCATTTACAGACAATAGCGCAACATCTTTACTTATAATTTGAAATCGTTTCTGAAGGGAGGTCCAAGTACGTCCTGGCATAGTAGGTATATCTTCTTTCATCCGGAATAGAATACGTGACCATAATTGATCTTCAGATTGTACCAATGCTAGAATCTTGAGAAATTGACAAATGAATTCTACACATCGTAACATCTTCAAAAGACGAAAAATTTGGACCTCGTGGTTTTGATGGTGGCATTTTACTAATCGATTAGAAATAAAAACAAACTTTAGATTTTTCACACAAAATATGTATGAATTCAGTAAAATGCCATTCGTCTGTTATCCCATATATAGGGTAAACATATAGCCGTTAAACTACAACGGTAACATTTCAACCGAAGTATTAACATTTGAACCGAAGTATAAACGGTCACCTGAACGGAGGGCTATTACCTCGCCCTTCCACCAACGATTACATGGGCGCTCGCCCAGCTCCAGGCGAGTCAACAAAATATTTCCCAACTGTAAACGCCATGTTACTTTCTCGCCCGTGTTTGAATTCTTGGAGCGGTAACTCGGAACCTCGCTTATGAGTAGGGCGAGCTTCCAGAATATCGTGTTGAGGAGCGGACTTTTGGTCTCTCGTTTAAACTGGCGGAATGCCAACTCTACGCCCTTATTTTTAAACGGGATTCTGTACAATCGCTCGGAAACAGGCGATACCATAAACTAACGCGCGACTATAATTTATAGTCGTCGATCAGCGAATAGATTTAATCTGGAACAATGATTTTCATCGATCAAATACCAAATATAATCGACGTCTGTGGGTGATTTTTGACGACTATCGACTGTATTTGATCTTTGATCGTCGGTTTAGTCGACGATTGCAGATGCTCTTACCACCTTACCACTCTTCTCTCAGTTTCGGTCCGTCTCAAAACCCCAAAAGCCAAAACTATACCACTAGCCCTCTCTCTCCCTTGCTAACGCCTCACTATTTTCTCTTTCTTTAATAATGATAGACTTTTCAGTAAAACACTAGATAATTCCGTCCACGTCTGTCAAACAAGAAACTCAACAGAAGTACTCCACTTGCCTCATTTCTCTCTTGAAGTAAAACTCTGAATACCAGCACCGAGTCCATTTTAATTTATAATTTCGGATTTTATATATACTATCTATAAAAACATAAAAACAACACATTAGTATAAAAAATGGGTACCAACAAATATAGATTAAGCGGTAAAATGTATGAATTAAGAGTTTATCGTGCTCTGCTTGTCGTTGATGATATGTTTCTATGGACCTGTTATTGTCGAGAGAGAATGGTGCCAACTGAAAATAAGACTATAATGTAGATTAGCAATTCTAATGACACCCTCATGATTGATAGAAATAGCACTCAAGAGATCAAAAAGTAGTGTTGAAATTGGTGGGAAGTTGGATAGCTCATCATTCTACCAGGAATTTGTGCAGATGAAACACTCTAAACAGACAATTGAATGTCTGGTGCCTCACTCATGAGTATTGAATGATCAACTTCTCAAAAATTGTATTCTCTACCGGCGGTCGCTTTCCATTTTTTTCAGCTCGTGCCTCTCAACAACTAAGAACTCCGAAGTCGTTCTCTAATACTTCTAAGTTCAATTATTTCGGTGAGAACTTCATATGTAATTTTAGCTAGAAGCATACGAAGTGACTCTAAAACATCTTGAAGTTGGAGGTTTTCATGCAAATATGTACAAAAAGTGCAAAAATTCTACATACACAAGCAAATACTACAATCTATATGCTTAACCACTCCCCCACACTTAGACTTTACATTGTCCTCAATGTAGATTGACTCTTCCAATGTAAAATCAAGATGGGAAATCCTAACATGATATGAAAAACTAATAAAAATCAAAAGATGAAGATAGAAATACAAAAACAATGCCTCCCATTTAGCGCTTGGTTTAAAGTCGTCAACCCGATTCTCTACTCACCCGTATTACTCCTCCAGAGGGAGTAAATCATCAAGTCTAATCACATCTACATTCTCCGTAGGGAAGTTTTCGTAATAAGGCTTCAATCTATGGTCGTTGACTTTGGAAATTATTCTTGTTTTCGTACTAGTAATCTCAACTGCACCATGAGAAAAAACATTAGTAACAACAAATGGTCCAACCCATCTGGACCTTAGCTTACCAGGAAATAAACGAAGACGAGTATTAAATAAAATGAATTTTTGTCCCACAACAAAATTCTTTTTAAAAATCATCTTGTCGTGAAAAAGCTTAGTCTTCTCTTTGTATATACAAGAACTCTCGTAAGCATCGTTACATATCTTCTCTAGTTCGCTAAGTTGTAACTTCCTATGTTTCCCCACATTGTCATAATCCATGTTGCACATCTTTATCGCCCAAAAAGCCTTGTGCTCAAGTTCAACTGGAAGATGACAAGCTTTTCCATAAACCAACTGATATGGAGAGATACCAATCGGTGTTTTGTACGCCGTTTTATACGCCCATAATGCATCGTTAAGCCTAAAGCTCCAATCTTTTTGTGTAGTATTAACGGTTTTCTCCAAGATGGACTTGATCTCACGATTTAAAATTTCAGCTTGCTTGCTAGTTTGTGGGTGATACGGGGTATCGACCTTGTGAGTTATGTTGTACTTCTTGAGGAGAGCAGGGAAAGATTTTTGAAAGTGTGAGCCTCCATCACTGATAACCACACGTGGTGTACCATGTCTACTGAAAATATATTCCTTCACAAACTCACAAACAACTTGAGAATCATTAGTAGAGGTGAATTTAGCTTCCACCAATTTCGAAACATAATCCACAACAAGAAGTATATAAAATTTCCTATTTGAATTGACAAAAGGACCCATAAAATCAATTCCCCACACATCAAAAATCTCTACAGCAAGAATTGGTGTGAACGGCATTTGATTTTGAGCACCTAGATTGCCCGTTCGTCGACATCTATCACAAGATTTACAAAAAATATATGCATCCTCAAATAAAGTGGGTCAATAAAAGCCACTCTCAAGGACTTTGAGAACAGTACGTTTAGAACTAAAATGACCACCACATGCATAAGAATGACAAAAAGATAGGATGGATTAAAATTCAGAGTTAGGTACGCACATGCGGATAATTTGATCAAAACCATATTTCCACAAGTAGGGCTCATCCCGCTCATACTGCTTGGATTTCTTCTTAAGCTTAAGCTTTTGAAAATTAGACTGTACTAGGTACTTGCCCTGTAACCAAGTAGTTCACTATATCAGCGTACCAAGGTGTTGAAGCATCAATTGAGAAAAGTTGTTCATACGGAAATCGATCATGTAAGGGAAGTTCTTCTTCAGAAAAAATAAGTCTACTAAGATGGCCTGCAACTGTATTCTCAACACCTTTCTTGTTTCTAATTTCTATATCAAATTCATGCAACAACAGAATCCACCGTATATAAGCCGTGGCTTAGCTTCTTTCTTCTTGAGTAGGTACCTAAGTGTTGCGTGGTCAGAATAAACAACAACATTGGTACCCACCAAATAAGATCTGAACTTTTCTAGTGCAAAAACTATAGCTAACATTTTTTTCTCCGTGGTAGAATAGTTGATTTGTGCATCGTTTAGGGTCCTAGATGCATATTAAATCACATGGGACAATTTTTCCAACCGTTGACCCAAAACGGCTCCAACTGCATAGTCACTCGCATCACACATCAACTCGAATGGTAAACTCTAATCGAGTGACTTGATAATTGGTGCAGTTGTCAACAATTCTTTCAACCTGTCAAAAGCATTATTGCGTCTTTTTTTGCAACAATTTGCACATCGGCATTGAGATTTTGGAGAAATCATTGATAAACCGCCTGTAAAAACCTGCATGACCAAGAAACGAGCGAATCTCCCTCACCGAAGTGAGGTATTGTAAGTTTCTTATTAGGTCTATTATTGTTTTTTCTACTTAGACCCTCAAGAGGACACAATGTGGTCGAGCACTATACCATGGTTTACCATAAAAATAATATTTCTACCAATTTAGAACAAGGCAGGAGGATTGACAAGTTTCATGCTTAGAATTCTACGTGCATCGTTCGTAGTCTAAAATGCGTTTAAATCATTTTCTCATATAGAATCCTATCATTGAGACTCATTATCGTGATCTTGCTCGTCAAGGTAATGACATTATCTGTGAAGCTTGCAAATGGGCCCCTGAGCTAGCAGCTGCTTGTGAAGTATGGAAGGAAATCAAATTCGAATTTGAAGCAATGGATACTTTGTAATCCAGTAATTACCATTTGTTACTTTAATTAAACTGCAATTAAACTCGGCCCAATCTTTTACTAAAAAAGGAATGATTCGTCTAACGAATAAGGTTCCTATTTCATTTTCCAGTCATATATACATACTGGATTTCGGTATACAAAATATTAAATACAAGATCTAAGACTCAACAATGAAAATCCTTCTATTGTTGGTCCATAATTAATCTTATGGATCCTTGAGATAGGATTAGTAGAATATTTTTTATACCCCTAAATTCCGGACTATGGTCGAATCAAGCTATGCATCTTTTAAGCACAAGTTCAAGATTTACTAAGCAATTATCAAATGAATCGCCATAAACATTTAAAATCATCCATAAATACCTCAATGATGTGTTCCATGTAATCATAAAATATACTAACCATACACCTCTGAAAAGTAGCAGGTGCATTACAAAGACTAAACGAAATCTGTCTATATGCGAGCGTACCAAAATAACAAGTAAAGGTAGTCTTCTCTAGATCCTCCGGTGCAATGAAAATATGAATATAGCCCGAATAACCGTCCAAAAAGTAATAGTATGAATGTCCCAACAACCTCTCTAACATCTGATCAATGAAAGGTAAAGGAAAGTGATCCTTCTGGGTCGCAGAATTAAGCTTTCTGTAGTTTATACATACACTCCATCATGTTTGAACTCTTGTATGAACAAGTTCATCATCTTGATTTCTGACAACAGTGATAGTAGATTTCTTTGGTACCACTTGTACCGAACTAACCCATTTGTTGTCATAAAATTGGGTAAATCACCCCCACACTTAGTAATTTGAGGATTTCTTTCTTTACGACCTTCATCATTGGGGGATTAATCCTACTCTGAGCATCACGTACAACTTAACATTGTCTTCCATAAGTATTTTATGCATGCACATTGATGGACTAATGCCGTTGATGTCAGCAATTGTCCATCCGATGGTCGTTTTATGCTCTTTCAGAACCCTAAGTAGACGTTCTTCTTGTATGGTAGTGAGGTTATTTAAAATGAGCAGCGGAAGCTCTATTTATCACCAAAGTAAGCGTACTTTAGGTGATATGGAAGAGGCTTCAATTCTAGTTTAGGTGCCTGCATAATAGAAGGTAAAACAACCTCATCAGTTACAGGTAAGGAAATATAAGAAGCATTACCCGTTTTAGCTTATTGTAATGCCATTAAGGCACCACACATCTCCACTAGTTCTTTGGATAAATCAACGTCCAAGTTCGGCTGGCCATGAATATCCAATTCAATGTCCAATTCAATGCTTCAAGTTCATCTTCATTGTTCAAATCAAACATTTGTTGTGCTAGCGAACCAATAACATGATAGAGAAAGCGGAGTGAACATCAATAGGATAAGGCATGGATTCAAATATGTTGAAACGAATAATATCCTTATCAATTTCCATAGTGATTGTACCATTATCAACATCAATCTTCGTCTTTGAAGTTTTCATAAACGGCCTCCCAAGTAATAACGAAGTAGACAAACTGTTTTCTCCATTCTGCATATCCATAATATATAAATCAACCGGAAAGATTAACTCATTCACTTGAACTAAAACATCCTCCACAAGTCCCTTAGGATATATATTGGACTTGTTTGCTAATCGAATGGTAATCCATGTCTCTTTTAAAGGTACAAGATTCAAAGAATCATAAATATCAGTTGACATAACACTTATGGATGCTCCTAAATCAAGTAAAGCACGCTCAAACCTATTAGTACCAATAGTAATTAGCACCATAAAGACTCCAGGATACATACACTTTGCAGGCATCTTTTTCGACAACATAGCCGTAACACTCTCGCCCACCTTAGTGACTTCATTAGGAATCAACTTATCCTTCTTTGTACACAAATCCTTCAAAAACTTTGCACATCTAGGCATAGTTTTGATGAATTCAATAAATGGGATTTTGATTTGCACCTTCTTGAAGGTATTTATGATCTCCTTATCTTGAGCTTCTTTCTTGGATTTGGAAAAACGACTAGGAAAAAGAGGTGGTGTGGTAAAGGTCGGAACCGTGTCCTTAGGTTGGACGGTTGAGATTGGTTTCTCCTTTGGCACGGTTTCTTCCTCTACTTCCTTTTCTAAGTCACCACTAACTTTCTCTTATTGTTGTGGTTCTTCAACTTGCCTTCCACTTCTTAAAGTTACAACATTGACGTGTTATCTTGGGTTCACAACAGGTTATGATGGAAACTTTGTCGATGCTTGTGCCTTCAGTAAATTCACATTGGTTGCCAATTACCCTATTTGAGTTTGAATATCCTTTATCGCCATATCCTGGTTCTTTAAAATTACCTCCTGATTCTACACCATAACCTTCATCATCTCCTCTAGACCGGAGTTATGAGTTTATTGTTGAGTTTGAGGATGAGGTTGGAATTGTGGTTGTCGAAAACCACTCTGTCTCCCATAAGATGGTGGCATAGGATCTGCAACTTGCTTGTTCACATAACTAAAATTTGGGTGATCTTTCCAACCGGAATTGTAGGTATTAGAATAAGGATCATATCTCATCCTTTGATTTCGAAATATAGCATTCACCTCAGCATCGTCTTCGTATGTAGAAACAACTGCAGAAGCTATTCGTTGGATCATCTTTTCCACATTAACCATTCGTTGTTCCATGTGTTAAGAATCACTCATCTCACTAATTTTTTGAACTATCGATGAATCTCTAGTGTAGAAATGCTGTGTGTTTGCAGCCATGCTCTCAATCAAACTCGTATCTTCCTCGATAGTTTTGTTCACTAACGCACCACTACTAGCAGCATCAATCAAGTGCCTTTCATGAGGTAGCAACCCCTCATAAAAGTGCGTGACGATGAGTTATGGTGGTATCTGATGGTGTAGGCAGCTCGCCAACAATCTCTTTTACCTCTCTCAGTACTCATATAAAGATTCTTTAGTAATCTGCAGAATGCCACTGATCTCCTTACGAATAGATGCAGCCTTAAAAGCAGGAAAGTACTTCTCTAAGAAAATCTTTTTCATTCCAGTCCATGTGGTAATACTTCCGGAAGGGAGGTAGTATAACCATGATTCTGCTTGGTCCTCCAGTGAGAACATAAAATCTTGTAAGAAAGCTTTATCAGAATCGCCATCACTCTTTCTCAAACTTCTTGCTGTATTATGAAACTGTTGCAGATGTCGATTAGGATCTTCACCTGGTAATCCCTTGAAATTAGGAAGCCAACGAAAAAGGTTTGATTTGAGTTCCATTGTGTCATTCAGAGTGATACACAGTGGTTGACAGTCCAAACATGGGGATGTTATATCTCTTAACATCTTCCTCTCTGGAGGTGGTATAGGATCATCCATCTCTTTTATATGATCTTCCTCTTTGTCCAATTCTTAATAATTCACTTGGTGAAGAACTAGGAGGGAGCGGAGTGTTCACTGCTCGAAGGAAGTATTTTAATAAAGTACCTGATCAGAGTCATTTATACCAATAAGACTTGGTATTCCCTCTTTTGCCATTCACAAAAAAGACAGTACCTGATATCAAAAATATCTAGAAAAAAAAAGTTAAGAAATAAAAAATAAAAACATAAATAAAGAAAAATAAATAACAACTAAAACCAACTGATCCCCGGCAGCGGCCCTAAAATTGATGCGTGTCGTGGGTGCAATCAAATTAGTGATCTTATTTCCACTCAATAAAAGAATAATATAATGGAAGTCAAGTTTGTTCCCACGAGGAGAGAGGTGTTTAAGTTGTCAAATGTCACAAAAGGGGGTTTTGTTTTAGGTTGAAGTTAACTAACAAAGCAATTAAAAGTGATTAAGATGCAAGCAATTAAGAGAAATATGATCAAGGAATCCTTCCTTGTTACTAAACAATCATTGAGTTAGTATACTCATCTATTATTTATTCATCACAGATTATCACCAACCGTAAAATAGCAGGTATGCTTAGTTATCCCCAAGACTCCTTATATCACCGGATAACAGGTACGCTTCGTCACCGGATTCTATCCAATTGATCCGCCTTGAGGTATTCTTACAAGCTGTAACTCAATCGAATGCTTTAAGGTTTGTGAATTTAGGTTTGATCTTAGCAGTTAGACTCGGTGCGCTCGGTCCACTTTCTAGTGTTGTTCTTACACGCGATTGCTCTACAAAAACCCTCTGCAAGGTCCCATGTTCTCTACTTAGGTAAGATGTTATGATACAATTAAGGATACCCAAATCTTACTAGCTTTAGATTAATTAACAAATCTATTCAGTTGGCCACCTAAATAATCCGTCAATCAAAAATAAACATTTATATTAGTAAGAACAAATGATAATCATGTGAAGAACTTCAAAATAGATTCATATATAATAACTCAAATCATGTTTAGAACTTAGAATTCATCCTCAATCAATTAGGTGTTTAGCTACTCATGGATATAGAAACATCCATGATATACATATAAGAAAATAGTTAAGAAATCGTTACGATAATGGAACCGCTCCGAAACCCTAGCTTTTTCCTCTTGTGTTGTTGATCTCCTCCAAGACTTGCAAAGGTGTGTAAAGGTGTCTTATTAATTTCTTGGGAGTCTCCTTATATAGTACTCATGATATCTAGGGCTTAGAATCCTTCTGGGACAAGGTTTTCTCTATTTTTAGAAGTTCAAATCGCACCAAACACTTTTAGTTACAGTTGGGAACTCTCCGACGACCTAGCCGTAACCAAATGTCAATTTTAGGGTGATTTTGCAGGGTCACTTACGACTGGGTCGTGCTATGCATTCCTGGCCGTAAGTGAGCCTGAGTTTTCACTTCTTTCCTTCATTGTTTTGGCCATAACTCCTTCATCTGACGTCTGATTGACCTCATTCTTTTTGCGTTGGCTTCTTCTCTTGTTCCTATACAAGATGGTTTTTTTAAAATATTCTTATCTCTTCATTATATTTTACGTCTTGCTTGGATGACTAGACCCTACCGTAAGTGATTATGGAATTCATGTTTCAACTCTTCAACTTGTCTAAGGCTAGGTTTTGATGATTTCCTAGCCGTAATTCTGACACTGACACTTCTCTCGAACATTTACTCCTTCTACGGCTGGGTCAAAATTATTTCCCATCCGTAAATCTGACGAAACTCTTCTTTTCTTCCCAGGTATACGACTAACTTCTGATGCTTTCCTAGCTGGAAGTGGATCTGAAACTTGGTCCTTTCTTCGACTTGTTTTACGGCTAGCTTTTGAGAATTTTCTAGCCTTAAATGCTTCTGGATTTCCACTCCAAAAGTATTCTTTTCATCTCTAACTTCTCAGTTTCACTCCGGAGTAAATCATTTTCTCTTTTTAGCTCTTTTCAACACTTTTTCCATTGATTTTTGGATGATTCACCTAAAGAAACAAATAAAATAGAAAACAAGAGTAATACAAGGTAATATGCAAGAAATCTAACTAAAACAAGTATGAATTTGACACTATAAACATGTAAATTATGCACTTATCAACGACTGGTATTATCAAGGTGTAATTCCCAAATAATGCAAAATAAGGTACTTTATTTGACTTAATGAGTCACTAATAGACTTGTTAACCTTACTAGACTTAACACTAGTCAGTCTACTTAACTAGTTAGTATTTTGAGCATATTACTCCATTAATTTATTGAGTGAATAATTTATATGATTTAACTAATAATAGTAGGAGCTCTATTATTAATTTTCTATGAGAGATCAAATATGGTCATATGAGGATATTTTGGTATGGCGGTCTACTGCGTATCCGATATAACAGTATACCCACAATGAGAGTTGATCAAGTCCTGTTAACGTTGCTGGATGAGGGAGTAGTGGGAGTACAGTTTTTTTGTATTACCTTTAATTATGGGCATGACTTCAACCACGTTCTTCACTTATCCCCGCTTCCATTTATTACGAAATCATTTTAGTACTATAAATAGATTACTTAATCTATCTCAAAGACAATCTAAGTTTTATCGAAGTCACATCAAGTTATCATAAACAAATCTATCATAAATTGAACTCAACTAAGAGAATTATATTCTTCAACTAGAATCTATCACACTCTGATCTCATCTTTCTATGCTTTCCTCCCTAAGATCAATCATCTCCCTCATTAATTTGTGACCGGAGCAAGAATTCAACGATTATTTCTTAGTGTAGGCTAGTCTTGTATGATTTTGATCTCTCGTATTCATTACGATATACCCTTAAGCTTTTATATATTTTTACCCTAAAACGCTACCCCACCATAATATTTTCTTGGGTATCCATACTACCCCTTTCTAACGCTTCCTGGGTAATATTTTATAATTAGCATCCTCATGTACCTTTTACGCAGAAGCATTATGTTCCCATAACTGGCACCAGCAGTACCTCTTAAGCTTAGAACTCATCTAAACATTATTGAGATTCAATATAAATATAATCAAATACTTTATTTGACTCACTTAATTTACTAAGTCTCCATTAGACTTATTAGTCTCATTTGACTTGAAACTTATCAATTTAATTAATTAAAGTATTATAGTAAACATCGTTGTCTTGTCTCATATGTACTGTGGATTGATAATGTCACTTGACTTACTAAAAATACCAAGTCTCTAAAAGACATACTAGTCTCATTAGACTCGACACTCGTCAGTCTAATTAATTAAATATCATACTGAGTCTTGGATTCACTAATCGACCAAGTAGTATCTTTTATGACTTAATTTACTTAACAGTAGCATTACTTAGCCCAATTAATTTTATAAGAGACATCACTATGTCACATTGGGGGATATTCACTAGGATATTGGTCTGGCAGTCTATGACAGGTGTGTATACTTTCACCAACGCTATACTCGTGATGGGAAAGAGGAGTAAGTCATGGATTAATTAGTAGTGGAGAGGAATACAAATAACGGTCTCTACGCATGCGACTACCTCTCACGTCTCCGCTTTACCCACTCCACCCACCTTCTCTACTAATTATGAGATCATTGTATGCTAAACTACTATAAATAGGTTCCTCAACTTGTTCACAAATCATCTAGATTTTACCTAAGTTTCTCTCAGTACTACAAAGAGAATTCTTACAACAATAGTTTCACAATATGTCTAATAGCTTCATATCACAACTTAACGATATCACACTGCAAACACACAATCTCATTGATCTCACCCCTTTTTCTGTTTTCCTCCATACGATCAGCCTTCCTCCTCATATTGTAACCGAAGCAATATTCGAACGGCCATTTGTTGGTTCAAACGAGTCTTGTTCGATTTTGATTCTCGTTTTCACTAAAAATTTCAATCTACCTTCACATTTAACTTTATTGTTTTTACCCTAAAACAAACCCTAAATATTATTTCACTGCTTTCATTTCCTTCGCTTTAAAGTTGTTTATTTTATTTTATTTTATTTTCCTTTTCTTGAAGTAAAGTTCTAAAAGATTACTACAAAAACATGTACCACCAAAAATTACTAAGCATCGCATATTGATGCGTGATAGGGTCGAAAGTCATACATATTTACCTTATAACTTATATTTGTTAATGCTCACAATTATATTAATTTTACCATTTTATTATTTTATAAATGGTTCGCATAAAATCAAAGGTTATGAGCTAAATATGATTAAAAAGGCTAACTGGTTGAACTAAGACGTGACATAGTTGATGGCCATCTGGGACAGGTCCGAGAGGGTGAGTTGCTATTGAGGTTGTTTAGTTGTGGAAAAGAGTATTGTGGCTCGGATTAAAAAAAGTTAGACTGTGGAGTGGATGGATGGATAGGCTGACAGTACCTAGGGGAGGTCTTGAGGTTCGGTTTTCACGGAAGAAAAAGAAGTATAAAGAGGAAGAAAGGTATGATTAATTAGAGTGAGATGTACGGTTTTGTAGGGTGGCCTTTGATTGAGGGACAAGAGTGTGTCGGCTAGATGGAAAGTAGAGAGGTCTTCTTTTGGGGGTTGGAATAAAATTAGATTATAAAAGCGTAAGAGAAAAAGTGAGAAAGTGGGACCAAGGTTTGATGTGGCAAAAGAGTAGTGGGGTGTTGTTCTTTTTTGTGGCTGAAAAGAAACGTGAAGGTTGGTATAAAACAGAGAAAGAAAGCGACAACCTGGGGAGAAGTTTTGTTGTTTAGGTTTTGTGGTGTTTGGTGTAGACGGAGGGAGGAGGAAATCTTGGGAGGAGAGAAGAAAGAAGAGAAAGACGTGAGGAGACAGGAAACTCAGGGGATACAAAGGGAGGCAGGCAGCTAGGTCATAGGTTTTTCGATCGTCAGGTGGAGAACAGTGATTTCTTCTATTTGTTCTTCTGGGCTTCTACTGTACCGGACACGAGAAGAAAAAGACAACACATGCTTTTGGGTTTAATTCTTTCTCTCTATTCATGTTAATTATTTTTATGGATTTTAAGAAATCCATCTCCATGTCTCACTATTTTGTGGCTAGGGTTTATTGTTGAAACCACTTAAAGTTTTAGATCAATTAAATGAAGTATTTGATACAGACTATTATGATTTGAATAGATTAATTCCATAATTTTGATTTATTGATTTAATGAAAAAATTTGTTGTTGCTTCACCAGTTATGTACAATACAGTAACCTATGCGCAGAATTAATAGGATAGCAAATATGTTTGTCTACTTGTTTGATACTTCATGCTTGGGTTAAATCCTTAGATGGGGTATGCTTAGAAGAGACATATATTATTTGTGAACCTATAATTAGTTTCATATTATTTTCTCACTAACGCAATTAGATGGTGTATGCATGATACTTAGAGCTTTTGATGCGTCATGCTTAGGGAGTCCCAATGACATTTGCGACTCTAATACATATAATAGGTGATGTCGATAGAACGAACAATAGATGAATATTCAGGAGTTATGTTTCACTTCAGTAATTAAATAGATATAGTGGTGGATACTGAAAACCCTGGTTACTATTTCTCTCATTTGATTTATTTTTATTAGTTAGTTTGTTTTATTATTTTATTCATAAATCTAAAATTCCAAAAATATTATTCTTGATTAGTCAATTGAGATATTGATTGCAGTATTTTCCCGCTCCTTGTGGGTTCGACCCGTACTTGCTGTTGTCTACTAGTTAGATGTCGTGCGATTGCGGTTATTTATATAGGGTATTCTAAAATCCTATCAATGCCCGTCATTTACACAACAAATTAATTTATTTATGTTTCACACAATTAACTGGTAATATAGTGGTAATACGTTCGTTCCTACAAAGAGCAGTGAGTTACTAGTTGTTAGAAGTATCAAATGGGGATTTTTGGGTTATTTAACAAAATAAATAATAAAAGAAATTAAAGATTGATTTAAAGCAATGAGAAGAAAAATGATTAAGGAATACTTCTCCATCACTGAAAAGAAACTTAATTCAAATACTCGTTTATTTCTTGTTGAATTTATATTGCCACCAACCGTATAATAACAATAAGCTCTGTTATCCCCGAAATTCCTGTTGTCATTGGATACGGAAGTGCTCGACTACCAGATTTTATCCAACTAACCCACCAAGAATAGGCTTTCAAGGAGTAAATTAATCGAAAGCTTTATACTTTGTGAATTAGGTTGATCCTAGCATCAGACGCATATGCACGGTCTGCTTACTAGTGTTATTTCTATACACAATCACTTAACATAATCCCTCTGTCAAATTTTACGATGTACTACTTGCGTAAAGAATTAAGTGAAAATTACATTATCATAGAACCCAATACTAGTAGAAGAATTATTATTAGGTTGATTTAAATGGTCAATTAAATAACCCAATAATAATTTTTAAACAATAAAAATAATAAAGACAATATACAAGAAAAATAAAACTCAAAATAAAGTAGTAAAAATAATTAAGATCTCATGATACAAAGAAACAAGAGGAAGAGAAAACGATAAATTACAACGGTTTTCTCTTGTGAGGGGAAAACCATAACCTCTTGTGCTACCTCTCCTCACGCCTCCTTGTGTTGTAGAGAAAATTATGTGCTAGATTTGTATCTAGGCTCCCCTTTATATAGGCTTTTGTAACTTCCTCTTGATGTCTATCCAACTCGGAAACCAGATAACCATCAAATATTTTCACCTCCATTTGATTCTTATCCAAGTAGAAAACTTAACCTCCTCAAATACTAACACTTCTTCTTAATCTCTTATTTCTCTTCCGCACATGCTCAAAACATGCCCAACAGAAACCAAATCCAAGTTGGTTTGATCGTTTAGCTCATAACTTTTTCATACGAACATGGAATGACCTCATTTTTTTTGCATTGGCTTCGTATTTTAATTATTTTACAATATAGTGTGAAGAAATTCTAGATTTGAATGTTCAATTATTATTTGGTAGTCATTCTTGTGTTATTCAAAGTTTTTTTTCTCATTTTTGTTATATTTCTTCCACTTATCTTGGCTCTAGACACTTAGTACTTTGAGTACTTCACTTTTTAGATATTTTATAGTCATTTTCACTCTTATTTGGGTGATTCACCTAATATATATAAATAAAAGAAAACAAGAGTAATAACAAGTAATATGCAAAAATTATAGCAAATATAAGCATGAATTTGACACTAAAATCATGTATATTATGCACTTATCAAATTTCCCCGCACTTACTATTTTCTAGTCCTCGAGCAAACTACCAATCCTAAGTAACCTAACTCACTTTTGGAGGAATCACGGTTACACTTAGCATGTGCAACAATCCTTTAAACCCCTAGGTGCCTCTAGTGGACGAGTTATAGTCTCGTGAGGGTTTACAAGAGATATATCCAAAAAAACCTACTCCAACTTCTTAGTATTCCTAACTCACAAGCATCCAAAGAGCTATAAAGATATAAAGTTTCTGCACACTAATAATAAGAAGTTAGAAGTACCAAAGAACATTATTCTCATGATTAACTATTGGGAAAGAGGGTGTAATGTGTTAAACCAATGACATATGAAGGGATTTATCCTCGAGAGTGATCAATAAGCATTTCGCCTCGACTTCTGCCTCACCGGTCGGTCACTCATAAGATGATAGAAATGGATCTTACATGTGTATGAAAGAAATAATAAAGAGAGAACACTTAAACACGTTGAATGGTGACGCTAAAACTTTTTTTTTAATATTCTTTTTTCAATTTCTGATGATCTCTAAGAAAGGAAATCAAATCATATGCGAGGATGAGAATGCTCACTCACATTCTCATATGATCTACATTCAACATCACTCTCCATTTTCTAATAGAAACGTCTCTGTCTTCGTATGCGGCTTCAACTGATGATAAACTCTCAAACTTCGTAGTTGTTTGACAAGTTTTACTCCCTTTTTTTTCAATTACTTGTTTCTTTGAAATTTCTTTATAGATTTCTTCTTCTTTACGACATTGATTTTTATTTTATTTTTTAATTGAAATTCCGCAGGAAACAAAATTTAGCACTTGATTCTTCACAACTTATGTATTGTTTTGGTCGCATAAACTTCAAAAACATACATCTTTGTGTCTAATTTTACTTAGGCCTTTCTACTTTGGTCTTTCTAGCTAATTTTACCTAGGTCTTTTTGCCAATGTCCTTCTACCTTGGTCTTTCTAGCAAATTTTACCTAGGTTTTTCTGCCTAGGTCCTTCTATCTATTTTACTTAGATAATTATATCTAAGTCTTTCTACCTTAGTATTTCTACCAATATCTACTTGGGTCCTTCTACTTTAGTCTCTTTACCTTACTACTCAAACTATTTTTTATACAAGTTGATCGAGACTAAATATTCTGCTTTTAATGTCTCAACTGACATAGTAGCTAGTATACAAATACTATTAGTACTAAGTCTCTATCAAACTTTGTATATGTATAGAATGGTATGCTAAGCACTACTTGACTTACTAAAAAAACGAGTCTTTACGAACCATGCTAGACTCATTAATATGATCAATTTGATATTCATCATCCTAACTAGGTCAACTAATTGACCGAGTAAATTCTATGTCTATAATTTAATATACCTAACCTAGTAGATATACTTAACTCTACCATTTATATTCGAGACATCAATTATGTCACATGGGGGATATTCACTAGGGTCTTGGTATGACGGCCTATAAAAAGTACGGTGTACCAATACCCACGATAGAAAAGTAATTAAGTCGTATAAGCAGTTGAAGGAGTAAATAAAATAATGGGGGTGCAACTGCAAGTCTCTATGATATTGCGGACCTGACTTCACCATATTATCTACAGTCTCTACTCTCATACTCTTCTATAACTGCTATCACTTACAAGATCAATGTGTTCGACTACTACTGCTATAAATAGGTTACTCAACCTATTCATTAAGGAATCTCGAACTTACGCAACATAGTATAACTTTGATTTTACAAAAGTTTCTCTCGGTTCTAACACAAAAAAACTCCACTCACACAACAATTTAAACACACCTTACTACAAGCACTTAGCATCAATGATCTAAATACTTTCTCCGCTTCTCTCCCTATAACCAATCTTCCTCCTTCTTTGTGACTGAAATTATACTCGAACAACCATTTATTGGTTTAGGCGAGTGTTGTACATTTTGATCTCTCGAATCTAAGTACTTCTAGATTACACTTTTTTTCATCCCGAAACAAACCCACAAAATATATCCTTTATAAATTACTTACTTTGTCATTTAAAAAAAAAACTTGAAAAGTTGAAATCTAGGAATATACATAAGCATATTTTTGGATGCATTTTTGATGTAGGCGGATGTGGCTAAATGGGTTAAATCATAAATTGACGTAGATCATATGCATTTAATAAAGATTTTTAAAAAAACATGCAATGAAAAAAAAGTTACTGAATTATCAGGGTATATTTCCTTCTTGACTAACTTAAATGTCACATGTTATATTTATATTGGTTTCACATGCCCACATCAAATAATGACCTACATTAAAAATTTATTCATAATTTTTCCTAATGTTTATCCATATTAGATTAACATAATTATCTTAAGTTTATCCATATTAAATTATAATTAAATTTACACCATTAAATCATGTTTATCTAAACAAATATATGCTTCAAAAATGAAACTAAAATATAATTAACGGTGGAAACTATGTCGAGATATTTTCAAACCTCTTATTCCCCTACCGACTTGAAACGATTTTTTTGTTGTTTTGACTCTACAATTAATCCAGAAATTTTATAATTAATTATTAGTTTTCAAAATATTTTTTCAACTTAGTATTTTCTACTTAATTGTACTGATGAAATTGGTTAATATTATGACAATGTTTTGACGAGATGGATTCTATTTATTTGTGCTATTAATCCAAAGATTTTATAATTATTTCGACAGAATTTCTTTAATTATAAAATTGTCTTTCATAAGAGATGAAAATATAATGTATTTTAATAGTTTTGAGGGATTTTGAGACCTAGTCCTCGACTTAAGAGCATCTGCAATAACGGGCGTAAAAAATCCTACATGAAAGTCTTATTAAGACCTTTATGCTTCCCCAATGATAAATGTGGATGTTTGATATGTGACATCATTTTTAAAACATCCTCTAGCTATAAAATCCTAAGTATCAGGGGAAAAATGGTTTTATCTCCAACTCATAAAGTTATCTATCATTCTTTTACTTATTTGTAGGTATACAATTTGTTAAAATTATTTCCATTTTTGTTTTTCAATGATTTTAAAAAATAAAAGTGTGAAGACATCCTCTAGGTGAATGTCTAAAACTAGAGGTTCATTCTAGAGGGTGTCTAACTTTTTTTACCACATCATCTTCATATCATCAATGGGTTCGAGATATTTTTTTATAAATATGGTTGTGTATCCTACGTGGTATAAAACTTTTTCTTCACACGCAATCCATTGGAGAAATTCTTAAGAAAGTTTAAAAAGAAAACTTTATCAAAGATATGATATAAAGGTCATTTGAAGGTCTAGTTAAGATTTTCTTTAAAACCTTTGTCCCTCCAACTTTATGAGTTTATTTTATAGGTTGTTGGTTATAACCCCAAAGGTGTCACTATCCGTGCACAAAAAAACTCATCAAAACAAAACTAATACAAAAACCCGAAATAAACTAAACAGTCAAAACTACCCTTGCTCTAATTCAGCTCAAATAAATGAACACAAACCTTTGTATATCTTCGTATGTAACGGCCAAATCCATTAAATCTTCTGTTTTCTATTTTCCCCCAAACCAAAAACTCTCGGATCTGCGAAAATCATCATCCGATTTCGATTTTCTCTTCTTCTCCTGAAACATCAAATGTTTCGATTCTTACTTTTGAAACCAATTTCTAACCTAATCCATTATATTTTGAAAACAATGAAAAATACTCCAAAAAGTAAATCGAACTCCAAAAGGTAATAATCGAAACAACTAATTTTTCTGTAATTGGTGTTTTGTCGTGTTTACAGTTTCATCATAATATGTTTCATCTATTTTCATCTGTTTGTAGCATAATTAGGTTTCACATGTTTTCCCTTGATTATCCATATGTTTTCACTTGATTATTCACGGTACAATTTAAAACTATGTTGATGATTTACTTATGTTTTTTCTCATCATTTTCACTTATGGTTGGAAACCAATTTTGTTGGTGGTTCATTTATGGTATTTTTGATGGAACCAATTTTGGTTTCATCATTTTTATTTATAGTTTACTTATGGTTGAAACCAATTATGTTGATGGTTTACTTATGTTTTTTGATGAAACCAAAAATTTCTACCTATGGTTTACTAATGGTTGAAACCAATTTTATTGGTGGTTTTTTTATGGTTTTTTTTTATGACCTAATTAGGTCTCTTCAATTCGAGATGTAATTCCAATTGATAAATCAATTCGAGATCTAATTTTAACTGATAAATCAATTTAAAAAATATACTGAAACTGTAACTTCTCTTCACTTCGTCAATTAAACTGAAACCAATACCAGATCCCAAAACTTGTAGCTTCTCTTCTCTTATTCAATCAATTTGGACTTAAAATTACTTTCTAAATGATGAAAACGACATGATTCTTTGAATGTTAAAATTGAAACCCTTAAGAAAAAACGAAGATAAAGCATGAAAAGATCTTGAATTCTCTCTGAACATGATTTCTTTGAAAAATATATGTTTCTCTCTAAATATGCACTTCCGTCAAAAAAAATTATTTTAAAAGCTTTAAAAATATATAGAGAAAGGTAAAACTTGTATTCTTACGAATAATAAAAAACTAAATATAATAGGGTTCGTTTACTATTTATTAGTTATTATGTTTATTTTACATGGAAATCTTTAAAATATCATGTGTCATGAGAACATTAAATTTACACCAAGAAATATTTTAACTGTTTGAGATTTTTTGGGTGTGATTATTTTGATTTTGTACCATTGTTTCGAACAAACTATAACGCTGTTAGGTTGTGCTTCCTTTGCAATATTCTGCTCCAAAAATTCGATTAAGCTTCAAACTTCTTTTAAGCCCGTTCGTTGTTTAACGGAAGGCGATCAATCCAAACAAAACTTCGGTTTTCTTACCAAGAAATCGTACGATCCTCCTTTATGGGCTCTTCATCTTAACCCAATCCCTTCTCATGTCTTCTCTCTTGCTCATGTAATTTCTTTCTCTCTGTGATTTTAATTTGCTTTTATTTTTTAGTTCACTCCTCCCAAATTTAGTTGATTGAACTCAATGGGATGCTTGAAGTGAATTCAAGTTTACTATTTGTTCTTATTATTATCAGACCCCTACTCCTATCCACAGATGGAATCTTCCCAATTTGCCAAAAGATGTTGAAGTATGGATTAAGGTAATTTGGAATCTGCTTCATTTTCATTCTGTTACAGACCATGATCAAGCTACATGTAACTTTTGCTAAAATTAAATCCTCCAATGCCTTAATTTTTATATCGTTCTTTTCAATTTACCTGATAGAAGAATCTCAAATTATACAGAGAGACGACCTTTCAGGAACGCAGTTGAGCGGTAACACAGTCAGGAAGCTGGAATTCTTAATGGCAGATGCCGTAGCACAGGGTGCAGATTGCATTATAACCATTGGAGGCATACAAAGTAATCACTGCCGTGCGACCGCTGTGGCTGCTAGGTATTTGAATCTTGATTGTCATCTTATACTCCGTACCTCTCAGGTTTGCCACTTTTCATTTCTCCGTTCTGTAATTTGTTTCTATTTGCTTTGATTGTCACTTGTTTTTTGTTTAATTTGCCTTGAAATTCTTGTAGGTTCTAATGGACAAAGATCCTGGATTGATTGGAAACCTTCTTGTTGAACATTTAGTTGGAGCCAGTGTTGAACTTGTCTCAAAGGAAGAATATTCCAGAATTGGAAGTGTGGTTTGTCTTCCCAACTAATTGCTCACTCTCATTTAGTAGATATGAAAAGTAATTTGATATCTCGTATTGCCAAGATCATGGGAATGCAGCATTGATTACAGGATACTGAAATACTTATTACAAAATAGTGAGTAGACAATATTACTCTATAAGGTGTGGTTGTTGTTTTATCATCGCCACCTATTTGTTCAGATTTTTAGCAGGTTAAAAAACACCCGTAATTTGTTGTCCCTAATAACATACTAAATATGTGGCTTGTATTGTCTGTTAACAGATGGACCCAACAATCCAAATAGCACCAACGCATTGTAGACTAACTTGCTAGACTGTTGTTTGCATATGTTCTAATGAGATTGTGCCATCTTTTTTATGCCCTAGGCTCTTACTGATTTGCTCAAGGAGAGATTGATAAATGAAGGGAGGAGGCCTTATGTAATTCCAGTTGGTGGATCCAACTCCCTGGGAACCTGGTGAGAAATGGTTGCAGATATCTTATTCCCACTTCTTTTTTTTTCTTTTACCAAATGTAACTTGCTTAGGATATGGATCTCTTTATTTACCTTTCTTTTTAGCATTATATTGTTTTTAGCATTATATTGTTACTAAGTTCGCTAAGGCTTATGGTAATACATTACATTTCTGGCTTCTCTTCAAGAAGCAGCATCTCTCTCGTTTTCAAACAATTTTTTAATTTTTGTTGGTTTTCTAATTTTTAAACTGTGGGTGTCATTAATTCTGGGGTCAAAAGAAGTATGTTCATGTTTGTTATCTCTAGGGAACAAAAGGTTAGACAAGTTCTGCAAACTGCACAACTGGCAGTTTATCCGTTCTTTCCTTTATATTTGGCTCATCAATGTTCTTCGGTAAGATATCTTGGAGTCGGTATGCTTCCATTATGAGAATGAAAAAAGAATCGAGGAAACTCTTGTTGATGTATCATAAAGGTTTCTCTTCATAGTCTGGAAGTTAGATATATCATCAGGCAAATAATTTTAATCTGCGCTTATTACTTATCCTGTTTAATTAATTATTATTGGATCGGTTTACCTTGCACGAACTGCATTCGTACTGTAAGAGCATCTAGTTTTTTTTAAAGAATTGAAAGACAATCCCTTTCAATTTGTTCAAATCTACCAGAATGAAAAGAAGAAAGTTCTCATGTCTCAATGTTAAATGAATATATAGCTGATACTTCTGTCTTGTCAAAGTTATAACTGCTTGATTTGGGCAGAGGCTACACTGAAACAGTTAGAGAGATCGAAGAGCAACTTCAAATTGGGCTGGGAAAAATGAAATTCCACAACATTGTTGTAGCATGTGGCAGGTCTTTCTCTTTTCTATTGTTTTAAACCTCCAAGCTCTTCAACTCAAACGAGCACTCTTCGTTTAGCTATCTTTTCGCATCTGCATGCATAGTTTTTGGCTTTCGCTGAGGAAGGATGTCGTATTTTATAAAATTAATATGATGAAAAGTAGGAATATGCACAATATGTGGATTCTTAATTTGATGTTGCTGGAAACCTTAATTTATGGACAATATATGCACAATATATGGATTCATATTTGATGTTGCTGGAAACCTTAATTTTAGTCTGAACTTCTTTTTCGGAGAGATAAAATTATAATCATCTGCATTTAAAATGAAAACCAAACGTTCAGGTTAATTTGAAATGCCTGTTTAGGAAATTTTCTACGAATCTTGGATTTATTTGGCACAAGCTTTGATGAGGAGCACCTGTACTCTGTAGTAAAGTGTCAAAAAATTGTTCACCTCAAAAAGATCCCTTGAGTCTGCATTCCATGAAAAATATTGTCCGATTTATAATGTCTGATGTTTATCATGCCAGTTTTTTTTCCTAGATGGTGATAATTGGTGGAATCTTTAAGGAGCACCCTTCCTCAGTTGCATACTGATAGTAAAGTTTTTCTGAACACGTTCAAAAGTTCTCAGATATTATTAGATAGGGAGTTTATGCACGAGTTTAGCAGCAGCTGATGTTCAGAAACTCAACTGCAGTACTGTTACCATTCTAAGTTCACTATAGAGACTGTTCTATGTGAGTTTTGCTCGTCAGCTGCCAGTAATATCAGTGTTGGAGAACCAGGGTGTTACACACTTGGTTTTGCCCTTGCTTAACATGTACTGTACACTTTCATTATGGAGAAATTGAAGCCGATAGAGCAAGATTCAAACTATATCCATCTGGAACTGATATTACTTAACACGATGTTGATGCATTTTTCTGAGCTTTGAACATCTTTTTGAAAACAAACTCTATAACACCAAGTAAACGAACAAAGTTAACAATTGCCAAAACTCCAAAAGGTATTGTACTTGCCATCGTATTTGTCCCTTGCGCATGATTCTTTAACTAATTAGCTTTACATGTAAAAGTGACTACCAATTTTTGTTTCTCTTATTTATGCTAGTGGGGGTACTACTGCTGGTCTGTCATTGGGATCTATGTTGAGTACTTTGAAGGCAAACGTAAGTGATTATAGTTGGTCTACATGCTGCGTAATTCAGTTTTGAACTCTATTAATGTCCTCTTCGTCCTGCAGATTCATTCTTTTGCTGTTTGTGACAACCCAAGTTACTTCTATGACAATGTTCAAGGCCATCTTGATGGACTGGATGCTGGTGTTAACTCACACGATATAGTCAACATTCAAGATGTGAGCATTTTTAATTTTTCTTGGATTAACCAAGTACGCTCGTCAAATTTGTTTCTCATTGTATGTTCAGTTTTCATGATTACTTTTACTGCCATTTGATAGTCTACTCTGGTCATACTTGAATAGTTTTGTCGTTTTGTTTCCGTTGACACCGTACTTCAATAGATATATGGAGGACTAGTCTAGTCATTCACGTCCTATTCGTAGCTTCGCATCAGACCAGTTTAACAAATTAAAAAGCTAACTCCTTGTTCTGTTACACGTCTAAACGCAATTAAAGAAGTAAGGAAACTCTATTTTAGGTGGGTTGGGCCTAGTCAAGTTCCTTTTGTGCAATTGTCTAGACTTCATATGGGTGTTTCGCCACCCTTTTTCCTGCCAATGCAATATTATGCATTGCATATTTACTTTTGACAAGTTGACCTAACTAGTGTTTCGACTTAGTTTCATTATAATCTCCTGAATACCTGTGATGTTATTTATTTTTGGATTCTAAGTTTGTGGTGTGTAGAAGAGTGTGAAGAGTGATGACTGCTTTCTATTATTGCAATAATATAACTTTGTATCAGCATTATAGCATGCATATGCTAATTTATGCCCAAACAAACCCTAGATCTTGATAAAGATTTATATGTGGACATTAGATATCTGTCTCCCTACTTGCTATCATTGGGGTACCCATAGCTATAGTCTACAGTTTCGTTTGCTTCAATTATGGAAGTACAACAACCAGGGTGTATTGGTGCTCTGGAGGACCAAGTAATGATAGTAATCATGTAGTTTTTTCTGTGAAGCTTCTGACCTTGACTGTTCATAACTATCAATTACCAACTCTAATAGTTCAATATATAGTTCTCATAGCATGTATCAGGAATTCACTTCAACTTTTCTGTCATCAATCACGGTTCTTGAAGAGCAAGTTCCCTTGACTTTAGATGAAACTGAATATCAGAATATCATGAATATGTTATCTGTAGCGGAGTTCTCAACAGAGTATCTCATATAAGTTTATATCTTCACAGGCCAAAGGTTTGGGTTATGCCATAAACACCCCCGAGGAGCTTACTCTTTTCAAAGAAGTTGCTGCCGCAACAGGGGTTGTGCTTGATCCGGTTTACAGGTGAGATAAACTTCTATTCTCTTGAAACGGTTTTCCATTCTCTCCTTTGAGCTTCCTCTGTCGTTGTGCAGTGGGCTGGGATGGTTATATTAGATTTTTAAGATCTGATCACCAGTGGCTATTATGGTATAGTTCCACAGGCTTATTTGTAAATTATTAGACATGCTTGTGGGGTCCACAGGGACTCCCGTGATCTCCTGATCATGAAATATCCTAAAATTAAAGGTAGTATCACATATTCCTGAATTCAGTGGATTTCGGTTGACATGGTTTTTGTGATAATTAGAGTTCAGTTCACCAACTATCAGCCCTAAAATATTCTAATCTGGTGATTCATCCCCACTTGAATCGTGCTAGTGTCTGGACTTTTTCTTAGTAAGGTTGGCATCCATTCTCACATCCTTTTGCGCGATAAATTGCTACTCATGAGGTGTGAGCTACCTGCATGTGCTTAACAACTATGCTATATTTATTAATATTTTAAGCTGCAAGATTGATGCTTGTAATATGCATAGGTAGACCTTGTCATACTGTTCTAAGAGCCAGGAAGGGTAAAAAATATTCTTTTTTATTTAATGCAGGAATATTTGACGTCAAGCTCAGTATAGTATTATAACCCAATGATAGAGTTTATTTTAGTTTAAGAGATTTTAAAATACAAATAATACCACTGTAACCAAATCTCCCCACTTTCTGTAGTGGGAAGGCTGTTTTTCAAATGTTAAAGGACATTACTGAGAACCCAGGAAAGGGGGAAGGTAGAAAGATTCTGTTTATACACACAGGCGGCCTCCTTGGTTTGTATGATAAGCAGAACAGATGGTGCAGACGATGGGAAATTGGCGTCAGGATATTGGTGAAACTGTTCCTCGTACAGACGGTATTGGGAAAATGTTCTAAATATAGAAATACAGCAAGCAACTGAGGACAGACTTTCCTTGAATAAAACCCTCTTTGATGAGTGATAGTGATAGTTGGCCTAAATATGATTTATTTTTATCGAACAACTGCAAGTAAGGTTTGAACATTGTAGGTAGTGTTACACATTGCTGGAGTACTATTTTTTTCGGGGTCAGTACATTCATGATATTTGTTACTGTTTTTTTCTTTTTTTGATCATCAGCACACAATAACCATAAACTAACTAAACAGAAATTCTCTCAGATTCCAATAACAGGGAGGAGAGGAAGACGTTTCATGGTGGATAACCCGAACTTTGCGAGATAGTGATCTCCATGGCACACTTTTGCTGAGGTCTTTAATTTCCAGAATCCTATCTCCAACTTTCCAAAGAATCTCTTTTGACATTTTATTGAGGTAAAGAATTTGGTGCTGATGAGTTCGAACTCAGGTCGCTAGTATCATCATCCAAACACCCAATGATTTTATCACTGTACGTGATATCGGCATTTCATTGGAACCCTCAAATAGGGGCTTATGGATTCATAGAGGAGCTTTTTATGTGAACACATAATAGGGTCTTTAGTTATCCAATTCAAAAACTCCATATCCATTATATTTTTATAATGGTAAATTATCCCTATTTAGTTACTAATGATTATCTAATTTAGCTAATAGATTAGATTAATAAAAGAATATTATACTTAATGAAATCAAATCAGATTTTTATATGTTTTGTTTTTGTGGAAAGAAAAAAACGAAGAAAAAATGGAGAACTTTTTTTGGAGATTTTTGAAAAAATCCTAGATTTTGATTCACTCAACCAAAATGAGTGATTCTAATGAGAAATTTGAGGTAAGTGAATCCTTATATGATATATAAACTAAATTTTATATACCTCATGATGGAAATCGTGATTTACCCAATCAAAGATTGATTTCTTAAGCTTTTCAGACTTATTTACGATTGAACTTTTCCCTTCGTAGCCAACCGTAAGACTAATTTATGGTTTGGTGATGATGAATTTCTAACTGTAACTGGGTGAAAAACCAGTTGCGGTTGGGTATTGGTCAGTTACATTTGGGTTTGATATAAGTTACAATTGAGTTTTGGTCAGTTACGGTTGGGTTCGATATACCAAAACCCAACCGTAAAAAGCTTCTTTAATTTATTTTTTTAATTACGGTTGGGTTTTTGAAAACAGTCAGTGGATTAAAACCCCACTACCCTATACCTCTTACTACTAAAACCCCAGTCAAAACAAAATGAAACAAAAACCCCATTTGATAAATCTGTCTAAACTACCCTTTACATTTATTCAACCCAATAAAAGTAAAAATCAACCTCACTCTTAAACTACCATTTACATTAATTCAATGCAATAAAAATAAAAATCAACCCCACTCTTAATCTTTATTCTCTCTCACTACAAACACCAACACCAACTCACCACCACCAACCAACATCATCCAGCAACACCACCACTACCAGCCACCAACTAACAGCATCACCAACTACCAGCACCGCCATCACCCACCACCACCATCAACGAGCACCACTAACAACCATCGGGTCCACTACCAAAGAGCACCACCACTAACCACCACCAGCAGAAACGAAAACCAGAACCAACACCCACCACCACCACCAACCACCACCAACAACAACCAACACCAACATCAACGAGCACCACTAACAACCACGGATCCACACCAACGAGCACCACCACCAACCATCACCAGCAACAACGAAAACAAAAACCAACACCGACCAGCACCACCAACAACCAACACCACCACCACCAACACCAACACCAGCATTATCCCACTACCATCAACCGGAAAACACCACCACCGATCAACACTATCATCAACACCACCACCACAAACCAGCAACACCACCATAAAAAACTTACCATATTACTAAAACATTGGTTTCAACGATAAAAACTAGGCAGAAAAATGATGAAACAAAATTTGGTTTCAACATAAAATTTATATTTCACCAACACGACTTCAACGAAGAAGCCAAATGCACCAAATTGAATAAACTAGGAAAAATTTAGTTGAAACCAAATTTGGTTTCAACATAAACGTATTGTTTCACCATTAAACTTTGGTTTCACGGCAAAAAGTAGGCACAAATCAGATGAAACCAAATTTGTTTTTTATAAAACTTACTGTTTTCACCAACACAAAAATTGGTTTCAACGTTGTTTAGTTTTTCTAAAATTTGATGAAACCAAAAAAGGTTTTAGCATTTATTTTATTCCAAATGAAAAAAAAAATGATGAAACCAAAAAAAGTTTCATCATTTTTCAGACATTCCACCAACACAAACACTGGTTTCAACGTTGTTTTAGTTTTTGTAAAATTTGATGAAACCAAATTTGGCTTCATCATTTTTCTGACGTTTTACCACCAAAAAACCCTAATTCGACAATGACAGTGTATCATTATTTTTTGATGATGATTTTCGACGATGATGATCTGGAGGTGTTGGTGATGTTTGTAGAGGATAGAAGGAGGAGGAAGAGGTGTTGGTGGTGGTGGTGGTGGTGGAAGTGGTGGATCTAGACATGTAGTGGTGGGGGAGAAAAAATAACGAGGAGGAAGCGATGGGGGAGGAGGAGGTGTTGTTGGTGGCTGATCTGGACATAAAAAAAGAAGGAGGTATTGGTGGTGTTGGTGGAGAAGACGGAGGTGCTGTTAGTGGCGGATATGGGTGACAGAACTATTATTGGTGAACATAAAAGTAAAATAAAAAGAGAGAAGAAGACGGAGGTGTTGGTGAAAGAGACGTAGGTGTTGTTGCTCCGGATCTATCTTTTCTTACTGGTTTGGTGGCAGCGGAGCTACTGTTGCTGGTGGTGGGGAGGAGGAGGAGGAGGAAGAAGAAGAAGAAGAAGAAGAAGAAGAAGAAGAAGAAGAAGAAGA